>OV651817.1:5555165-5928885 GCA_927349885.1 Psylliodes chrysocephalus | reverse complement strand
AAAAATAAAAAAATTAATAAAAAAATTAATAAAAAATTAATAAAAAATTAATAAAAATTAATAAAAATTAATAAAAAATTAATAAAAAATTAATAAAAAATTAATAAAAATTAACAAAAAGTAATAAAAATTAATAAAAATTAATAAAAATTAATAAAAATTAATAATAAAAATTAATAAAAATTAATAAAAATTAATAAAAATTAATAAAAATTAATAAAAATTAATAAAAATTAATAAAAATTAATAAAAATTAATAAAAATTAATAATAAAAAATTAATAAAAATTAATAAAATTAATAAAAATTAATAAAAATTAATAAAAATTAATAAAAGTGAATAATAAAAGTTAATAAAAATTAATAAAAATTAATAAAAATTAATAAAAATTAATAAAAATTAATAAAAATTAATAAAAATTAATAAAAATTAAATAAAAGTGAATAAAAAGTAGAAAAATTAATAAAAGTGAATAAAAATTAATAAAAATTAATAAAATTAATAAAAATTATAAAATTAATAAAAATTAATAAAAAGTGAATAAAAAAGTGAATAAAAAGTGAATAAAAATTAATAAAAATTAATAAAAGTAAATAAAAAGTGAATAAAAAGTGAATAAAATTAATAAAAGTGAATAAAAATGAATAAAAGTGAATATTAATAAAAGTGAATAAAGTGAATAAAAGTGAATAAAAGTGAAATAAAAAGTGAATAAAAAGTGAAATAAAAGTGAATAAAAGTGAATAAAAGTGAATAAAAGTGAAATAAAAAGTGAATAAAAAGTGAATAAAAGTGAATAAAAGTGAATAAAAAGTGAATAAAAGTGAATAAAAGTGAATAATAAAAGTGAATAAAAAGTGAATAAAAGTGAATAAAAGTGAATAAAAGTGAATAAAAGTGAATAAAAGTGAATAAAAGTGAATAAAAAGTGAAAATAATAAAAGTGAATAAAAAGTGAATAAAAGTGAATAAAAGTGAATAAAAGTGAATAAAAGTGAATAAAAGTGAATAAAAGTGAATAAAAAGTGAATAAAAGTGAAGTGAATAAAAGTGAATAAAAGTGAATAAAAGTGAATAAAAGTGAATAAAAGTGAATAATAAAAGTGAATAATAATAAAATGAAATAAAAGTGAATAAAAGTGAATAAAAGTGAATAAAAGTGAAATAAAAAGTGAATAAAAGTGAATAAAAGTGAATAAAAGTGAAAAAAGTGAACAAAAGTGAATAAAAGTGAAATAAAAGTGAATAAAAGTGAATAAAAGTGAATATAAAAGTGAATAAAAGTGAATAAAAGTGAATAAAAGTGAATAAAAGTGAATAAAAGTGAATTAAAAGTGAATAAAAGTGAATAAAAGTTAATAAAAGTGAATAAATTAAAAAGTGAATAAAAGTGAACAAAAAGTGAACAAAAGTGAACAAAAGTGAACAAAAGTGAAAAAAAGTGAACTAAAAGTGAATAAAAGTGAAAAAATTAATAAAAGTGAATAAAAGTGAATAAAAAGTGAATAAAAGTGAATAAAAAGTGAATAAAATAATAAAAGTGAATAAAAGTGAATAAAAATTAAAATAAAAATGAATTAAAATAATTAAAAATGAGTAAATATAAATAAAAATGAATAAATATAAAAAAATGAATAAAAATGAATGAAACTCAAAACTAATAAAAATTAATAAAAAAGGAAGTTATGTATTTTTTTATATTAATAATACGACTACATGTGAGCAAAGTCACTAGCAACGCGGACAACAGCTAGTTCTAATATATAGAGCTCGTATATCACTAGAAATGGTTTTTAATGTTTATCACGTTGTTACAATGTTTTCAACTTTTTAATGCGGTTTTAATGACTTGTCACCCGACATTTTAAAACAAAAATTCGTTGAGCTTTAATTGGGCATTCCTGTTGATAAAGGACTCAGTTTTGTTATTTTGCGGTTTTGTCAGAATAGCTGTTTTTCCGATAATATTTTCTTACTTTAGTTTTTAAATACATCATAAAAAAATCATAAAATCTCTAATATGACATATCGATAAACTGGGATTGAAGAGTAGAATCAAACATGAAACAATTTACAAAACCAAAGTGACTAATATGATTGGAAAGACGGTGAGATAATAAGTAACAATTGCGAGATATTGAGTCACAAAAATTGTGTTACTAACTCACTAGCTAGATGATACCCAGATCGTGTTTTTTCTTATTTATTTGAGTAATCTAAAAGGAAATCTAATTTCAGTTGCGATAATGGACCATCATGGCAATTTTGGAAAATGAAACGATATATTATTGCAATGCTAACGTGTTTTGGGATTCTTTAACGTTTTACGCATTAAGAACAAATTTAAGCATCGCTATAGTTGATATGACAACACTAAAAAAATGTTACATTAGACAATAACACAGTAATTGAGGTAAGCCATAATAATTCTATAACCCTAACAGCGTGGCAGCTTGTGACCAAAATATTGAGGGTTTACAATAACAAAATATAGGTCTCAGTATAGTTATAGGTAAAAAACTTTCAGTATTTTAGTATAAGATATATTATACCTCTCTAAAACACTGAATGTTTTTTACCCACAACTGTATTGAAACCCATATTCTGACATTGTGAACCCCTAATATTTTAATCAAAGCTGCCACTACCTAACAGTCTAATGTAAATTAGTAACTTACACTGACTATATCTTATGAACTAAAGATGATTTCAGAATCTGCTTAAAATTGTTTCTAGGATACGAAGAGAGAAAACCAAATGACAACAGACAAAACTCACCCCCATCAACTCCCGATGCTATACCTATATCAATAAAAAAAATTAGTAAAGAAGATAGCATGTTTTTTTTTATTAAATATTTTTTAAATAACGTATGTTTCAATAGTATTAGCTCAAAATTTAGGGACCTAACAATAGTGCCATGCGAGCAATTTTTTGACCATTCTGTTTAGGCTCTAATCCCTTAAGTCCCTTCTCTATCTATATTTTCACGTTACCAAGAATATTTGATGAAGTGAGGTAAACCTCCGAAACCCCCTATGGGACGACTATGGACGTCATTATTCGTATGAATCATTATTCTGAAATTTACTGGACCCGTGACAGAACATTTAGATATTACACATCCGTCTAATAAATAGCGAAGGCACCGCTGTTGTAGCATATTCTTGTATCAATAAGTAGAAGTAGGCTAAAGAACCACCGTTTTGTCAACAGTGTAACAAACTGATAAGTCTTTAAACTACTGTATATCAATATACTATTAAGGGATAAAGGCAGCACTGTCACCTGCCAAAGGGTCCTGGAGTATTGAAGGAACATCCATTCACCAGTGGCAAAACAATAAAAAATAAAAAACAATAGAATAATCCCTTAATAGCATACTCGAGCGGTTTTCGGTAACTAGTTAGAGACTTTGTTAGTCCTTAGGGGTAGATACACGGAGGCAGTACTTCTTGTGGATACATTTTATGGCAAATTACATTATTACGTTGTGATAACATAACAGGTAGAGTAGAATGGGGCAAAAAGTACGGACGAGGCAAAGTCCTAATCTGCAATTAAGCCAAAAATAACTGCAATCTGGAAACACGGTATGAACATACGCGTGGCGGTGACCCAGAGGGAGAACCCAGCAAACCATTCTGTTACATGTTCCCTCCTGTTACATAACTAAGAAGGATAAAAATATACTTAGACTGTCCTGTATGCACTTTTATGTGTTATTTTATGGAACCGAACACCTAAGCTCAAACTTAGCACCATAGTTATATCACAGCTTATACAATACAGCTCCACAACTCCGTGTCGGCGTCTTTGATCTGGCGGTCGAGAACCAAGCAAGACGGAAATGGTGCTATCTCTGTTAGATTCGAGGGAAAAAGTCGGGCCCGGATTAAACAATTTTTTTTATTATTGAAAAAAATTGAAAACCTTGGCGTAATAAGGTTGGTTACATGCCATATTAAGTAAGTTTTGAGAAATTAAATTTTTAATTTGTTTTTAAATCTGTCAAATATAATTAGAAACATTATTTAAATATAAAATATTACGAAAAATAGCACATCTTTCGGAATTAGAGGTAAAAATAATTTGTATGTGGCTAGTAAAATCCTCGTTAACAAATGTTTTGAGCTAAAAACAGTCACTTCACGACAAATTGTGGCTTGGATCCTTTTTACACCAAGGGCTTCAATTGTTAAAGAATTGTGTCACGCTCATGGATGCAAATCAAGTGGCAAGTGTTACTCTTCGCGCAAAAGGGTTTATACCTAGATAAACGAATGCTTCGACTGAGGTCTGGGAAACTCTATGGTATTTTTGAATTATAAAGAATTTGTGCTTTTATTTTTAACAATATTGGTTATATTTAGATGTATTCTTATTAATTGAAATACAGATTTGTAGAAGTAATACTTTGACAGTTTTTATTAATATAATATATTCAATTTTTATCTGACCATACCGAAGTAGGGAATTTTGAAACTTTATAGTAATGTGAAAATTTGAATTACAATATTACACGATATTACATAATTAGTACTTATTTTAGGTAGGTACTAAATTTGTACTTGGAGAAAGTAATATCGATTTTTTACAAGAAAAACTAAATTAGAAAAGTAAATTAATTTAGTTCCTATTTCTGATGTAAAACTTAAGTTTTTGGTTTTAAACCAAGAAAACAAATAAATTATAGTTTGTTCAACAAGGGTGGATATGATAGCAATATCACACAAAGACGAAGTTTGAGCACGACGTCGTATGCGGAGTACTCAATCGTCTGATTGTGATATGAACAATCCACTCGATATGGTCAGTATATTTTTTCTACGACCCCACTAACGAAAATCTACAAATTTAAAAAAATTATTTTAGGTTATTTAGACAAAATAACTAATTTTAAAATAATTTACGAAGTTGACTAATTTATAAAATAAAATTAACATGAAAAATTAATTAGTCCTCGGCCTAGATTCGATCCCGGGCTTTTTCGCGTGGAAGGCAGATGTTCTGTCCTCATCTTCACCGAAAACTTTCAGGACTTTAGTTTTAATACTCGTAATTAAATTAGTATCATGTAGTTTGATTAAAATTTATTTTTTTTTTAAAATGTGGACACAATAAAAACAAAAATGCTATTATTTATCGAGTCTACACAAAAAATATCAATAACTAAAATATATATTGACAATTAGTTTAACAGAATTGTCACTTATTTAAAAAAATTTAAATAATAGGAGTTGGGTGACCAAAATATGAACTGAGATTTGTAGATTTAATTTTTGTTTAAAAGTGTTCTCACTACCTAAAATGGATATGAAATATATTCGTAGTTGAACGCAATAACATACTTTTTCGTTTTGTAGTATGTGCATAGATTGGCTAATATCCATGCACAGATTACAAAACGAAAAAAGTATGCTATTGCCTTCAATTGAACGAATATATTTCAATTCCATTCTAGGTAGTGAGAACACTGCAAAAAAAATAAATTCGCCAATCACCGTTCATATTTTGATCAACCGACTGCTATTATTTTTAAAATTTTAAATAAATGACAATTCTGTCAAACTAATTGTCAGTATATTTTTTAGTTATTGAGATTAAACATACAATAAAATAAGTTATTCTTTTTGGAAAACGTTAGCATGGATGACTAAAGGGTATTGGGTTAATTAATTCTAAAAGTGTGGTACAAATGTTATTTTTTTGTAGCCAATTCTTCAAAATTATTTTGAAATATCTTTTCAATATTGAATATTAGTTCTACAAATTTCATCATTTGACAGTTGCAGATTTCCAAATGTATCTGGATTGGCGTTATCATATGCCTTTTAAAAAGCAATAAAAAGAAAAATCATCTAATTCAACGTGATCCTTGTTATATTTAAGACAGGTATCGCAGAGGAGTGGATCCGCAAGGCTTTTTATTAAAAGGTAACCACACACATACCTGATAAAATTTTTCTATATCAATTCGTCCTTTACAATAATTTAGGGTGTTAATAATTTTATCATAAAATAAAATACAAGGTGTTCCATTTTAAAAAAACATACATTTTTAATTTGCCAGGCAAAAAAACGTGACACCCTGTATATCCAAAGATATTTTTAAAATATGTAGGTATTTTTCAAATCCATATAACTTTTATTTAAAACTTTCTTGCGTGTCTACAACAAAATAATGAACAATAACGCACTAATGGGATACCCTGTAATAAATTATATTTTTTAACAATAAAAATTTCTTATAATGTGGTACTTATCGGTTTTGGGTCCTTGGGAAAACTAAAGAATGTTTTCTTGCAGGAATAACCCTTATTTAAAACAGCTTTTGACTGCACAAACAGAATGATGTCTTTTTTTTTCACTCATTCTACTCATAGCTAGAGTCACCAAAATAATAACAGTACCTTTAACTCAAACAAAATCAACGAAATTATAGGCTCCACGAAATTATACAATCAACGAAATTATAGGCTCCACGAAATTATACAATCAACGAAATTATACGCACGACTCAACACCTTACCTTCTGAACACCAAAACCGTCTTTTTCCCTTCGAAGGCGGAGCTTAAGCGATGCGCGACGAAATCGACGCAAAACCGTTGCCGCCAAGAGAGTGTTTTAGCTGTATTGTATAAGCTGTGATTATATACCATGTATATAATTAAAATATATGTTACAAAATTACATATCCGTTATATAAATTTAATCACATAAGGATTATATCAATTTATATATCTACGTGTAATCTACATTAAAGTAACAATTTGTACTAAATTATTTCGTTCAAAATGTTACATAGGTATATATACATAAATGCTGTTGACCAAACGGTCCTTGAAATACACATGTTTTTTAGGTAGGTAAGTAGATATATCTGGTGCATTATTTTTAGTAGTGTTTCAATGTTCAATGGCGGCTATAGGCCTTTTACGGAGGTACCTGTTGCATTTTTGGATTTATTGTGGAAAATAGCAGGTATGTTGTGTTTTTATAATGATATTGAGTTATTATATGTATGTACTGTATTTCGATGATACATTTGAGGTGTAAATATTAATTTTTGTTCTCCTTTCAGGTCATGATTGATGGGGCCCCTGAATTTCGAGGCCGTGGATCGTCGTTAATAGCAGATATTTTGTGATTTTTATGATGAATTTGAGTTATTATATTTGTGTAAAATATTTCTATAATATATTTTTGGTTTAGGTTATTAATTTGTCCAATAAAATTATTGATATACCTAACACACACGTTTAAATTACTTTTTTTTATTCCTTCAAATATTTTCGACGTTTGTTTGTAAGTATTTGTCATACAGTGTGTCTACCTAAGTTAGAACCATATGGAAAACTTTTTTATTATTGGTTATGTGAAAAAATGTATTCTAGATAAAAAGTCCTGCATGGTTTAGAACTTAAAATACAACCATCAGATATCAATTTTTTTGGGCTGCATACGAGGTTCGCCAAAAAATATGAATTTTACTCAAGAGTAAAGTACCTTTATGTTTTACAATACAGAAGAATGTTATAAAGTAAAGTTATTTTAAATTAAAAGTGATATTTAAATATGCAATTACAGCCACTTAGCATTAAAAATTCAGGTTCGGTGATTAATTAATTTATAACTACAAATAATTTATAATGTAAAACGTAAATAATCACCTAACCTGAATTTTTATGCTAAATGACTGTAATTGCATATTTAAATATAACTTTTAATTCAAAATAACCTTACTTTATAATATTCTTCTGTATTGTAAAAAATAAAGGTACTTTATTCTTGAGTAAAATTCATATTTTTAGACAAACCTCGTACACGGCTTGAAAAAATGTATATCTGATAGTTGCATTTTAAGTTTTGGACCGTGCAGAACTTTTTATCAAAAATACATTTTTTCACAAAACCAATAATACAAAAGTTTTCCATATGGTTCCAACTTAAGTAGACATACTGTATAACTAATACGTACATTTTTAGACGACACATTTACATACCTTCATTTATATAACATTTATAATACTAATGTTATGTGAAAAAAGTAATGTATATGTGCTGTAATAATGAAGCATATTATATGTTACAATGGTAATATAAATGTTACATGTCTTCCGATATATAACACTGTTCCATACATGTAATTAACCCATTACATCACATATAAGGAACCTGCTATATAAAAAAATTAGGTCATTTTTCACAGTAATCACGTGAGTTATTATGTAACATGTAAGTTACTTTGTTATGTAACACGGAACTAATACATGTAAATGATACATATATGTTACATGTTTGTGTTTGCTGGGAAGCCAGTGTGGTTTTCAAACGCAAGTGAAACGACAGGCCGCCACCATGAGGTAAGTCAGGTTTTTAAACGTTTGCATGTAATTTTTACATTAGGCAGTTTAATATCGTGTCAGCCTATTTGTAGAGTTTTGTTGACATAATGTTGTCTTGGTATGTTAAGAGTTGTACGATATATTTGCATGCATGTACGCTAATGTCATACCTTTGGCGGGAAATTTGAAACTTTTTAATACATATGGGGCAAATGTCCTATTTTTTTGAGTTGCAAAAATCCGCGCGTACTTTTACCCCGTTCATTTTCGGACTTTTGCCCATGCTATTTTGTTCTATTCTACGATTCTGTTTCACAGTTTACAAATATTTGTTTTTGTTTTCAGAAACTATAAAAGAAAGACGGAGAACAAGCTTTGCACTAATGAGAAATTGAATGCAGCCAGAGATATTATACGTGATGGTTATTCTATTCGAGTAGCTGCTTTAACGCTTGGTCTACACGAATCAACTTTGCGTAAGAGGCTACGTTCCGGACGTGGTGCAGAAAGTTTTGGAAGATTCAGACCGGTTTTTACCTCAGAAATGGAGCGGTTGCTGTTTCAACATTGCAAAGACATGGATGATAGATTTTAAGGTCTGACTTTAAAATCGTTAAGAAAAATAGCTTACGAATATGCGGCATTGAACAACGTGGCTCATCCATTCGACAACGACAAAAAATTGGCTGGCAAAGGTGGGCATATAGTTTTGTTAAAAAATATGGCCTATCGTTAAGAACGCCCAAACCAACTTCTTTGGCACGAATGATGGGTTTCAATAAAACTCAAATAGATATTTTCTTCGAAAACCTAGCCAAGCTTTATAAACAGCACAAATTTCCCCCTGGTTTAATTCATAATATGGATGAAAGTGGAATTTCCACAGTTCCTAATAAAATTCCTAAAGTTGTTAGCACCAAAGGATAACGTGGTCACCTAGTCACCATTGTTTGTGCGATGAGTGCCTCAGGCAGTTTTGTTGCTCCAGCTATCATATTTCCGCGGAAACGAATGAAAAATGAGTTGATGGATGGTTAACCTCCACAGTCCTTAAGAATGTGCTCTGATTCGGATTATAGCAACACCAGCTTATTCATTGATTGGCTCAAGCATTTACAAGAACGGGTTTGAGCAGATAAGGAACACCCAGTGTTGCTAATACTGGACAACCATTCGTCCCACCGCTCATTGCAAGAATACTGCAAAGACAATTTCATACATTTATTAACCATCCCACCTCATAGCAGCCACAGGCTGCAACCACTGGACCGGTGCTATTTCAAGACGTTGAAAGTTTTTTATGCAGATGAATGTGACCGTTGGCTAACGAATAACCCAGGACGTCAAATAACACATTTCCAAATAGCCGGATTATTTTGTCGTGCCTATGAGCGTTGCTCTACAATCGAGAAAGGGATCAAATCTTTCGAAACATGTGAAATCTATCCAATGAACAAGAACATATTTACTGAAGTGGACGAGTCTTCAGATTCTGATCCCGAATTTTCTGTTCCTTTATCTAAAGTGCGTAAGGTTTCCAAGGATTAAGTAACTCCATAAAAATATCAAGGTAGTAAAGGTTCACCTGGAAACAAGTCGACACAGAATATTTCATTAGAAGACCTGTATCCTCCTTCTACATCACGTGACTATACTGAAATCGAGCTAGTGAGTCCACAAAATATTCTACTACGTCCCAGAAGATCAGAAGACCAAAACAGAAGAAGACAGGGTCAAAAATCAGAAATTCTTTCAAGCACTCCGTTCAAAGATAATTTAATTGCTGAAATGAATGAGAAATTAAAAAAAGTCGAGAAAACATGTCAAGAAAAACATTGAGGAGATTCTTCAGGGGAGTAGTCCTAACTCGGCGAATGGAAATAAAGAAAACAAACAGCAGAACACCGAAAAAAATAAGAAAAAAAAATTAAACTGACGAAATCATTGCCTGTCCTGCTTGTGCAGAAGAATACATATATCCGCCAACAGAAGACTGGATAGAATGTGGGAGCTGTTCTAAATGGTGACACGAGCAATATACAGCTTATGCAAATAAAGATCCTTTCATTTGCGATGTCTGCGTTGAGTGAATAGTGATGTAGGAAGCTTGCTCCATGCTAACTGGAATTTTGCCCCACTAGTGGGGCAAATGTCCGAGTTTGCACTACTTTACTTTTTTAGAGTTTTTGTTACTTTTGTTAATGCATTTCGCAAAATACATGTTTATTTATTATAAATAAATGTTCTTTTATTGTTACACACAGTTGGTTTTTTATTCATGTAATATATGTGGTCACAGGTGTATTCAAGTCTTAAGTGCGTCGTTTTGCCCCATGCTACTCTAGATTAAATAGGTAAGCAACAAATAGAAGTTTTGCGAGGTTTTGATTTCCCTAAACAACCTCTCATGAACATGGCATTTAAGTTGTATAGTAATGTTATTACGTTCTCCTAAAACAACATCGCCGAAAGGTTTGGCAACAATATGTGCTAGCTAGGCGGGGTCCTTCATTTAGTTTAAGATTAAATATTTTGTGCCAAAACTATTGGGACATACGTTAATTCTAATAATCCTGTAGTACAAAATATATTATTTTTATTAGGTTCTACTTTTCTGTTATCATTTTTGGTTCATGACATAATAAGCTTTGTGACTTTTTAAATTGTCATCCCATATATTTGATATATTTCTTTTAGAAAAAGGAATTTGAATGGGACTCAAGTTTACAAGGTTATGTTTTAAGTTCATTTTTCTATGGTTACATTTTCACCCAAATTTTGGGTGGTTATTTAGCTGCAAAATTTGGTGGTGCTAAAGTCTTCGGAGTTGGAATAGCAACTACTGCTGTTTTCACGCTTATTACACCATGGGTTGCTAAAACAAATATTTATCTTTTAATAGCTCTTAGGACAGCAGAAGGATTCTTTGAGGTAATTCTATGTATGAGACTTGTGAGAATTTCGCCTGAAATTCATCTGTAAAATTAATTAATATTCCAGAAGTCGTATTTTATAGGGAGTAAACTTTCCCTCTGTGTTAGCAATTTGGGCAAATTGGGCACCTCCTCTGGAAAAAACCCGACTAGCGACCATTGCTATTTCTGGTACTTATATAGGAACTGTCGTAGCGATGCCAGTAAGTTCTATATTAGCAACAGCTTTTGGTTGGGAAAGTATTTTTTATGTATTTGGTAAGTAGAAAAACTAAATTTTATAACTATTATAAATAATTATATATAATTTTAATTTTTAGGTGGATTTGCCTTATTATGGTACATTATTTGGGTAATAGTGGTAAAAGATTCTCCCTCTAGTGATCCGAGAATTAATCCTAAAGAATTAAAGTATATTACAGAGTCTATAAATTCTGCAAAAAACAATGAAGTATTGACAGTTCCTTGGACTTCTTTATTAACATCGAGAGTTGTATGGGCTCTTTCATTAATATTAAGCTGTGAAACATGGGGTTTTCATACATTAATGACGTTTTTGCCACAAATGATGAAATGTAAATACACATATAATAGTAATTTAATTCAAAATGCTCATAAAATGTGATTACATGTTTAAGGTCTGTAATAAATCATACTCAATAAATTTCAAAAATGACCAACCGCTTTAAAATTAAGTCTCTATTTCTCGAATAAGTCATCTTATTAAATCAAATTTCAATCTTGCTGATAAAACTGGGTGTACAGAAGTACCTTGGCATAACTCATACAAATTAATTATCTTTTTAGCTGCTTTGGACTTTGACCTTAATAAATCAGGTTTACTTTCTGCATTACCATACCTTGCAATGACCATTTCAATACAAGTTGGTGGACAACTGAGTGACTGGATAATAAAAAGGGACTACATGACTCTAACTACAGTTAGAAAAATGACAATTTCTGTTGGTTTTTTATCTCAAGCCGTCTTTTTATTTTCTGCTGCTATGTGGATATCTCCTATAATAACGCCAATATTTGTTGTCCTAGGTGCAACATTTGGAGGAATAGCTTTGTCTGGAGTTATGTATGTATATTTAAATTACCCTATTAAATAAAAATCAACATAAAATTTATCAAAACTAATATTATTCAACAATTAAAAATAATGTTTATAGGATATGTTTCCAGGTATAAACAAAAGTACACTCTGTATAATAAAAAAGTAATGTAAACGCAGAAAAATTCAAAATTACAAAAAAAATACACATATGGGGACTTGTTACTTTTTACACCGATATTCATTTGCAAAGTTTCTTCGCTCCACGCAAGGAGATTCCCATTTTCCTTAAAAATCAAGTACCGTAGTCAGGTGACTTTTGACTCACTGTCAAAATTTAAACCTAGTTTCAATTTTTAAATAAAAGCAAATCTAAATTCGCATTTTCGCCAAAATTGAGTCTTCAGTTATATTTTAAGAATTATTAAGCAAAAATATTTCAAAAAGTCTAGTTTTTCAAATAAAAAATAAAAAATCTAATGTGTCCAACACATGACTTTCCTATCTAGTTATTACAGGCTTTTTCCGGTTATTTTGTACAACCTATTGCAGCACCTCCATAAATGTTTAGAGGATAAAATAAATATATACATTTTCCACATACATCTACCTCAAAACATTTTTCTATAGATATTCATTGAAAATGAAAATACTGAAAAATTTAAATTTAGCACTTTTCCTACAATTTTTCCATAACGGTCCATTTTAGAAAAATCATGCATAAACAAAAATTATAGAGATCGATATCGCAAACAACTTTTATTTCAACAATTTTCATAAAAATCGGAATTTTGCACATTTTGTCAAATTTCTCGAATACGGACCATTTCAGGAAATTTTGACATGAAGCAAAAATTATAGATAATAATATTAGAATTAACTTTTATTTGAACAATTTTCTCCTCCAAACATAAATAACAGATATATTCAATAAAGATGTTCCGACTTTGTCCAAAATCTAATCATTTTACGTCAGGCCTTTATTTCGTTTAAAATTTAATGTTTTTTTTCTTTATCCGTTTTTGAGTTTTCTTCAAAATTCGAAATTTACACATTTTCTCAAATATCTCGAATACGGTCCATTTTAGAGAAATTATGTATAGAATAAAAATTATAGAAAATTATATTACAAACAACTTTTGTTTGAACAATTTTTATAAAAAAATATTTTTTTTACATTTTGTCAAATATCTCGAATACGGACCATTTTAGGAAAATTTTGTATAGAACAAAAATTATAGACAATTATATTATAAGTAACTTTTATTTGAAGAATTTTCTTCTCCAAACGTAAATAACAGATATATTCCATAAAATATAAAAATGAACACCTATAAAGTACCCCCCCCCCCAGATGTTCCGACTTTGTCCAAAATCTAATCATTTCACGTCAGGCCGAAATAAAACTTAAGTTTAAAATTTAATGTTTTTTTCTTTATCCGTTTTTGAGTTTTCTTCAAATTTCGAAATTTACACATTTTCTCAAATATCTCGAATACGGTCCATTTTAGAGAAATTATGTATAGAATAAAAATTACAAACAACTTTTGTTTGAACAAATAGAACAAAAATTTTAGATAATAATATAAGAAGTAACTTTTATTTGAAGAATTTTCTTCCCCAAACGTAAATAACAGATATAATCTCGCACATTAGTGAATTTAATGTAAATAGAGATTATTCTGTAACTATCACACGCCTTAAGTTAAATCACGGAAAATTTCCAGCTCACCTACATAGAATAGGTATCTTAAATACTGACGTTTGTTCTTGCGACAATAATTCTACTGCTGACTTAAATCACATCTTTTTTTCATGCAAAAATCACCACCAAAAAAGTACCGAATTACTAGAAGCTATAAGAAATAAAAATTGCCCCACCCCCATTAATTTAACATCCTTATTAAGTAATGACAGTAAAGACATCTTTGACTTATTGGTTAATTTTTTACGTTCAATTAAATTAGACCTGTAACTCCAAATTTTATTATTTTATTACCTTTTTCTTTTTCTACTACGCATCTGTGGCAAATGGAATCCATCCAATGCCAACAACCACAAAAAAAAAAAAAAGATATATTCCATAAAATATAAAAATGACCACCTATAAAGTACCCCCCAGATGTTCCGACACTGCCCAAAATCTGATCAGCACATTGGACGCTGGAACTAAGCTTAAGTTTGAAATTTGGTGTTTTTCTGTGTATCGGTTCATGAGTTATGCGACACACAGACACACCCACACACAGATATCATCGCGAAAATAGTCAAAACGGATTCAGGGGACCTCAAAACGTAAAAATCCGTCGAAAACTCGAGGTCGAAAAAAATCATGATTCCTATACTTTCCTTATATCTGTATACAGATAGGAAAGTAAAAAGGGGTGTACAAAGCCACCCGCAGGTAGAAGGTGATTTTGACTCACCCATCATTTTACATTGTTTAATCTATATTAGTTGCTGGTTTAAAGCCACTCTTCACAGTTTATAGTAAAACACATTTTATTATCAAAAAAATATTTTTTATTGCTTACGGTAAAGATAGTAGGTAACCAAAAATATTACAAACAACAGATTGTTGGTTGCATACAAATTTTATCACCTTTCAATTTCGATTATTTCGTAATGAGTTAAATTTTGTCTTTAAATAAAGTGTTTTGGGTAGTTTTAATACCTTACAGTTCAACCAGCGTGAATTTTATTTTAAAAATAGGACGTATAGTTTTTTGTGAACAAAAATAACTATTTACCGATTTGAGCTAAAGTTACCCATGCGGGTCAAAGCCACCCGACTTTACGGTACCTACTACATTAAATTTGAAGCTGCAGAATGTTGACAATTTACATGGTCATAGTAAAGGATGTAAAAATAAAATTTCAAGTCTTCACTAGAAATTCATGATTTTTCATATGTCCAAGATGTAAAGAGCACTTTGATGAAATAATGAAGGACTTTGGAGAAAGTTTCATATTTAACTCATATAAAATACATTGACACAATTGCAGATAAATTTGAAAATGAATTTAGCGACTTTAAGAAAATCGAATGAAACATTTAACTTTTTACTAAGACTGTCAATTCCTGACGTGCTAAAGGTTAATCGGTTCAACTGATTTTGACTGGTTTCGGTTATAACCGGATTTTTAGTATTATTATAACCGGTCCGGATATCCGGTTAACCGGTCCGATTATCCAGTCGACCGGTCAGATTATCCGGTTAACCGGTCCGATAAAACCGAGCCAGTCGAAACGGACCGGTTAGACCGGATTCGGCTGTTTAACCGTAACCGTGACCAGTTAAACCCGTCACTGGTTTATCCACTACTGGTTTAACTGTAACCATCACCGGCTTAATCGTGGCAAAACACATTGACCAAATCCTTTGTTTTCAATAGAAATGGGGTCACTTTTGTAACCATCTTACCTTTCCTTACCCGTGACAACTAGGCAGTGCATGCTTGATTTTTTTAAATATGCACTCACTAAATAAAAATTAAATTACAATAATAGAAATACTACCACTTTTACTTTTGCTAAACTTTATTTAAAATTTAAAAAAGGACACATTCACTCACTTTCCACTGGGTAGGTAAGTAGGTAAAACTAAAAAACAAAAACATAAACAAAACAAAAATCAAAAATAAATTATAATTAATTGGGACATAAAATAAGAAATAATAACAAATACCTAATAACAAAACTGCCTATTTTTTTATTATTGAGGTTTGATGCAAAAAAATCAACTTATCAACGTTTTCCGGCAGCAAGTAGTTTCTTTTAACCGAAACTATGTTTCCTGCACTGGAAAACACCTGTTCACTGGAAGTTGATGTAACTGGTACACATAAATACGTTTATACGGTTATAAACCGGTTACGTTTAAACCAGTTACGGTTAAACTGGTTACCTTTTTTAACGGTTTTTTGGTCCTACGGAACCGGTTAACCGGTTAATCGGTCACAGTTACCAGCCTTACTTTTTACTTTCCACTTAGGTACTATTTTCTGTTAAGAACGTAAGCACATAAGCATAGCAGACCATTAACTGGATTTGTTATTTGCAGTCAGATTCTTTTTACCAGGGAAGAAGCGAAATAGGGTTGGACTTTTTAAAAATACTCCCAAGAGAACGTTACAAGTTATCCCAACCTGCGAAACTTATAGCTCAGTGTTTGACGGTTTTTGGCTCCGAATTCTTTCGGACTATACTGATTTACGTGAAATTTGGAAAATTAGTAAGGAATAGCACAAGGAAGAAAATATAATACTCATGTACGCTTCCTTCGTGGGGGTGCATCCAACCCTTCTCGGGGGGTTGATTTTTCATTTAAAAAATGCGTGTTTTATAGTGATTTTTAACGAATACCTTAAAAACACTGGCGTAGCTATCATAGGGCAGTTTGGTGCGAAGCACCAGGGCCCCAAAGATATTTGGGGCCCCGCAGATATTTGGGGCCCCGCAGGGGCTCCTCTGATATTTATAATTATTTTATAATACTCAAATTCGTATTAATTTTAAAAATTTATATTTTTAACTGTTTGTATTTGTTGACTTTTAAGGTTAAAAAAAAATGAGTTTACAGTACGCAGACGCAAGAGTAGTTCGTAAAAGTGCTATGAGTGCTAGTGCGAAACCACAAACAAGTAAGCGAGACTTATTCCTGCTAAGGAATACGTTTCTTTTTTGCAACACTGTTCCACATACTTTTTTATTGATCTTTAAAAATCCCAACTCATGGCTGATTTTCTTCGGGGAAAATCAGCTTTTTTCCATATATGAACAAATTTCTACATTCTTTTTTAAAACATGTCGGACACTAACATTAACTCGGACTCGAACCCCAAAAAAGACAAAGAGTTGGACTGTTCATTTAAATCTAACTATTCCATACCTAAATCACCTGCTGGATCTGATACTGGTTTTGTTAAGAAAAAAAGGGATGAGAGAGATACCTCTGATATGGACTGTGATGAAACAGACCAAGAGGACAAGCCAAAACAGAAAAAGGCCAAACACCACCGAGGAGAAGAGTAACGGTTGACAAAAAATTAGCATTCTCGAGACCGGAACAGCAAGCATTTAGGACAAATATGTCGGAAATTAATAGCAACATATCAAAACTGCTAGGTTTGCTAGACATACAGGAAAAAAAGATATATGAACTTACCGGAAACTAAAAACCAAAACCGGGCCCCCACACAGCAATTAAATATTGAAACGCTTATCGAAAAAATGTAGAAAGAATTATCAGAAAATCTGGAGAGGATAACCACATAGAAACCCAAAGACATAATAAACAAGCCCGTAAGTTTCGACACCATGGTCAAAATCAAGAACGAAGATACAGGAGACCCTATCGTCAAACTTAAGAAAGTATTAAAATTGAAGGACGTGGAGAACTACCAAATCAGGAGAACTCAAACCAGGGAGGAACAAAAACACACACACACGCACGCACGCACACGCACCCACACACACACACACACACATACACACATACACACACATATACACACACACACACACATACACACATACACACATACACACATACACACATACACACATACACACATACACACATACACACATACACACATACACACATACACACATACACACATACACACATACACACATACACACATACACACATACACACATACACACATACACACATACACACATACACACATACACACATACACACATACACACATACACACATACACACATACACACATACACACATACACACATACACACATACACACATACACACATACACACATACACACATACACACATACACACATACACACATACACACATACACACATACACACATACACACATACACACATACACACATACACACATACACACATACACACATACACACATACACACATACACACATACACACATACACACGCGCGCGCGCGCCCACACACACACACACACGCACCCACACACACACGCGCGCGCGCGCGCGCACGCACGCACGCACCCACACACACACATACACACACGCACACGCACACGCACCCACACACACACACATACATACACACACATACACACACACACATACACACACACACATACACACACACACACACATACACACACACACACACACACACACACACACACACACACACACACACACACACACACACACACACACACACACACACACACACACACACACACACACACACACACACACACACACACACACACACCCAACCAACTGACAAATGACCTGTATACCTACTTCCGATACTGGCTGAGATTCTAGACGAAATGACAACAAAACGACACGCATACCTGGAATCAACCAACAAAATTGACAACAAACAATAAGGCTTCAAAGAAGGTTGAACAACAACAGACACTATACAAAACATACTCGACAAACTAAAACATCTCCTCGAAGGACTATAGTCAAATGTACTGCCGTTACCCGTTCAGACCTTTTGTTTACTCTGGCAGCTGTTTCGAACTGTTTAAGGTATTTGGTCCATGACATCTTTCCGTCGAAAATTGGGGCTTTAAGACGAGCAGAGTTTACAGCTCCTTCCAATTCCAACTTCGTCTTCACCTCAGAACACTTTATTTCACTATCCTTGGAGTGTTCTGTATGTTCCAGTTCTTTTCTCTTCTTTTCCATCTCTTTTATTTTCTCCTCAATGGAAGTCATCTTATTTTCCACATCAGCAGAAATTTCATTTTTCAGAGAAGACATTTTGTTTTCCAAGTCAGAAGAAATTTCATCTTTTAAAGAAGAGATATCAGAAGAAACTTTAGTTTCTAAAGAAAATATTTTATTTTTCCCGGAAAACATATCAGAAGACACTTTTTCTTCTAAGGAAGAAATATCAGACGAAACTTTATTTTTTAAAGAAGTAATATCAAAAGAAACTTTAGTTTCTAAGAAGGAAATATTATTTTTAATAAAGGAAACATCAGAAGAAATATCGATTTTTAAAGAAGACATATCGTTTTTCATTTATGAAATTGAAGAAATTATAGAAGATGCATCATCCGAAAATAGATACGTTTTCGAATACAAACCTTAATTTTCTAGTGCTTTTTCAAGTCATCAATGGGCCAACAGTAGCTCGATAATTTGGTAATCAATCGATAGAAAATGATTTGTTGGATAATATAAATATGATCTTATTTCCTAATTTTCGAGAAAGAAAGCGCGTAAAGCTACTACTTTTATTTATACTCGGACAAAATATTGAAGAAGGTGCGCCTTAAAACTGCAAAAGGTATCGTTATCATATCAAAATGCACTCTTCCAGTGTAGCAGAAATACTATATTGGCAAATTAAATGGGTATTTGTGAATATTACTAGATGAAAGTAGGTTATCTATTTTTGTTATAATAATTCATCTATGTTTATAATTGTATTTTTTTTATTATAAAAATATGTAAATTAAGCTTGGTATCACTTACTTGAATTCTAAATCTATGAAGTTTCGTAATCCATTGATTCTGCAGAACTATCACTGGAATCGTCTTTATCGTCGGAACTTAAAGTTATGACTAAAGGTTCAACTACCGTTTCGATCATACCGTCCAAGCGCCACATATTATTTTCTTCCTTAATTACATGGGAAATAGCATTCTGCCAATCTTCAGGTTTTATACGTTCTATACCGGTTTTTAATAAACTTTGAACGTCGGCTATTTTAAAAGTTTTATTTTCTCGAGCTACAAACCCTTTCACTTGCGCCCAAATTAGTTCAATAGGATTGAATTCGCAGTGATAAGGGGGAAGTCTTAATATCGTCATACCACGATCACGAGCCATTGTGTCGACAACATATTGAATATATTTATGGCGGTGTTCCTTTATTAGGTCTATTAATTCCACTTTAAGCATCTCCTCAGTAAATGTTATTGCTTTATCCCGCAGCCAGGTTTGCATATCCGCTTTCCTACTGGACATTATCGGAATGCGTTCAACTCGTCGACTGTGATAAGAAGCGTTATCTAGTACAATAACTGAATTTCGTTCTACACGCTGTAATACTTCAGTAAACCATTTTTCAAAGCATTCCGCATTCATGTCCTCGTGGTAGTCTCCTGTTTTTTTTTTTTTCGATATAAACACAAGAGCGCTATTTTCCAAAAATCCACTGTCACTTCCGATATGGGTAACAATTAGGCGCTGTCCTTTACCTGATGGTGCTTTCAAACCTGTAGATAATCCCTCTATAAAAGCTTGGCGATGACTAGTTACAGAAGTATCTTGCCATATCTTAGATACCGTGTGTCCAGCATTCACCCACGTTTCATCGAGATAGTATATCTTGTTTTAGCGGCTCTAAACTCTTTAATATTTATATATGTATATAAATAACGCCGTCGCGTCGCCAGGACACTTACAGCCGTATGCATAGTCAATCGCCAGCGACTCGCCAGAGATTCATTTCGGCGTATCGCCAGCGATTCGCTGGCGATCCGCCGGCGATAGCCCAAAAAGCTAGCGACTCGCAGGAGATTGTCACCGGAATGTCATTTCACGCAAGTTTTCATGTTCTTTTATAGGGAAAAATTTGATATTCGTTCATTATTTTTTGAGTTTTAAGAAATGAATCATGAATAAAATGCGAGAGATACCGGTGATAATCCCTATAAAAGAAAATTAAAACTTGCGTGAAATGACATTCCGGTGACAATCTCCGGCGAGTCGCCACCTTCTTGGGCTTTCGCCGGCGGATCGCCAGCGAATCGCTGGCGATGCGCCGAAATGAATCTCTGGCGAGTCGCTGGCGATCGACTATGCATACGGCTGTATATCTGACCTCTCAATTAAAATTGATTTCCTACACCAGTAGATGTAATTGGCCGGTTCTGGAAATGAGATAGAGGTACAGAGAGAGGCAATTGGGTAATTAGTAATTATCCTAAGTACCCCCCACCCTTCGCGCAATTAGCAAGTACCTCCCAATTACATCATGTACTGTAATAAGTGCAATTGCACAGTAAGTACCACCCAATTACATCATGTACTGTAATAGGTGCAATTGCACAGTAAGTACCTCCCAATTACCATGTACACGCCATACTGTAATGATTGTAATTGCATAATAAGTACCTCCCAATTACCCACAGGGTATACATCTCATTACTCCATACATATTAAAGTGTAAGTACACCTTAGGCAGTAATGACGGTATGCAATGTAGTGTAATGAATGTTATCTAAGTGCCTCCTAGTGATTACTGTTGGCAGCACGTCCTTAACTCTCGGCCGTCGTGCCTAGAGTGCTTAGCCTGCGTTAGAGACGGTCGTGCTTAACCGAAATATCGAGGTAAGGGACTAAGAAGGGGTAGCCTGCGCCAGAGATAGACGCGCAATTAACAAGTACCTCCCAATTACATAATGTACTGTAAATAAATGCAATTGCATGTACACGCCATGCTGTAATGATTGTAATTGCATAATAAGTACCTCCCAATTAGCTACAGGGTATGCATAGTGTAATGGGTGTAATTACTTCATACATATATAGATGTAAGTATTTACTATGTGTATCGGGTAGCATGTAACGAGCATAGTAAGTACCTCTTATATAGTAATTACTAGGTATAGGATATAGTGTAATGAGTTAAGTCTAAGTACATCTCAATGATTACTATTGTAGCATAGGGAAAATACGTCGGAGCATACCTAAACACATCCTTGACTCTCAACCGTCATAGCTATAGTGAAGCGCTAGTCTCCAGCAGACGCGCAAGACGTAAACATCGGTGGAAGGGATAGTTCCCCATTCTTCACAAAATTATCTGGTGCCTCTCAGGCTTGTATATTATGAATATGAGTTGCATAGTAAGTATTTTTCAGATACCCTATACACCATGTGTAATGAGTATCATAAGTACCTCTCATCACTCCATACACATTGAAATGTAATGAGTGTAGCTACCTTGTATATATATAGTAATTTCTATGCATGTCATGAAGTGTAATGAGTAATTTAAGTACCTCTTGGTTATTACTATTGTAGCGTATATAGCATTTTGTATCCTAAGTACGTTCTAAATAATAGACATAAATGGGGGATAAAGTCCGCACATCCTTGACTCTCAACCACCATGATTAGAGTGAGGAACCGGCCGGGCGCAACCATACACGGCATGAATATCGAGGCAGGAACTTGGAAAAAGTGGGGGATTTAGTTAATAAGTACTTCCCAATTCTGAACCCACTGTACTGAGTCTAATTGCATAGTAAGAAACTTTCATTGTATAATGAGCATCGCAAATACTTTTCAATACTCCATTCTTGTATATAGTATGTATATCATGTGTAATAAGTTATAGTAAGTACTCCCCATTGCTTTAAACACAATGAAGTGGTATAAGTGTAAGTACATTATGTATAGTAATTGCTATGTATATCATGAAGTTTAATATAAGTACCTCTTGGGTATAACTATTGTACCGTACAGAGCGTGAATATCGAAGGAGCTTAAAAGAGGTGGGGGATTTTTGAGAGGATATATAGTAGCGTACGTATCCAAAAAGTTTAAACATCATGAGCTTCCGCAGTGTATGGTTTCAAAACGGCTATAAATTTCTTATTTTAATACAAAATAAATACAAAAACGGAAAAAAATAACATCAGAATAATTAAAATATCTTTTTCAGGTGAAAGACACCAAAAATTTAAAACAAAATAAATAAGTAAAATGCAGACACATTGACACACAACGTTTTCAACTAAACTATTATGTTTTGATTAGTGGAGATCTACGTATAATAATACGCAAACCTCGAAATCAGGTAAAAAGTGCCGGGTCCTTTAGGCATCTAGTTGGGCTAAGTTTAGTAGAAATATGTGTTTTTTATGGTCGCCATCTATAACGAAGTTTAGGTAGTTCTTCTAGAGTAGGATGATGAGATATAGTAGAACCCTGTTTTTAATAATTTTCGGAATATTTATTGTGGGTAGAAAACTACGATATTTTAAGAACAAAATAAGTAAATATTTGGTGAAATATTAAGCTGAATATTATAATTACTAAAATATCGAATGTTTATTGAATTAGTAGTCATTTATATACTTTTTTTAATTGGTTTCACAAAAATATCAAATAAATAATAAAAATAGTGAAAATGTATAAGTGTAATTGTGGTATAATATTAAGCATCTGTGGTAGAGCCACTGTAAATATTTTTTACTTATATAGTATACACATTATTTCATTAAAAATTTCTACAATTTTATTGTAAGTATAACTTGACCCATATTTGTTCCTTTAATAACGGCCATATATTGTTTCACATTATTACGATAGGTGGATAATGTATTCCGATAAGCTCTGGCCTAATGCCGCCTTCTTAAAATCAAATGAAATAGTATAAGAAAAACGATGAAGGCAGGCAGTCTTTGCCGCGAATATGATACATGTAAGTTGGACTTGCATACATTTTGTGAGGAGATAGTCAGTTACCCAAGGTATGAAAACTTTCTTGAAAGATATCTTACCATACATAACCACACAAATAAGGAGCAAACACTGATTAATGGATGAGCCACAGTCAGATAATGAAATCGATTGGAGATTACTTACATATCTATATTTATAATTAGAATATAAATAAAACAATATACACTGTTTTAATGTTGTTTTTCTTTAGAAAAGGTTACACGTTATTATTTTTGTTAAAAGTGAGCACAAGTATAATTTCAGATATATAAAATAAGAAAAAAGTTTGTATTTCATTGAAAAATACATTAGTTTTGACACAGGATTAAGCCTTTTATATATAGCCAAATATTTGATATGATTAGACATAGTCTGCGCCTAATAGTTATTCTGACTGATTATTACCAAGTATGGAAGCATTCCCATATCATGGGGCTGTCAGAATCTGTTCTCTGCAGGAGGTGCGAACAAGAAGATGAGACCATCGAGCATATTTGCTACTATTGCCCAACGCTTTCATTTATTAGAAAATTTATGTTTGGTGAGTATCACCTAATACCGGCCAATATTAGGGAAGCACACAACTCTTGGAGACGTCAACTACATTAATTCATTTTGTATGACTGAAATGTTTCTATTCACAGCGATGCCATTTCAAATAATATTGACGTCACAGTGTACTTTAAATGGGAAATCTCAATTGCGGCCTCTACCAAACATACTACAAATTTCGGTTCGAAAAAAAAATTAATTAAAAACGTACGCAAACTATGCGTTTTCGTTAATGACATATGTATTTCTTACTTAATATGAGCATATTATAATAGCAACATAAAAAATTAAAACATACAGAAAAAATGCAATATCTTTCAGGCAGGATTGGGCCTTTTCATATATAGTCAAATACTTGACTATGGCTGGTCATTGTCCAAGTATGGCAGCATTTTCATATTGATGGGGCTCTCAGAATACACACTGCAAGGAGTGCCAATAAGAAGATGAGACCATCGAGCATATCCCCCCCTTCGATTTATTAAAATATTTGTATTTAGCGAATATCGGCTAACACCGACCGATTTGAAATAAGCTCCTCTTAGCGACGTTGTCACCTACATTAAATCTGTAGGTTGGCTCACGAAGCTTGGTGCATATCATCTTAGAAGGATGCACAATGGGCCCTAATGAGGCTTAAATGTCGTGAGGTAACCCACCCTCCCATACGTTACATGTGCCTTTCATATATAAAAAACACCAAAAAAGTCAAATAACTGACAAAAAATAAGTAAAGCTCAAAAAATAATTCATTTCAATACAAAATACATACAAAAATGGAAAATAACATCAGAATAATTACAATATCTTTCTTATTTGAAAGATATCAAAAATTTAAATTTAAATTTAAAACAAAAATTAAGTAAAACGCAGACACATTGGCACATAATGTGTTGAAACTATTACCTTTTTCGATTTCAATGCTCTGCCCGCAGAGAGTGCGCATAAAAGATACCGGTTACTTTTTAGACTAAAAAGTAACTGGTATCGACATATCTCCCACCGTTCGTATGCTCTCAGAACAAGCCAAGAGTGGAATCGAAAAAGATATAAAAATTCTATCTATTGTGTTTGGATTAAAGGAGATCTACGTTACGCAAACCTCAAAGCAGGTAGAAAATGGGTCCTGCTCTTAAGGTATTTAGATGGGCTTTGATTAGTAGAAATATGTATTTTTTATGGTCGCCATCTATAACGAAGTTTAGGCGGTCCTTCTAGAGAAGAGTGGTCAGATTTAGTAGAACTTCGTTATAGATGGCGACCATAAAAAATACATATTTCTACTAATCAAAGCCCATCTAAATACCTTAAGAGCAGGACCCATTTTCTACCTGCTTTGAGGTTTGCGTAACGTAGATCTCCTTTAATCCAAACACAATAGATAGAATTTTTATATCTTTTTCGATTCCACTCTTGGCTTGTTCTGAGAGCATACGAACGGTGGGAGATATGTCGATACCAGTTACTTTTTAGTCTAAAAAGTAACCGGTATCTTTTATGCGCACTCTCTGCGGGCAGAGCATTGAAATCGAAAAAGGTAATAGTTTCAACACATTATGTGCCAATGTGTCTGCGTTTTACTTAATTTTTGTTTTAAATTTAAATTTAAATTTTTGATATCTTTCAAATAAGAAAGATATTGTAATTATTCTGATGTTATTTTCCATTTTTGTATGTATTTTGTATTGAAATGAATTATTTTTTGAGCTTTACTTATTTTTTGTCAGTTATTTGACTTTTTTGGTGTTTTTTATATATGAAAGGCACATGTAACGTATGGGAGGGTGGGTTACCTCACGACATTTAAGCCTCATTAGGGCCCATTGTGCATCCTTCTAAGATGATATGCACCAAGCTTCGTGAGCCAACCTACAGATTTAATGTAGGTGACAACGTCGCTAAGAGGAGCTTATTTCAAATCGGTCGGTGTTAGCCGATATTCGCTAAATACAAATATTTTAATAAATCGAAGGGGGGGATATGCTCGATGGTCTCATCTTCTTATTGGCACTCCTTGCAGTGTGTATTCTGAGAGCCCCATCAATATGAAAATGCTGCCATACTTGGACAATGACCAGCCATAGTCAAGTATTTGACTATATATGAAAAGGCCCAATCCTGCCTGAAAGATATTGCATTTTTTCTGTATGTTTTAATTTTTTATGTTGCTATTATAATATGCTCATATTAAGTAAGAAATACATATGTCATTAACGAAAACGCATAGTTTGCGTACGTTTTTAATTAATTTTTTTTTCGAACCGAAATTTGTAGTATGTTTGGTAGAGGCCGCAATTGAGATTTCCC
Source organism: Psylliodes chrysocephalus (assembly GCA_927349885.1). Taxonomy (NCBI): domain Eukaryota; kingdom Metazoa; phylum Arthropoda; class Insecta; order Coleoptera; family Chrysomelidae; genus Psylliodes; species Psylliodes chrysocephalus. Next base: position 5,902,230 of record OV651817.1, on the reverse strand, counting down.
ATTTAAAGTACACTGTGACGTCAATATTATTTGAAATGGCATCGCTGTGAATAGAAACATTTCAGTCATACAAAATGAATTAATGTAGTTGACGTCTCCAAGAGTTGTGTGCTTCCCTAATATTGGCCGGTATTAGGTGATACTCACCAAACATAAATTTTCTAATAAATGAAAGCGTTGGGCAATAGTAGCAAATATGCTCGATGGTCTCATCTTCTTGTTCGCACCTCCTGCAGAGAACAGATTCTGACAGCCCCATGATATGGGAATGCTTCCATACTTGGTAATAATCAGTCAGAATAACTATTAGGCGCAGACTATGTCTAATCATATCAAATATTTGGCTATATATAAAAGGCTTAATCCTGTGTCAAAACTAATGTATTTTTCAATGAAATACAAACTTTTTTCTTATTTTATATATCTGAAATTATACTTGTGCTCACTTTTAACAAAAATAATAACGTGTAACCTTTTCTAAAGAAAAACAACATTAAAACAGTGTATATTGTTTTATTTATATTCTAATTATAAATATAGATATGTAAGTAATATCCAATCGATTTCATTATCTGACTGTGGCTCATCCATTAATCAGTGTTTGCTCCTTATTTGTGTGGTTATGTATGGTAAGATATCTTTCAAGAAAGTTTTCATACCTTGGGTAACTGACTATCTCCTCACAAAATGTATGCAAGTCCAACTTACATGTATCATATTCGCGGCAAAGACTGCCTGCCTTCATCGTTTTTCTTATACTATTTCATTTGATTTTAAGAAGGCGGCATTAGGCCAGAGCTTATCGGAATACATTATCCACCTATCGTAATAATGTGAAACAATATATGGCCGTTATTAAAGGAACAAATATGGGTCAAGTTATACTTACAATAAAATTGTAGAAATTTTTAATGAAATAATGTGTATACTATATAAGTAAAAAATATTTACAGTGGCTCTACCACAGATGCTTAATATTATACCACAATTACACTTATACATTTTCACTATTTTTATTATTTATTTGATATTTTTGTGAAACCAATTAAAAAAAGTATATAAATGACTACTAATTCAATAAACATTCGATATTTTAGTAATTATAATATTCAGCTTAATATTTCACCAAATATTTACTTATTTTGTTCTTAAAATATCGTAGTTTTCTACCCACAATAAATATTCCGAAAATTATTAAAAACAGGGTTCTACTATATCTCATCATCCTACTCTAGAAGAACTACCTAAACTTCGTTATAGATGGCGACCATAAAAAACACATATTTCTACTAAACTTAGCCCAACTAGATGCCTAAAGGACCCGGCACTTTTTACCTGATTTCGAGGTTTGCGTATTATTATACGTAGATCTCCACTAATCAAAACATAATAGTTTAGTTGAAAACGTTGTGTGTCAATGTGTCTGCATTTTACTTATTTATTTTGTTTTAAATTTTTGGTGTCTTTCACCTGAAAAAGATATTTTAATTATTCTGATGTTATTTTTTTCCGTTTTTGTATTTATTTTGTATTAAAATAAGAAATTTATAGCCGTTTTGAAACCATACACTGCGGAAGCTCATGATGTTTAAACTTTTTGGATACGTACGCTACTATATATCCTCTCAAAAATCCCCCACCTCTTTTAAGCTCTTTCGATATTCACGCTCTGTACGGTACAATAGTTATACCCAAGAGGTACTTATATTAAACTTCATGATATACATAGCAATTACTATACATAATGTACTTACACTTATACCACTTCATTGTGTTTAAAGCAATGGGGAGTACTTACTATAACTTATTACACATGATATACATACTATATACAAGAATGGAGTATTGAAAAGTATTTGCGATGCTCATTATACAATGAAAGTTTCTTACTATGCAATTAGACTCAGTACAGTGGGTTTAGAATTGGGAAGTACTTATTAACTAAATCCCCCACTTTTTCCAAGTTCCTGCCTCGATATTCATGCCGTGTATGGTTGCGCCCGGCCGGTTCCTCACTCTAATCATGGTGGTTGAGAGTCAAGGATGTGCGGACTTTATCCCCCATTTATGTCTATTATTTAGAACGTACTTAGGATACAAAATGCTATATACGCTACAATAGTAATAACCAAGAGGTACTTAAATTACTCATTACACTTCATGACATGCATAGAAATTACTATATATATACAAGGTAGCTACACTCATTACATTTCAATGTGTATGGAGTGATGAGAGGTACTTATGATACTCATTACACATGGTGTATAGGGTATCTGAAAAATACTTACTATGCAACTCATATTCATAATATACAAGCCTGAGAGGCACCAGCTAATTTTGTGAAGAATGCGGAACTATCCCTTCCACCGATGTTTACGTCTTGCGCGTCTGTTGGAGACTAGCGCTTCACTATTATTATTGTTATCTCTTTATATGTATTGTATAAGACGTGTAAGAAAATATTTATATGCTTCTATAAATAGAGAATTTTTTTCACCTGTAAAAAGTCGCCAAAAATAGGCGTTTTATTAAAAATCCCCATCACTCTCTCATAGAGAGAAAAAGTCGTCATTTTGGCGACTTGTCGCCCTAAATGGCAACATCCCCTATACAGTGAATCTAAATACCAGGATACAAAAAGTTACAGAGATATGATACTTATCCGACGATATTTCGTTAGGTTCGCGCGCGTAGTGTAAAATGGAATCGTAACTATTGTACAATAGTTAATTTTTGTACTTAATACTATTTTTACCTAAATACGAAAAAAGATCTACGCCAGAAATATAATTTTACAGTTAGGCAGGTAGCGGTTTCGATATTTGGTAAAACGAATCACAAGACAGGTGCATCGTGTCGATATCTTGGTGCCATAAAAATATTTATTTTTCTTAAAGTATCTATCTCTGAAACCCTCTATTTATGGCGAACTTCTATGTGTATGTTTTTGTTAAAATTGAAAAGGATTGTTCATACATCTGTATTTTCCAATAGAATAGGTATAACAGCAAATTTGTATTATCCTTCACCTTCAAGTAATATATGTGACTACTAATTTAATATGCATTCGATATTTTAGTAATTATAATATACCTCTATCTAAAGATTTATTTGTCACCTGTTTTCCAATAAAGGACTGGATTCTAGATATTTTTGTGAATTCAATTTAAAAAAAGCCTAGCATATGTATATAAATGACTACTAATTCAATAAACATCGATATTTTAGTAATTATAATATACAGCTTAATATCTCACCAAATATTTACTTATTTTGTTCTTAAAATATTGTAGTTTTCTACCCCCAATAAATAATCCGAAAACTATTAAAAACAGGGTTCTACTATATCTCATCATCCTACTTTAGAAGAACTACCTAAACTTCGTTATAGATGGCGACCATAAAAAACACATATTTCTACTAAACTTAGCCCAACTGGATGCCTAAAGGACCCGGCACTTTTTACCTGAGTTCGAGAATTACGTATCATACGTAGATCTCCTTTAATCCAAACACAATAGATAGAATTTTTATATCTTTTTCGATTCCACCACTCTTGGCTTGCTCTGAGAGCATACGAACGGTGGGAGATATGTCGATACCAGTTACTTTTCAGTCTAAAAAGTAACCGGTATCTTTTATGCGCACTCCCAACGGGCCAGAGCATTGAAATCGAAAACGGTAGTAGTCTCAACACATTGTGTGCCAATGTGTCTGCGTTTTACTTAATTTTTGTTTTAAATTTAAATTTTTGCTGTCTTTCAAATAAGAAAGATATTGTAATTATTCTGATCTTATTTTCCATTTTTGTATGTATTTTGTATTGAAATGAATTATTTTTTTGAGCTTTACTTATTTTTTGTCAGTTATTTGACTTTTTTGGTGTTTTTTATATATGAAAGGCACATGTAACGTATGGGAGGGTGGGTTACCTCACGACATTTAAGCCTCATAAGGGCCCATTGTGCATCCTTCTAAGATGATATGCACCAAGCTTCGTGAGCCAGCCTACAGATTTAATGTAGGTGACAACGTCGCTAAGAGGTGCTTATTTCAAATCGGTCGGTGTTAGCCGATATTCGCTAAATACAAATATTTTAATAAATCGAAGGGGGGACATGCTCGATGGTCTTCATCTTCTTGTTCGCACTTCTTGCAGTGTGTATTCTGAGAGCCCCATCAATATGAAGATGCTGCCATACTTGGACAATGACCAGCCATAGTCATTAAATATGAAAAGGCCCAATCCTGCCTGAAAGATATTGCATTTTTTCTGTATATTTTACTTTTTTATGTAGCTATTATAATATGCTCATATTAAGTAAGAAATACATATGTCATTAACGAAAACGCATAGTTTGCGTACGTACCTTCCACCACCAATTTTTTTAATTTTTTTTTTTTTTTTCGAACCGAAATTTGTAGTATGTTTGGTAGAGGCAGCAATTGAGATTTCCCATTTAAAGTACACTGTGACGTCAATATTATTTGAAATGACATCGCTGTGAATAGAAACATTTCAGTCATACAAAATGAATTAATGTAGTTGACGTCTCCAAGAGTTGTGTGCTTCCCTTATATTGGCCGGTATTAGGTGATACTCACCAAACACAAATTTTCTAATAAATGAAAGCGTTGGGCAATAGTAGCGGATATGCTCGATGGCCTCATCTTCTTGTTCGCACCTCCTGCAGAGAACAGATTCTGACAGACCCATGATATGGGGATGCTTCCATACTTGGTAATAATCAGTCAGAATAACTATTAGGCGCAGACTATGTCTAGTCATATCAAATATTTGGCTATATATAAAAGGCTTAATCCTGTGTCAAAGATAATGTATTTTTCAATGAAATACAAACTTTTTTCTTATTTTATATATCTGAAATTATACTTGTGTTCACTTTTAACAAAAATAATAACATGTAACCTTTTCTAAAAAAAAACACCATTAAAACTGTGTATATTGTTTTATTTATATTCTAATTATAAATAAAGATATATTAGTAATCTCCAATCGATTTCATCATCTGACTGTGGCTCTTCCATTAATCCGTGTTTGCTCCTTATTTGTGTGGTTATGTATGGTAAGATATCTTTCAAGAAAGTTTTCATACCTTGGGTAACTGACTATCTCCTCACAAAATGTATGCAAGTCCAACTTACATGTATCATATTCGCGGCAAAGACTGCCTGCCTTCATCGTTTTTCTTATACTATTTCATTTGATTTTAAGAAGGCGGCATTAGGCCAGAGCTTATCGGAATACATTATCCACCTATCGTAATAATGTGAAACAATATATGGCCGTTATTAAAGGAACAAATATGGGTCAAGTTATACTTACAATAAAATTGTAGAAATTTTTAATGAAATAATGTGTATACTATATAAGTAAAAAATATTTACAGTGGCTCTACCACAGATGCTTAATATTATACCACAAATACACTTATACATTTTCACTATTTTTATTATTTATTTGATATTTTTGTGAATCCAATTAAAAAAAAGTCTAACATTGGTATATAAATGACTACTAATTCAATAAACATTCGATATTTTAGTAATTATAATATACAGCTTAATATTTCACCAAATATTTACTTATTTTGTTCTTAAAATATTGTAGTTTTCTACCCACAATAAATAATCCGAGAACTATTAAAAACAGGGTTCTACTATATCTCATCATCCTACTCTAGAAGAACTACCTAAACTTCGTTATAGATGGCGACCATAAAAAACACATATTTCTACTAAACTTAGCCCAACTAGATGCCTAAAGGACCCGGCACTTTTTACCTGAGTTCGAGATTTGTGTATTATTATACGTAGATCTCCACTAATCAAAACATAATAGTTTAGTTGAAAACGTTGTGTGTCAATGTGTTCATTTTACTTATTTTTTTTGTTTTAAATTTTTGGTGTCTTTCACCTGAGAAAGATATTTTAATTATTCTGATGTTATTTTTTTCCGTTTTTGTATGTATTTTGTATTAAAATAAGATATTTTTAGCCGTTTTGAAACCATACACTGCGGAAGCTCACGATGTTTAAACTTTTTGGATACGTACGCTACTATATATGCTCTCAAAAATCCCCCACCTCCTTTAAGCTCCATCGATATTTACGCTCTGTACGGTACAATAGTTATACCCAAGAGGTACTTATATTAAACTTCATGATATACATAGCAATTACTATACATAATGTACTTACACTTATACCACTTCATTGTGTTTAAAGCAATGGGGAGTACTTACTATAACTTATTACACATGATATACATACTATATACAAGAATGGAGTATTGAAAAGTATTTGCGATGCTCATTATACAATGAAAGTTTCTTACTATGCAATTAGACTCAGTACAGTGGGTTCAGAATTGGGAAGTACTTATTAACTAAATCCCCCACTTTTTCCAAGTTCCTGCCTCGATATTCATGCCGTGTATGGTTGCGCCCGGCCGGTTCCTCACTCTAATCATGGTGGTTGAGAGTCAAGGATGTGCGGACTTTATCCCCCATTTATGTCTATTATTTAGAATGTACTTAGGATACAAAATGCTATATACGCTACAATAGTAATAACCAAGAGGTACTTAAATTACTCATTACACTTCATGACATGCATAGAAATTACTATATATATACAAGGTAGCTACACTCATTACATTTCAATGTATATGGAGTGATGAGAGGTACTTATGATACTCATTACACATGGTGTATAGGGTATCTGAAAAATACTTACTATGCAACTCATATTCATAATATACAAGCCTGAGAGGCACCAGCTAATTTTGTGAAGAATGGGGAACTATCCCTTCCACCGATGTTTACGTCTTGCGCGTCTGCTGGAGACTAGCGCTTCACTATAGCTATGACGGTTGAGAGTCAAGGATGTGTTTAGGTATGCTCCGACGTATTTTCCCTATGCTACAATAGTAATCATTGAGATGTACTTAGACTTAACTCATTACACTATATCCTATACCTAGTAATTACTATATAAGAGGTACTTACTATGCTCGTTACATGCTACCCGATACACATAGTAAATACTTACATCTATATATGTATGAAGTAATTACACCCATTACACTATGCATACCCTGTGGCTAATTGGGAGGTACTTATTATGCAATTACAATCATTACAGCATGGCGTGTACATGCAATTGCATTTATTTACAGTACATTATGTAATTGGGAGGTACTTGTTAATTGCGCGTCTATCTCTGGCGCAGGCTACCCCTTCTTAGTCCCTTACCTCGATATTTCGGTTAAGCACGACCGTCTCTAACGCAGGCTAAGCACTCTAGGCACGACGGCCGAGAGTTAAGGACGTGCTGCCAACAGTAATCACTAGGAGGCACTTAGATAACATTCATTACACTACATTGCATACCGTCATTACTGCCTAAGGTGTACTTACACTTTAATATGTATGGAGTAATGAGATGTATACCCTGTGGGTAATTGGGAGGTACTTATTATGCAATTACAATCATTACAGTATGGCGTGTACATGGTAATTGGGAGGTACTTACTGTGCAATTGCACCTATTACAGTACATGATGTAATTGGGTGGTACTTACTGTGCAATTGCACTTATTACAGTACATGATGTAATTGGGAGGTACTTGCTAATTGCGCGAAGGGTGGGGGGTACTTAGGATAATTACTAATTACCCAATTGCCTCTCTCTGTACCTCTTTCTCATTTCCAGAACCGGCCAATTACATCTACTTACACCGTTTGACAAAACGAAATTTTAGGCCCCATAAAATTTTTCGTAAAGTTTCACGGCTCATTAATGGAATTTCTTCGTTTTCTCTTAATTTCGTAAGAACAACTTTAAGTGTTGGGGCTTTGTTTTTTAAAAAAAAAGAATGTACAGTTCTTCGAATGATTTGTTTTTGGTTATCGTCTAATTTCAACAATTTTCGACCACAGGTATGCGTTTTAGGGGCTTCTAAGGAGCCTTTTTTTGTATTTTCGCGTACAATACGTTCAATTGTTGAAACAGATACTCCAGTTAAAAAAGAACTGCGCTTTACAGCTTCATTTGTAGGAAGTGTCTGTTTCAGCCCATCATACACTTTCCATCCTTTGATAAGGGCGTTCGCCGACGTAATTGGGTTTCACTTGGACCCGCCTCTGAATCCATTACTATTGAAACAATATAATTCTACTATTAAATTGTTTTTATTAAATTTATAAAGACACCAATAGTTTACTATTTAATAAACTTTTAAAGTACCTACCTAATATACTACACAATTTATATAACTCCTCGAATATGCACTACCACTACCAAATTGTAAGGCACAAACATGAACACCTACACGTATATCAGAAAAGAGCACTTATACAAAAAAGTGTTTATAAAATATAAAATAATTATCGTAAATAGTTAAAGCGATACAAATCTAACTTCGTCGAAAGTTAGTTTTCAACTGTCTTTGTGCCTGTGCTGACAATATTCAATCTGTAACCCGTCTGTCGTTTATTTACTTGAAACACATTTTTAAACCATTAAACACAGATAACGAAGTCATTAGGGAATAAATATATTCATTTCTTGAAAACTATTAAAAACGTATATTTAACGCATCATCTTTGTTTAAATAAAGATGTTGACAAACAAATTTAATAAAGTTTACTAAGAAATACCTAAATAAATAATTATTTGGTATTTGATACGCAGCCTATGCCCACTCTGTCGAAATTTTCATTCATAGACAACAGTGTTGATCATGCATATGACTCACCTTCTCCAATATTTTGTCCGAGTATAGTGTTTATATTGTGAGGTTTGTTTATTTTAAACAACAGTTTATTTATTAATAATTTATTTAAACACTTATTTATTTTTAGCAATACTATTCTAATTTATATATATTTCGAATGTCTTTAAACTGTTCACTATTTATATTCACTGTCTATCTATATCTGATTCCCGCGTTGATCCTCCACCAATATTTTTATACAAATTTAAAATGCTGGTGGCTTTCAGAATGCTCCTCCGCCAAACTAGAAATATCTCGTTATATTTGAAATATACCAGAAACATTATCACGTTGACTCAGGAATGTACGCGAAATCGCCTCCGCCATAGTTGTCACATATGTTTGGTTCTAAGGGGTTTTTATGTATGATAATCGGACAAGTTGAGCCTCAAAGGCCAAATAAGACAGAGAGGGACTTGGAGGATTAGAGCATGAATGAATAATAAAATAGCTCGCATTACAATATTTAAGATTAGATAACTTTATTTCTTGTTCATAACATTGTTTATTTTTTGGTAATAAAATGTGTATTTTGTAATTCAGTTGTATTATTTAATTAGCGATGACAATGATAAAATATATTAAATATATGTGCTAATTTAGCAAATGGCGCAAATATCGCTGAGGAGGGTGTAACGGCCCTGAGTGTCCCACAACAACATTTACCACATGCATGTACATTTCACTCTGATAAAATCAATGAAGAAATATTTTTCACTTTTCAGGGTAAATCCATTAGATGTTGCTCCCAAATTTGCAAGTATTATATATGGAATTAATAATACTTTTGGAACAATTCCAGGAATTGTCAGTCCAATCTTAACAGGATACATAGTTAACGATTTGGTAAGATCTCTTGGGTATATTTAGAGGAAAGATAATGACACTTTTTTACCTATATTTTTTCTTTTCAGACTAATGTGAATCAGTGGAAAATAATTTTGTATATTTCTTCTGCAATTTATATGCTTGGGGCAATTACTAGCATATTTTTTATTTCCGGAGAAAGACAACCATGGGCCGTAGCAGATTGAAATGAAGGAATTGATAAAAATAAGAATACCGAGTTAGATTTCAAAAGTGTTAAAAAAGAAATTCAACTTAAAGGCAATTAGTTGTATTAAATTGGTTACAAAAAGTATTTTTTTTTTTTTGTAAACAATTATTATAATGAAAATTCATATAAAATATAAATTACAATTCAAATACAATAAATACAGAACTAATAATAAATTTGATATCGGGGGGTAAGTTGGCTCAGTGGTTAGAGTCATGACTTTGTGATCGGAAGGTCTCAGGATCGAATCCCACCGTTGGCCGGGATTTTTTCATTTAATTTAATTATTTAAAATTAATTCTGATGTCTTGGTAGGATTCCCCACTCGACCATTCACTGTTGGGTTCTAATTAACAGTGCTGTTCCTAAAGTGGCGCTGAGAAACAGTAAAAAGCCTACACAGAACAGGAGGCTAATGGCCGTAGTAGTCGACGCCGATGACACCAAATTAAAAAAAAAATTGATATGAATAATGAGGTACCTACACAATAAGTGATGATGCACTAGCACTAGACCATAAAAAAACTAAAACAGAAGGTTTAAATAATAAGCGGCAATTGTTTCCTTCTTTGTAGTTTATCATATCGCGCTTCGCGCGCTGCGATCACTAAATATAATGCCGTTTTTACACCGATACAATAATTAAAAAATGAATAAATATTAAAGAAATCAATAACTTAAATCAATCTCTTAAATATCACTTTAATACAATATATGATCAAATAGGAGGATCATTATTATAAATATATAAAGTTAAAGCTAAATTTGAATATTAAGAGGTAGTGTAAATCTGGCTTTAATAATAAATGTTGCACTAAAAAATGACATATGTTTTTAGAAAATGTAGGTGAGTAAAATTTAATAATTTATTTTAGATTTAAGTAATTTACAGCTGTAAAAATATACTGAGGTTCTAAGGATGTTATTAACTTATAATGCCTTCATCAAAGTTACTTGCAAAAATAAATGTAATTAGTGATGTTTTGATCAAATATAACTTCAGCTAAAAGAAAGCTAGAATTTGTAAGCTATTGCATAGCTTTTATCACGGGCTTTGAGCGCGGTGACCGAATCAAGAAATTCCGTAATCCGTAACGAAAAAAAACCTAACACCCCCCCCCTCCGACCGGCACAGCGGTGCGGCGTTAAACAAGATTAACTTCTCATTTATGCAATAAAAGAAAATCGAAAAATCGAAAAATTGAAAAATCGAAAAATTGAAAAATCGAAAAATCGAAAAATTGAAAAATCCAAAAATTGAAAAATCCAAAAATCGAAAAATCGGCCGGCACAGCGGTGCGGCGTTGAAAGCCGTGCATCGTCTAACGTCGTTTCAGTTCGGCAGACTTCGGCACGGTGTTTGTGTGCGTGCGACTAGACGTATGCGTGTAGACTAGCTGCTAACTGCTCATAACTGATTCTATCTCTTTTAGACACAATTATGGAAAAATTGAATTTGAAAATGAATAATAATCCACAAGAGTCCACAACAAAATATGGAACCACCATTGACGCGGTATTTTCCAGATATTTAGAGGATATCAAGTCTCGAACTTATGTTTCTAATTTCAGTTACAATAAACCTATAGTTTCAATGATAAAAATTTCTGAATAACCTACATGTATTGTAAGATAATAAAAATATTTTAAACAATATTAACTTCTCATGTATTCAATAAAAGAACAAAAAATGTTTTGTTATCGGTCACCACGCTCAAAAAGTGTAACTTGAATTAATATCAAAGAAAAAACTTGAATTAATATCAAAGAAAAAAATACTGCATAAATAAAATAAATAAATAATTATAATTGCATAAGTTGATAAAAAATGCTATGCAATAGCTTTACCGCGGCAGTCCCAGAGTGCAACACGTATTTTTTAATGATAAAATTGAATGTGTCGAGAAACCTTTAGTAGAGAACACGCGTGTAAAAAATGGGAAGTATGTGCAGGCAATTTACGAGCAGGTATTGTAGAACCTCATCAAAGGTTTACACATTTAAAAGAATATGATAAAAAGGCATTTGATTTATGCTCAAGAAGAAATTGTTCAATTTTTTGGGTACTATTTATAAAATATTTATCAAATACTGCCCAAATATGGACACATAGAATGCATTGTTAAAAAATTAATTTTATATTTTACGAACATGTTAATTTTCCATGGTTCGCTTACCAAGAGCATAAATCAGATGTCTGTTTTTCGAAATTGTTGAAAATTTGTGTACCTTTTATTATAAGAAACTAAAGATATTTCTAAGCATTTAAAAAACCTATGTTAATTAATAATTTTAAGATACAGTGTGGTCTATTCTGTAACAATTCCATTATATTTAACGGCCTTTAAAAATATTTTCTTCTTTACTTCTGTCATTATTTAAACGAATCTTTAAAATACATTAGAGGACTATCTTAAAGAAATCTGTTTAAATAATGACAGAAGTAAATTAACAAATACAAACATATTTTTAAAGGTCGCCAATATTTTTAAAGGCCGTTAAATATAAAGGAATTGTTACAGAATAGACCCCACTGCACCTTTATTTTTTTTGTTTTAGATATCCCTGGGTATGGAGACTTTTGCAATGGGCATTTCAACTAAGCTGGATAAAAGAGTGGTACAGTGCCAGAGTTGCCTAACCAATAAAATTTTAAAACAACTAGTCTTCGTAGATATATGTTTAGGCAACTCAATAGATCTTGAGAACATAAGAAAAAGTAGTCAGAAAAAAATGCTTGACTAAGTGGGTTGCATGAACATTCATTAAAATTTAGTTGCCTGATAAACTTTGACAGAGATTTAGAATAAATAATTTTAAAGTTTTTGTAAATCGGACATAAAACAATCTTTTAATTTTACATATATTATTATATTAAAATTGAATTGATCAGGGAAAATTGATTGGCTTAGTAAGTAAAATTAAGATCAAAATGTAGGTATAACATTTTTATATTGTTTCCTGTGAAAATTTACCTATATTTTGTGTAATAATAAGTCAATACTAGGGATTTTTAAAACAATAGTTGTATTTATAGATGACTGTTTTGTGTTCTTCTTAATTTTTTTGAAATTATAATTTTTTTAAATTTGTACCCAGTTTTTGTTAATAGTAAAATAATTGTCACATTGATATCTTACATTTTTATTCTGCAATAATTTTGTGTGTGTTTATTGTGAATATGATGTTTAAGTTTAATATTGTTTTAATAGGTCTTTTCCTTTGCACCGAAAGTGTAGCACTTATCTACACCACTTCTGAAAATATCGTTCCATTTATGCAAATTGTATGGATGGAACGATATTTTCAGAAGTGGTGTAGCTCATTACTACACTTTCAATGCAAAGGAAAATGAAGACCTATTTATTGTAAGTAAAAGCTGTAAAATAGAGAAATTTTCTACTTTACCGACTGTATCAAATTATAGTTCATCATAACGCGCTCAGCGCGCTACTGTCGAGGTCAAACAAACTTGTTAGAACAGAAGTAAAAGTTGGAAATGCTTTTGCCAGTTCTCCCACTTTATACACATAAATTGACAGGTTGGCAGCGGATATCACCACAAAGCACGTATCTTCTAGAGACCCCACGCCAATGTTAAACTTTTAAACCAAATTAGCACCACCTTGTGTTTGGAGCTGGAACTAAAATGACAATTGACAGATGGCGGTAAATTCAAATTGTAATTTTTAGGAGTAGGTAGTAGTTTTAAATTAAATTTTAAATGATTTCCACATAAATTATTTTATAAAATAAAGAATGGAACTAGTAAGTTCGAAACTTTTATTTTACAAAATAATTTAGGTCGATTATACCAAATTTGAGGAATTAATTTGTTATAAGCAGGGGTCTGATGTGGAGAGTTGGTTCTGCATATTATTATTAAATAAATATAAGATATATCAATAAATAATCAAATAGAACATTCTTAAAATATGTTTATTAATAACTTAAATAAATATTATTAGATAAAAATAAATACAAATAATAATACATATTTAACGAATACTTACTCTCAAATCTTTAAAGTACCTATCAATAATTTAAATGTGAAGTAGAGACTAGGATATTACATTTTATTAACACTAAAATAATATATTTTATAAATGTCTTTTAAACCGAGGACAAATGTAATATAGGTATTGTATTAAAAGGTGAATCATTTTTATCAATGATAAATAGGTATTTTCCTTCCAAATACAGATGGTGGTATTACTCCACTGCTTTGTGTATTACTCTCTTATGTGAAAAATGATTTCGGAATCTAGTCCAGTGATAAATTGATTATCAATTAGTTGTTATACCCGTTTGTCTTTTTATGATGCAGATGCATGGTGAATCAATAAGTTTTTCTCGAAGTTTTCAACGTAGCACCCACAGGTAGCACCAAAATGATTGCAAAACACAGTAGCAAATAGAAAAGCAAAACATCACAATTTTGCAAATAACTAAGACGAAACTATAAACAGAAACCAAAAGCCAAAGCCAACAAAAAATCACTAAAATCAGACGGAAAAATGAGATTAACCAAAAACATAAATAAATACACGTCACATCTTTGGAGTCTTTGGTTAAGTTTTTCTCCCATAAAGCTTAAAAATGGAGTAAGAAATCAGAATTTTACCAGTAGCCCCATCTAGAGTTTGGAGCAAATAGCATAAAAAATGTCAATTGTCGGTTTTGACCTTGGTCATTCACGTGGAACCTCTATGTGCTTTGTGGATATCACCGAAGTGGCGATACATTGGCGTACAAAATTATTTTATAGATGTTAATAACAATTTCGAGTAAATAGTTTAATAAATTGTGAATAGCTGTTGAAATTTTGTAAAATTATGATTTGAATATTATAATACATGTTTAATAATTATTTATAATCCATAAATACATGCGATTGTCCGGTTCCGCCGATAACAATTTAAAATTACTTATTCTATGAAACGACACTGGCAGGTAAACATTACTGCATGGAGGCATTACTGCGAAATTCTCGGAGCCGCCCGACGTGGTTTGACGTTTACCCCCTCTCTACCTACCAAAAGACTTTTCAACTTTTACTTTCTCTATACCAACTATTTACAGGGAAAACGGCTACCCTGCACTAGACCAGAGTCTCCAAACTACGGCCCGCGAACTAAATCCGGCCCGCCACTGTCATCAATCCGGCCCGCGACAGCGTGCGTGCGTGGGTACGTGCGTGCATGCGTGGGAATAAAAGTCGAGAATCGACCCGCAGGCTATGTTTAACAGGTCGTTGGAATGCCTAAATAGTTGAATGTTGAGTTTAAAAAAAAAAGAAGAAATATCGTTTGAAGTTTGAACAGTTTAAACTTCAAATGTCAAACTTCAAATTTCAATGACTTCGTTGTGTCATATTTTTAATGCATTTATAAGTTGACTGAATTTCCTGTTAATTTGTCTTTCCACTTAAAAGAACCAAATTTTACTAACTGTAGGAAACTTAAAATAGTTTTACTTCCAAGTAAGATACGCTATTAATTAAATTGTAAATAATTAAATATAGGTTGTTGAGGTTACGTTTTATGCAAAATTCAAACGTGGTGATTATATACAAATTTAGTTTTTATTCTAGGATGTCTGGTAGAGAAGGAGGCAAAAAAAAACCTTTAAAAGCACCAAAAAAAGATGTTAAAGAACTAGATGATGATGAAGTAGCACATAAACAAAAAATTAAAGAACAGCAGAAAGCTTTACAGGAAGCCAAGGCAAAAGCTTCTCAAAAAGGACCTTTAGTTGGTGGTGGCATTAAGAAGTCCGGGAAGAAATGAAAGAAATACTTTCCTTATATTGTTTAAACTGAAATCTGTGAATTGTAACTAAATAAGTGGTGACCACAATATATTCTTTTTGTAAATACCTACTTTATTTGCATATTATTTTCAATTATCAAAGACTTTTCAACATTCTAAATACAATAAACTTCGTTTTGCACAATAAACAAATTTTTGGATGAAATGTTCAATCTGTGAGGTAAACCAATCCCGAAATACTGGTAAGGCTTCACTCGAAATGACTACAAATTTTCTCGAAAATTCCGAGATCATAGAAAATCATTTTCAGAACCATCTTCTTATTTTTATAGTTAATATTTTCTTACACCATTCAAAACTAAAGAAATTAAGTTCAATTACAAGTGAGTACAAGATTAATACATTTTTCATGGGTCAAGTTTTCACCTGTACCTTTTACTAAAGAAAAAATCTTAAAATACGGATAACAGAAAGTTTGGTTAATTAAAAGAGAAACAATATTTTATAAAAGCTAATGAAGATTATTTTTTAAATAGTGCATTTTAGGCTCCGTATGTACAATATGTGTTCTTTATTGGCAGTATATTTACACCCCAATTTCCCATTACTAATGGAAATAACTTTAATAGTAGTTTGTGCAATATGTGAGAAAAACGACACTTTCATGAGCACAGAGAAATTGTGACAGGAGTCATGTATTGAACATTCAACATTAATAAATAATATATGCACATAGGTCAGTCATATATAAACTTATTTTTTGCGATACATTTAATACCCCTGTAGATATTTTTCTAAAAATTGGAACGCAATTTCTATGCATCCAAAGCCATTTTCCAATACACAATTTAAACTTTTATATTCGCCATTGGCGTTTTTTTCTTATAACTTTACCACCCTGCAGTTCAAAATCTAAGAGGCATAGGACATAATATGTTCATAGAAACTTTTTTGCTTCATTTCGTCCAAGGGACACGCCTCTGAATTTTTTCGCAATATTAAAAAAACACCCTGTATATAAAAAAAAAAACAAAATTGATGTAGGTAATAAAAATGGCAATCAGTTGCACCTAAATCATGTGGATAAATATATCAGATTTTTCTGGAGATTCAAACAGTTGGTCATTGTATTTATTACACATCTGCATATAGTAGATATTTGGCATTTAAATTTTCTTTAATATCGTTTATAAAAATTATGAACAGTAATGGGCCTAATACGGAGCCTTGTGGTACACCTGACGTTTGATGGAAGATTTGTGGCCCAACATTTGAACCTATTGAGTTCTTTCAGAAAGGTAAGAATAAAAGAGAGCAACTAGACAATCGCTCAGCCCAAGGGAATTAAGCTTAATAGTAATCCATGATCTAATTTATTGAAGTCTTTAAAGAAGTCAGTGTAGATTACATCTACCTGACTTCTCTTTTGTCTAGTGCATCACATATATATTACGTTTTGTAGAATAAATTGGAAACTGTTGATCGTCCAGTCATAAAACCATGTTCTGGAATGATAAGTAGATTGACACGATGTGATAAATAGTCGTGAATTACAATTTCAAATAGCTTAGCAAAGTTAGACAATATGGCTATCGGCCGATAGTTAGCGATATCATTTTTATTTCTTTTTTACTTTCCTATCTGTATACAGATATATATAAGGAAAGTACCTATAGGAATCATGATTTTTTTCGACGAATTTTTACGTTTTGAGGTCCCCTGAATCCGTTTTGACTATTTTCGCGATGATGTCTGTGTGTCGCATAACTCATGAACCGATACACAGAAAAACACCAAATTTTAAACTTAAGCTTTGTTCCAGCGTCCAATGAACTGATTAGATTTTGAGCAGAGTCGGAACATCTGGGGGGTACTTTATAGGGGGTCATTTTTATAATTTATGGAATATATCAGTTATTTACGTTTGGGGAAGAAAATTCTTCAAATAAAAGTTACTTCCTGTTACTTTTTCCTAAAGATCCGTATTCGAGAAATTTGACAAAATGTAAAAAAATATTTTTTTATAAAAATTGTTCAAATAAAAGTTGTTTGTAATATATCGCACTTTTAATCATAAAGCGGCATAAATCAAAATTTTGAGAATTTGAGTTTCGGTTATAAAACGATCCAAAATAGTGCCATCTATTGAGGCAACTCCGATCTACGTTGAAAAAGTCAGCCAGGAAGAGTAGATTTATATTTGCGCCAGTTTAGTTCTATCGGATTTTGCAAGGTGTGTTAGACCTAAAGCGACATAATGTTAGTTGTGTGCCAATAGTGATAGGGTTTGAAATAGCTCTTTGCAAATTTGCTTCTAAAGAGGCATTTTTTACTTTGTTACTTGAAATATTTTTTTAATATATTCCATAAAAGAACTATTCCAAAATAATACTAAAATCGTTATACAATTTTTAGTCATAAATTGACACATTTCGTATTGATACATATTCTTTTTATTACTAAAGTGACACAATTGTGAATTTTTTTCTTACCAACAGTAAAACCATTTTTCCTTCCTCCTTAAAAAAAACTAAATCATACATATATCTTTAAAATATTGCTTAACTTTTTTTCATATTTCATTTATTTATAATTTTCTCAAAGTTCCAATATACTAAGACAGCTCCAAATATAAAACAGTTTTTGGCAGATTCTACGAAACTAGCATTTTTTAGTTGTGCCACTTTATGATTAAAGATGCGATATGTAATTCTCTATAATTTTTATCCTATACATAATTTCTCTAAAATGGACCGTATTCGAGAAAATTGTAATAAATTTTGAAATTTGAAGAAAACTCAAAAACGGATAAAAAAACATTGAATTTTAAACTTAAGTTTTATTTCGGCCTGACGTGAAATGATTAGATTTTGGACAAAGTCAGAACATCTGGGGATGTACTTTATGGGAGGCCGTTTTTATATTTTATGGAATATATCTGTTATTTATGTTTGGAGAAAAAAATGGTCCGTATTCCAGAAATTTGACAAAATGTGCAAAATTCTGATTTTTATGAAAATTGTTGAACTAAAAGTAGTTTGCGATATCGATCTCTATAATTTTTGTTTATGATTTTTCTAAAATGTACCGTAATGGAAAAATTGAAGGAAGAGTGCTAAATTTAAATGTTTCAGTATTTTCGTTTTCAATGAATATCTATATAGAAAAATGTTTCGAGGTAGATGTATGGGAAAATGTATATATTTAGTTTATCCTCTAAATATTTATAGAGGTGCTGCAATAGGTTGTACAAAATAACCGGAAAAAGCCTATAATAACTAAATAGGAAAGTCATGTGTTGGACACATCAGATTTTTAATTTGATATTTATACTTTTTTCCTGGTAGATTACGGATGTGGGGCGGAAGTGCATTATAGAATGAAATGTCTATTGTTCGGGACTTATTTATTCTATAACGTTTGGATTAGCTGATTTTTCCATCTGGTATCGTATGTATAAGGTTTGTTCTGGTTCTCAAAATGAAAACTGTTTTGAAACTGCGCCGGACCGTATGCGTAAAGGCAAAAAATCCCCGACTGTTTGAAATTGTTGGAAAACCAGAACACGTCATAAAGGTGTTTTGTTTATTGTTTATTATAATAATGAAGTTCCTTTTGAAAGCTCAGCTTCAAATAACATTTGCATGTATATGTTTACCATTATCATCACATTTCAATGGAATAAATAAAAACAGAATAATATTAAAAAATTAATAATTCTAAAATTGCTTTAATTTACAAATAGAACAAGAGACATTCGTCCACATATAAATAAACAATTTGGGATTGTATACGTTTCGTATAGTCTAAAAAGCCAATACAATATTCATAACACTTCAAAAACGCATGCGCGGTCAAAACAGTCCGAGTCGATCCACACTCCCAAGCATGAACACTTTTTGACTGTTTACAACAATCACGGATTATTTCGGATACGAAACCAGAACACTGGACTGAGAGATCCGAAGTAGTCCCAGAAAAACCAGAACACTTTTTATCTACTGCGCATGAGCCCGACAGTTGTGGATCGTTATTTCTCAAAACCAGAACAGACCTATAATTGTCTGAGTGACATGTGAAGTTTCCCAAATTATTTTTTATGGCTAGCAAGTTTTCAAATATTTGCGAAAACAGGGTCATTATGCTAAATTGCTTAAATAGTGGTCGGCATGGTTCATAATAATAAGTCGTGGGCACATCATTATTCTCCCTATGCAAAAGAGTCAGTATGTGAGTGGGGAACATTGCTCTGTAAAAGGCAAAATAAAACTGTCTGCTGTAAAAGTCATTACAATAATTTTTTGGCACTGGAGATGTATATTGCTCGGTGATTTTCTTCATGAATGTAGCGCTGCCAGTTTTTAGACGCCGCGAAAGCTGCATATAGATCCAAAAAATGCAGTACCTATATATACTCCCATCCGACGTAATTTTGCTCCTCCATAATGCTTGTCCTCTCACAGCCCTTTTGACTAAACAAAAATTGGCTGAATTCCACTGGGAAATCTTGGAACATCCCCCCTATAGCCTAGGCATTCTAGGCAACTATCATTTGTTTGGGCCTCTAAAAGAAGTATAGTGGACACCATTTTAAAAATGACAATGATGTAGTGTGGTTAGTGCACAACCCAAACTTTTTATGAGGAAAGAATCGAGAAGCTTCCTAAGCGTTGGAAAAAAATGTATAGATCTTCAAGAAGACTGTAGAAAAATTTTAAAATTGATTTGTATTTATATTTTGCATTAATAAAAAAAAGGCCTGTTTATATTTGACTCAACCTTCGTATTTTTTTAACGAACATTTTTTTATTTTGTTTATTTATGTGTTTTTAATCCTTATTAATAATATTATAAATTAAATCATGGTATAAAAAATTAAGAAAACAAGTCATCACGGCAGAGTATCGAACGACAAGATCTATATTAACTTATGAACTGTATGATCATCTACTCACTGCACTACAGAGCCGTTACTTGTTTTATAATGGTTGTTTAATCGTCTGAATTTTTTGAACAAACTAGTAAGAATGTCATAGTTTGGAACATAGAAAAGTTTGGAATAGCTACTATTTTTGTTTTCATCAACCATAGTTGATAATTTGTTGAAAATAATTATTTTTTCCATACAAATGTTTTTATCTAAAATATGAACACATATAAAATTATAAAGTTATTAAATTTGACAGTTTTTAACCATATAACAGTCATATTTATTATCTAAGTACCTAGATATTTTGAAGTTTATTTAAGACGGGAGCCCATCTGTAACGTGTGGAGAGAGGGTTATCCCCCCCCCCACGGCACTTAGGTCCATTGTGCATCCTCCTGAGAAGATAGGCACCTTCTAGTTCGTGAGCCAGCCTACAGATTTAATGTAGTTGACAACGTCGCAAACAGGTGCTTCTCTTATATCGGCCGGTGTTAGCCGATACTCGTCGAACACAAATCTTCTAATAAATGAGAGCGTCGAGCAATCGTAAAGGATATGCTCGATGATCTCATCTTCTTGTTCGAACCCTCTGCAGAGTGCTGATTCTAACAGCCCCATGATATGGAGATGCTTTCGTACTTGGCAATGACCAGTAAAAATGCCTGTGACTAGGCGCAGATTCTGTCTAGTCATAGTCAACTATGTGTTTGCTGCAGTGTTGTCAGGATAACTTAAGAGCTCCCTGGCAACTCTGCAGTTTCTTGTTTCATCCCATCTTTCCTTGAATTTTACAAGAAAATGTTCTTTAATTAGGTCTGTAACTACCGATTTTGTCAGGCCAATAGAAGGGCCAGGTCCAAAAAGTATTTGGTTGGCTGCTTTCTTGGCTAGTGAATCAGCAAGACGGTTTTACCTTTTGATGTGGCGTGACCTTTAATCCATCTTAAAGTGACCACGTTGTTGATGGATACTTTGGCCAAAGCTTCGTGACATTCTAGTACTAACCCTGAGTAAATTCGTGGTCTGTTCAGGGTGAGTAACGCTTGTCTGCTATCTGTATAGATGAGCATGTTCCTTCCAGTGATATTGTTTCTGGTTATTTCTTTTTCTGCTATGCGAATACCCGTTAGCTCTGTTTGAACTACACAGGCACTATTGCTCACAGCCCATTTTATGTTTAGGTTTAAGAATCTGGAGTATATTCCACATCCTGAGCCTCGTTCTGTTTTACAACCGTCGGTGTAGATATGAATCGTGCCTGCCACTTCCGGCTCTTCTATTTGTTCTATTATAACTTTATATGGCATGAAAGATATATTTCGGTGATATGGAGTCCATGTTCGCTTGAAGCAGTGAGAGCGTATCCAGCGCCTCCTGCCAAAAGTGACGTCTCGCCTCACCGGATCCTACACCAGGTTCTATTCCGAACGTGCGGAGGCGTGTCACTGTCGTCAGAGCAACCTTCTTGATGTAAATATCAAGGGGAGTGAGACTAAGAATGACTTCCATGGCTCTAGTCGGTGTTGTTTTCATGGCTCCTGTTATGTTGAGACATGCTGTTCTTTGAATTTGTTCTAGTTTACGGATAGCTGTTAATTTTTGGGTTTTCGGTACCCAGACAACTGCACCGTATGTTAGCATAGGTCTTATAATAGCCGTGTAAGTCCATGCGACGACTCTGGGGGAGAAACCCCAGGTGCGCCCCACGGTTCGGCGGCATTGTTCATAAGCAATGTATGCTCTTTTAACTCTGTTTTCTAAATGCGAGTTCAATGTTAACTTGCTGTCAAAGGTGAGACCTAGGTACTTCACATCTGTTGCAAAGTTTAGTTTTGTGTTTAGGAGCTCTAGAGGTTTTAATTCCATTTTCAACCTTTTACTTGTGAAAAGGACCATTTCTGTCTTTTTAGGATTCTGTATCTGTAACGTGTGGAGGGTGCGGGTTACTTCTAATAAATGAGAGCGTCTGGCAATCGTAAAGGATATGCTCGATGGTCTCATCTTCTTGTTCGCACCCTCTGCAGAGTGCGGATTCTGACAGCCCCATTTAAATGGAGAGAAGCTGGATATTGCCCATCTAATTTTTTCATCGTCTACAATGTGTTTGGCAGTTTGCCAATCATAGACAGATGAATTGTATTCTTCCTCTGCCCAGTCCGTCACGTCTGCGATGACCGAGTCAGGGAATTGTGTTGACAGCAGAAGTTTGATGCTATCTTCGAGGTTGGCAGTTTTCTTTGATTAGCGCACCAATGCTTCGGTGTGGATCTTTTGAGAGAGCTTTTTGAAGCCTCGCTGCCTGCGGGAAATCTTCGATTTCTTCGCAGAAGGATCTCCATGCATCTCTGTTTTTGTCTGATGATTTTTCTGTATTCTCTGAGGTGAGATTTGTAAGTATCCCAGTCCTCTTTGAGTTTTGTGGTTCTTGCCTTATTAAAAGATTTCCTATCCATCTTCCTGAGGTGATCCAACTCGTGACACCACCATGCGGTAGTCGTCTGATCCTGTTGGACCAGCCTCAGAGGACAGGATTTCTTATAGGTATTGTTTATTGTGCTTTGGATAGTGTTCGTGTACTTTTCCAAAGCAGTATTGTTTGGTGTTTCGGCCTCCATCTCTCTCAGAGCCTCTTGGAGAAGGTGTGCATAGGTTGCCCTGTCCGCCTTCCTAGGGTTCCGAGATAGCGTGGAGGTCGGCAACATCAAGTTTACTTTGAATGTTAACCAGCGGGAGCCCATAGAAATAATTCCTCGTGGCTATTTCTCAATATGAGAAATTAATAGCTTTTAACGTAAGTATAAAAGAGAACAATGTAACTTTGGATAGCAATCATAAAAAATGTGTTTTTGTAAATATTTTGCAGTTTGAGATTCATTTAATATTAATTTATAGATTTAACAAAAATTCAAGACCAAATAAAAATTCGTTTTTTAATATGCAATTTAATAAAAAAATTGTAAACATCCATAAAAAAATTCCAATAAACTAACTATAAACTTGAGGAAAATTATTGTTGAACTCTTTAAAACTTAACAAACGAATCAAGTGTTTAAAAAAAATCATTTAAGTTATACCCTGTATTGTATAATGTCCCAACTTTAGACTTATTTTTGAACATGAATAAAATTGTAAATTGTATTAGTTTAATTTATAGAAATAAATTTAAAAAGTTCTAAAACCATAATTTACCCTACATACATATATTTTGGAATACATAATATACATTCGAGTTTTTTGAGTGTCCTTTTAAGCCTTAATACTTTTAACAACTTCTTCCATAAAATTTGCCAGTTTAACATCTCTTCCGCTGAGTCCACTGACATCATGAGAAGAAAGAGTTATTTGAACTTTGTTATATACGTTAAACCATTCAGGATGGTGATCCATTTTCTCAGAAAGGAGAGCTACCCTTGACATAAAACCAAAAGCCTGGAAAACAAGAAAATCAAGATTAAATTATGGAAAAATGGCTATTAAATTTAATTTTTAAATATACAAGGTGTTAGGGATATCATCTGCATGGTTTTAATAGCAGATTATTTTTTAACAAAAACAGCTAAGGAGCAAACAAATTCTTATATAGTTGTTCTATAGCCAATTTATTTACCAAAGTAAACTTTAAATTAACCTCATGGGATATAAGGTAATCCACAAGGAAAAATACATTGCAAGTAGACGTTTTTTAATTGTTTCGGTGTATGAATTTTCAAAATGTTCCTTTTGTGACTATCTTTTAACTGAACTTTTATTTGATCTACTTAAAAGTCAAAAATTAAAAAAAAATAGTAGATTGAGAAATGATGCAATTAATTTATTTAAATCGAAAAAAAGGGGAATTTACTATAACAAAATAGATGTGTTCCAAGCATGCAAGAAATGTGTGTAAAAATATTAAATCACTAACTGATACACAAACAAATTCCTCTTTTCCAAAAAGTATTCACTTTGAGTTTGAAGGTCACTTGACAATATTTCAGAGAATTTTATTTTGTATTTTGAAAATAGTATCGTTAATTATTCCCGTTACTATTGACTGGCATAGTGAAACTGTAATAAATTCCACATTTTCTGAATTAGTTGTTCGAAATAAAAGATCTTTCAAAAATTATTAATACCTTAGAAAATAAATCAGGTTCTGAACTAAGATACAAAGAGTACCTATGTTGTCTTGGGTCATGTTTTGCTTCACTTTATAAATATGTTAGCAGTGTGCCCAAGGGCGGCTCCAAGACGAATTTTGAGGGGGGGGGGGCATTGTCTTTAGATATTCTCTTTATAACATATTTTTTTGAATAAAAGGCTTAAAAATCGTCAGAAACCTTCATAATAATGTGCTCAACAAAACTCAGCCTTGAGTCGAAAGTGACACCCAGATCAGTGATTGAGAAACAACGTGACAATATCAAACCATTAATATTATAATAATAATCTATAGTTGATCTTTTTCTAGTGTATGCCATCACTTTACACTTCGATGCATTTAACATTAACCTATTTTGCATGCACCAATCTGACAATATATCTAAGTCCTGCTGAAGCGCTAAACAGTCATACATATGTAATACTGAGAGGTATATTGTCATGAAATTCCTAATCCGACCCTGTGTCTAAAGCAAGCGCGACCTTCAGCTGGCCCCGACTCATGCTCGAGGCGACGGAATGTGCTGGAAATGCCGCTGAGGCTCGAGAAACGGGTAGAACGGGCAGAGTGTGCCGTTGAGTCAGAGATGGAATTTTCGGGACCGTCTGGAGACTAGTAGCAGAGTTAGACTTAATATAAATAGCACGACTCATCGTCGGGCAGTTTAGTTTAGTAAAGAGTATTGGAATGAAAAGTTAAATTGTAATAAATAAATTAGAATTGTTAGTCAGTGTCTAAGTATTATATAAATTAAATAGTACGTCATAAATAAATTGTAAATAGTGTGTTTTAAATAAATAAACTATAAATAAATTAGACTATCGTCACAATATCTTAAAGTCATCTGCATAAATGAGACTACAAGAGTTTAAACGGTGATCGAGATCATTAATAAATAACAAAAATAGCAATGGTCCAAGGTTAGAATCTTGAGGGATGCCTGATTTTGCAAAGTACACCTGTGACGAATGACCGTTTTGAAAGACAAACTGCTGCCTTTCCAGAAGGTATGACATACAGAACCTTATTAAGGTCTGAGAAAAGCCAACTTGATTCAATTTATCAATCAATATCCCATGATCCATTCTGTCAAAAGCATTTGAGAAATCAGTGTAAATAACGTCCACTTGCCTACCTGCATCAACCGCTTCAGATAAGTGCGGAGTTATTACAAGTAAATTATGTAGACTTTTTGTTTAAAAAACCATGCTGCGAAGGCGATATTAGGTTGCGGACTGAAGAATATATGTGATTATAAATGACAATCTCAAAGATTTTCGATGGATTTGACAGAATAGATACAGGCCGATAGTTTTTGATTTGTGTCTTATCACCTGATTTAAAACCAGGAATAATTCTTGCCTCATTCCACCGCTCTGGGAAGCTCTCTGATTTTAATGCTAAATTAAATATTATGTTTAATGAAGAGGCTAGACATAAATGCAGTCTTTAACAAAAAATGAGGGGATGTCATCAGAGCCAGAGGTCATTTTATTGCTTAATTTTTTACTGCCTTGTACGATGTCCAAATCGGTAATACATATTGCCAATTTTAATGATATGACCGTAGAATTGTGATTCAAATAAACTAGCCCTGTCCTGCTGTGGCTCAGATGATGTTACAAAAACACTTTCAAAGAATTGACTAAACTTATCAACTATATCTTGAGGATTCGTAAATGATTCGTCTTCAAGTACCATAGTGCCTGGAATACGTGAACTATTTTTTGAATTAATATATGACCAGAACAAGCGAGAATCAGTTGTTATACTACCCTGCACTTTATTAATGTAAGATTGATGAGCATACTTTATTTGCTGTTTGACTTGCGATCGGATTAGTTTAACATGTGCTAAGAAACGTCCATCATTTGTTCTTTTATATTTTTTAAGATATTTTTCTTCATTCTTAATATTTCTAATAATGACGGAATCGAATCATGGAGGGAATTTACGCTTGTAATTCTTGTAAGTATGAAAAAATTGGTCAAAAATTGAGTACAAGGTAATATAAAACTGATGTAAAGCATCGTTTTCTTTGTATATCAATAAATAATCCCAGTTAATATTCATGAGAGCTTCATATAGTAACGGATAATTGGCACGCTTGAAGTTATATGCTTTTCGTTTTGAATTCGGTTCGAATACATTGGGAACATTAAAAAGATTATCAACTTGAATATAATAGAAGGATCATATGAATTTAGACTGACAATAAATGGTACATTGCGAGTGATGTCCATTGTAACATTTATTTATTTTAAAAAGTTTATTATTTTACTTTATTTATACTAAAAAGTTTATTTTATAACAAAATTTATTTGGACTCAAAACTACAAAGATTTAGATTAAACCCTATATTTCAATTTATTTAACAATATTTATCTTTACAAATTGAATATCTTATCTTAAACTTAAATGGCAAAAGTCGGCTGTTTATATAAAAATGCTGCGCACTACACTGCTCTATAAGAAATCCAGACATTCTTGAATGTTCTAGATGAGATTTGGCAACATTTCCAGCATACTTCTACATTGTTCGCTTCACAATCTTTACAGACCAACTGTCTATCTACGTCCGGCATAGATGTATCAAAAAGGGATTTCGGAGGTGACGTACTATATTAAATATTCTTGGTAATGGTAAAAGTTAAGGCCGTAAAAAGATCTAAATAGCAGAGAGGAGTCTAAGGGATTCGAGCATGACCTGACTGGTCGAAAATGGCTCGCATTACACCATTATTTTTCTTACGACTACAAAATAATTTCATCAAAAAAATGTTAAACCGGAAAATCTGGCTGTGGAAGTTGTAAAAATGTTTTGTCGAAATTAAAACCATTGCGATTTCATTTCTAAACACTTTCATAGAATGATAAAGATAAATATTGGGTACAAAAAATATTACATTGCAATAATGGTTTTCATTAGTTTAGTTTTTAAAAATAAAAATAGGGGTTATTATGATAAAATGAATTTAAAATAAATAAACAACTATAGATGGTAGTTTTTTAATTTTTTGTATATGCATATAAAAAAAATTGCTTTTCCCTGGTCGCAAAATCCAAAGTTGAAAGCCCAACTACCTGCCATATGAAGCTGTAATGTTAAATGAATTATCTAATCAAATAATATGAGTATTAACAAAATCAAAAATATTAATGAGACAATCAGTTTTAAGTTTCGAAAACTTGTCTGTTCAAGATCTGAAAAATATGATAAATTCTTTGGAAATCCTCATCCCAAAATTACCCCTATGAAATATTAAAAATTATTTTAGAACCAGTGGAGTGCTGTTAGAAAGGGATTCTAATTAATAATGTTTTATACAAATTAAAATGGAATGTTTTTTATGCAACCGAATTCAACAGCCAACAAAAGAAAATAAAAACGCTTGTTTTTCATGTGATTCATGTAAGAATTCAGTGTGTGTCGAATGTAGCGAACTTAGTTCATCTGAATTAAGATGTATACCATTACAGAAGCGAATTCTAAAATGTATCTGTAAAAAATGTAAAAATTCTGAACCCGTAGAAATCTTGAAAAACACTATAAGTGATAAGGAAAAGATAATTGCTGATCAAAGACTGATAATCCAGCTACTTCAAGATAAAATAAGTAACTTAGAAATAATTCAAAGGAATATTCCTTCATTTGCAGAAGTAATTAAGAATAAGACAGATCCTGAATCATTCCCTAATATTATTATTAAACCTAAAAAATGACAAAATCAACAAAAAACCAAAGATGATATTAAAAAAATAACATCAAATTGGATGAATTGAAGGAAGGGGCGCACAGTATTCGGGTTCATTAATGATAAAGTGTCGAAACAAGCAATAGGTTAGAAGTACTAAAAGAAGATATAGATTCCAAGATGAAAAACAACTAGACCGCTGAATTGAGTAAAATGAGACAGCCTAGGATTAAGGTAATACATTTTAAACAAGATATGAATAATGAAGAAATTGAAAGGGGTATAATGGAACAGAACAATTTAAAACACGGAATTAAAGTTGTATTCGTAAAAAAATCGAGGTTTGATGCCAGAACTATATTTCTTGAATGCGATCTAGTACTTTTTAATAAAATGTCAGAAAGAAAAATTAGTATCGGGTGGGAACGCTACAGTGTGTATGAATATCTAGATATACCTAGGTGCTACAAATGTCAGGGTTATTATATCACTCACTACAAAATTGTCCAAATGCTATTATTTGCTATGTGTGTGGAGGAGACCATCATAGAGATGAATGTGATAAGACATAAAATTAGTTGTATAAATTGTAATATTTCCAATACTAAATACAAAACTAAATATCCTATTGATCATGAGGCTACTGATGTAAAATGTAAAACCCTTGAATACTTTAAACAAGTACTCAAAAATAAAACAATTTACTATTAGTTACTTAACATAATCTTCAATGACTGTATTAATAGTTGCAAATTTGAATATGAGATCATTACTACCAAGGTTTACTGATTTTTCTTATTTTATACAAGATCAATATAATATTATATGTATTACTGAAACATGGTTGAATGGTGATGTTGATTCTAGTACAGTATCCCTGCCAGGATACAATTTTTACAGAAAAGATAGGCCAAACAGAATAGGTGGCGGTGTAGGGTGCTATGTAAAATCACCCCAGACAGCACACCAAATCCTTTGGATATCTACTGAACATCCCAATATCCACTGAATGTCCAGTCCATGGTGGATATCTATTTTATATCCATGAAATGTAATTTATAGACATGCAAATGTCCATAAATAATAGTAATTATATAGCAAATTATTAAAAAATTACGCCATTGTGGCTAATAGTACCGTTCAGATATTTAAAATTAATTTTTTTAAGGTGTATTCAATATCCCATGGACATCCACTAAATATATCAAAGTCTAGGCGCGAACGCAAACCTTCGTGGATATCCACTAGATGTAATTTTTGATTTTGCTTACTAAGTATAGATGGCGATACTACTTTCGCATCTACTCATGCTCAACCCGCCGTAATTGAGTTCGATCGAAATTTGTTTTACAATCAGACTCCATTAGAGACTGGAGTCGAGAATTTCCATTTATTGCTGAAGAGTCCTAATAAGGATAACTTTCTCCTTAGTGGGCAAAATCAAAGGCAGAGTGTTGAAAATATTTTTTATCTCTGCTATTTTCTTTCGACTTTATTCAATAATCATTGGTTACTTATGAACCTCTACTAAAGATACCTATAAAATATTTTGCTGAATATCTGAATTCTTCTATAGCCTGGGATATAGACGGACATTTGGTTGGATATCCATATTGGATATCTCTGAGATTTCTTGTATTGTCTGGAAGATACTCATTATGTATTTTGCTGGATATCCATATGATATCTTCTATATTCTGGATATAGACGGACATTTGGATATCCATATTAGATCCACGGAATATTTCTGATATCCTGTGGATATATTGGATATCCACAAAAGATATTCTGTGGATATCTCTGGGATTTGGTGTGTTGTCTGGGACATATCAATTGTGAGTTTATTGATCTTGACTTAAATATCAATTATAATTATATTTCACCATTATTTCTGAAACCAGGGTTCGAAAATATCATGATATTTATATAAATATCAAAATATCGGATATATCTCGATATATATCCGATATATATCAACTTCCTGATATTTATTTTTATAAACAATTTTTAAGGTCTTTCTTAAATAAGATCAATAAATTAAACGCATTAAAAATGTGATTTACCAAATTTATTGAAAAAAGTAAACAAGATTCTCAAAAACAACAAAAAAAATAAAAACAAAATAGTTAATTAGTTAAAAAATTGATCAAAGTTCGTCATCCGAATCAGAAGGAATCTCCTGTGCAGACGCAGTGGCCTCATCCCATATCCATTCTATATTACTACTGTTGCAAGCTTTTGCTGTAGACGCATGCTCTCTGTTTAAATATTTAAACAAAAAAACAAGTTTGGCTGTTTTGTCACGTTCCAATCGATTTCTTAATTTTGATTGTACCAAGCCGAATGTTGAAAAATACCTTTCCAATGATGCTGTCGATGCAATTGCTGTTAGTAGCTTTTCACAAAATGTTAGAAAGTTTTCTTTTTCTGTAGGCCAACCGGTAAGGCATAATGACTTCCACCACACTAATGGACTGGTATTGCGGAATTGTAGTCCAAACATATATTTAGGAAATGGGAGCGAGTTAGATGTTAAGGCCATTACAAACGGCAAAAAATCTTCGTTGCTACTGGCAATAAATGCATATGCTTCTTCTTTCTGCTCGTTGTTTAATCGTTGTCCAAGAAATCTATGATCCAACATATTTGCTGCAAAATGAGCACCTCCTAACGCCATATTTCTGCGCTTGTGAAAATGTTTTTTAACCTCAAGTGGTTGATCTTGTAAATCTTTTTCTAATTTATTCCAAATTTCAACAGCTACGGAAATAGTTGTTATTGCTCTTTGCATTCGATCAAGGGCCACTGCAATTGGTGTTAAGCGGGCTACAAGATCAACAGCGTTCTTTGCGACATGGCTATCGTTTACAATTTTAATAATTTCAATAGCAATATCATCTTTATTGTCTTGGCATATTTGCACAAGTATACCTCTATTATCTAAATATGATTTGATTGCGTCACTCATTGTGTTCCATCGTACCTCCTGGGGCATCACTAGTTTTTTTGTTTTTCCCTGCGCTTGTTTAAATAATGCAGCAGGAACATGCTTATTTCTAAAATATTTTATTACTCTAATTATAACATTTGTAGCTTCTGGAATTTTTAGATCCTGTGCTAGTAAATTTAGCACATGGGCTGAGCATCCATATTGAATAATATCAAAGTCATTAACAAGATCCAGGCGCATTTTTTGTACGTTAGCGGCATTGTCCGTTACAAAACTCCCCACTGTAACTTGAAAATCTTCTTGAGCAATTTTTATAGCTTTTATAGCAAGATCTCTTAAATGTTCTGCAGTATGACGATCTATGCCTGTGTCTACACAATCTATCAAAATAGATTCTCCATTTGAAGTCACTATGCTGCAACAAATAAGTGGTTCATTGTGGATATTGCTCCAACCATCCATTGACATACACATTGTAGAATTTTCAATTTCATTTCTGCAATCCGTTTTAACTTCTCTGTGCACAGTATTCAAAAGAGTATCACCTATTTGTTTTGCAGAGGGGCCTTTGTAACCTGGGCGTAATATGCAGCACATTTTTTTAAACTCTGGGTGATCAGCGTGGTTGAACGGCGTATTTGTGGCATAAAAGTATCGAGCTATTTGCTTGTTAATATTAATTGAATGTTCTTTTGATGTTGCAATAATGTCCAAGTTACTAAAAATAGATAACTGTCTTTGTTTCTTGGCCGACGGTAGAATGTCGCTATTATCAAAAAAAAAAAAAAAATGTCGAGCTATAATTCATATCTATAGGAATAATTTGAGGATTAAAAAATCTAATAAACCCTCGAATAAACCTGTATATATTTTTTAATTACCTTCTTCTTTACTTGTTGACGGTATCGGCTCTATATTTTGTAAAAATTGTCCCGGTTTCTTTGCAGGTTGTAAAATAACGCAATCATCTGAAAAAAAATATCGATCTGTAGTTCAAATTTCTTTAGGAATACGCCCAGGAATAGTATTTATTTTACAATTTATTAAACATAATTTTTCTTTAATTTACCTTCCTCTTCTTTACTTGTTGATGCTATCTATACAGTAATGTTCCTAAAGTCTTTGGCACTTTCTTTAGCACAACTTTGTAAGTGTTTTTTCATTCGTGTAAGTATACCTTGCATTTCTTCTTGACACAGTTTGCACCTTGCCAAATTGCCACTATTTTTCGATGTAATACAGTCAAACTTTGCCCATACTATATCTTTATTCTTTGGCATTTTCTTTAAATATCTGTTATTATCACTACGATATCACACAATCTAATTAAAAGCACAACAAAAAGTACAAATGACGATTCCGCGGCGATTAAGTTAAAATCAGCATCTAAAGATATTCTAAAACGAAGTTGGTGATTCCCCCGAAAATGCTTTGCTCCATCGATCGGTAAATGTAAATACCCGTTTTCAGCTGTTGCATAGGCGTGCTCGTGGTCTTAAATCACGATTAACTACGAAATTTTTACGCAGCGTCGCACATTTCAGTAAATCTATAAATATCCGTGATATATATCATTGCTTATAAATATCGATATATATCGTGATATATATCATGATAAATATCGGTCGAACCCTGTCTGAAACTGAAAACTAATGGGCGTAAACTTTTTCTGGCAGTAATATATCGTCTGTCCGACTCGGGTCTAACTGAACTCTCTAATCTTTTTAATGTTTCAATTCCATTTTTGCTTTCTGAATCAGATTACTTACTCCATTATCACTGGTGATTTTAACATAGATATGTTAGTACCTAATTCTATCCTAAATCTACTTAACGCTTATGACTATGTCAATGTTATTACTGAGCCAACTCGTATTTCTGAAAGTTGTGCCACATTACAAGATCCCATCTTTATTAATTGCAAAGACATTTGTCAAACATCCCCTTTCATAAAAATATTTTTATTTCTTGTAGGGTTTAAAAAAGTTTTAAATTTGTTTTGTCTTAATGTTTGTCCGTTCGTGAAATATTTTAATAATTTTAATTAATAGTTTTAGACCTACTTGTGTTTTGACATTAACTTTTTGTTGCAACTACTGTTTTTATGCATTTCTTAAAAAATACTCGCATACTTGTTTTTTACACCGACCCTGTGATAATCTCTAAGCTTAGTCTTAAATAGATGAGTAATACGGACCATACCTGATGATGAGGATCTGATCTCCTCGAAACCGGTCGTATTAAATTACTCTTGTGAGATCTTAAGGACCACCCTTGTTTTATTTACCTCTTTTTTGATTATAAGAAATATCGAAATTATGCTCTGGCCTCAATTAGGAGGAAAAAGCAGCATTTTTATCCAGTTTGCAGAATGAAAAAAATGAGAAACGTTTATGGAAAGGCCTACACAATATGAATGTTCATTCTATTTTAAAAAATGATCTACCTGTGAACCTACAAAATCCTACAGAAATAAATGATTATTTTACTAGCATTTTTAAAAAATCTGTCAATTGTGTTAACAAGATTCATTATTATGCTAATAATAAATACCTGAACAATACTTTTCATTTTAACTTAGTTAATCAAAATAATATCCGAGATGCAATAAATTCAATCAACTCTACCCAGACAACACACCAAATCCCAGAGATATCCACAGACTATCTTTTTTGGATATCCAATATATCCACTGGATATCAGAAATATTCGGTGGACCTAAAATGGATATCCAAATGTCCGTCTATATCCAGAATATAGAAGATATCCTAATGGATATCCAGCAAAATATCTAATGGGTATCTTCCAGACAATACAAGAAATCCCAGAGATATCTTTAGAATATATTTTGTGGATATTCAATATATCCAATATGGATATCCAACCAATTGTCCGTCTATATCCCAGGATATAGAAGATATTCGAATATTCAGCAACATATTTTATCTTTAGTAGAGGTTCATAAGTAACCAATGATTATTGAATAACGTCGAAAGAAAATAGCAGAATAGCAAAATAGCAAAAAATATTTTCAACACTCTACCTTTGATTTTGCCCACTAAGGAGGAAGTCATCCTTATTAGGACTCTTCAGCAATAAATGGAAATTCTCGATTCCAGTCTCTAATGGAGTCTGATTAGAACACAAATTTCGATCGAACTCAGTTACGGCGGGTCGAGCATGAGTAGATGCGACAGTGGTATCGCCATCTATACTTAGTAAGCAAAATTAAATAACATCTAGTGGATATCCACGATGGTTTGCGTTCGCGCCTAGACTTTGATATATTTAGTGGATGTCCATGGGATATTTAATACACCTTAAAAAAATTAATTTTAAATATCTGAATGGTACTATTAGCCACAATGGTGAGCACAATGGCATAATTTTTTAATAATTTGCTATATAATTACTATTATTTATGGACATTTGCAGGTCTATAAATTACATTTCATGGATATAAAATAGATATCCACCATGGACTGGACATTCAGTGGATATTGGGATGTTCAGTAGATATCCAAAGGATTTGGTGTGCTGTCTGGGACATTTTCCAAAATAATTTAAAGTTTATCAGAATATTCCAAGAATAACGGACTTAATACATGGATTTTTTTAAATAGTTTTTTTTTCTGTTTCTTGCATAAATTGTTCAAGTTTTATTTTTTATTAAAAAAAAAATGTTTTTTTTTTATTTCCTTTATAATTCATTGAATATAATTAAAATAAAATTTTAATTTTTGTCAGCACATACAGGTGTTCTCACCTAGGTGATTGTTATAATATAATTGGTTTCCATTATTGTACTTTATTGTAACTTATTTATTATTATTATTTATTATTATGTCAACTAGGAAGGTTAAGCGTTAAGAATAGCTGTATAGTTAACCTTCGCCTCCCTGGTGCAAATGTATGTATGCATTTGTTTTAATAAAGACATATTATTACTATTAACCCCCCAGGTGAAAAAATGTAATGAAGAATTGAAAAAATTATGTCCATGAAGGGATTTGAACCCACCTATCCATGTTCTACACACACCATTCTTACCAACTGAGCTATCAGGACATGGTTACTAACTTCCCAATTGTTAAGATGAATATAAGATTTCAAATACAACCCCTTTTACAGAACATTTTCTTTTATTTTTGGAGAATTGCTGCCTTTGAGGCATTAGGAGAATATTTAAGGTAGCAACCTGTATATATGTACAAAAATGGAAATACATGCTTTATAACTTTCTAATTTTTCAAAACAGTAGACTTTAACTATTAAAATGATCTGTATAAGAAGCAAGAGACACATAAAGTTTAACAATAAAATGCACAAAACCATTTTTTAAATTATTTTTTATTTTTTTGAAATCTTATCAAGTAGGTACCTACTTAGGTAATTTAATTTTTTTTTTTTTTTTAATGAAAAAAACTATAAATTAACTTTATCATACCTGGTTAAAATCTTTGAATAAAAATTCCTTGTAAATAGCATCTCGATTTTCAAGAACTTTCCAGCCTTCATTCAGCAGCGCTGCTAAAACGGTACCTCTTTCCTCTGTGGTCAGTTTTGTATGCTAAATTGTTAAAATTATTTAGAAAATACACTTCCAATTATTTTTTTTATCTTACCATTTTTCCTTTGATTTTAGGCACAGATTTTGAGAAATCAATCTTTGTCAAGGTCGAATAACTGTGAGTGTTCACAAGAAAGAAGTGACGGAAATTTCGTAATCCAGTCAGTCCAATTCCAGTCAAATTTTGTTTATTAAATCTGCTGGTTATATTTATTAATGAATTGACCAACCTCATGTTAAATTCCTTATCACTACCATCGCATAAATATATAACATCTTTTTATAGATTTTTATTTCATAATTTTAAATTTTTCGGATGCAATTTTATTTAATTTGATTATTTCGATCCGTTGGCTTTTATTTTAAATTACCAAATAATTAACTTGTCTTTTTCTTACATAATATGAATTCATATTCACTTTGTTATTTCAGAATTATATCACTATTTAATTTATAAAATTGATATTTTGAAATTTGTGATCTGTCTACTCAGGACCGTATTTTGATTCTTCTAATTTATGAATTTGTCAAATTATTTGGCCAACTATTTTCTATATTCTATTTTAATGAAAATTAAACAGGCAATAGTTATTTTCATAATGGGTATATCTACATTAGCAAACTGTATATTTTATTATGGATTTATATATTTTTTTACTTATAACATTAGTATCTTTCTTGATAAAAGGCCATTTAAAGAAAATATTTCTGAATACTATAATAATACAAAACTGAAATTATATAAAAGAAGAACCTTTTAAGTCAAAATATTCGCTTCCCATTGGTCGTTTTAAAAAATGTTTCCCAAATCGGAGTACGCCATTTCTCTTCTCTGACTGTAACGAATTTTTCTGTCATTAACAAATCAATTGAAGGAAAAAAATACTGATGAATATGGCTCAAAACGTTAATCCCTTTCTTGAACAACAAACTGATGTTGCTAAACAAAACGATGACTCAAAAAAGGGTTCTAATGATAACCACGCAGTTACAAAAAGGTAAGATTTTTTTGTATACTGCAATTTACAATCTATTAAATACGATGTATTGAGTTAATAATTTATAGTAAAAATTACTTGAGCAAGGCACAGATCCTTGACGGTGCGCTAATATTTATCTTGAAGATCTCTTACTGTATTATTACGGGGCTGGATTGTTCACAATATCTGTCTTGAAAACATTAATAAAGGATATGCCAAAATTTTTGTATATGGTTAGAAACAAACCAGTTTATAAGTTGGGGTTTATTAACTTTCGAGGTGTTTTAATCTGGAAAGATACTTTGATTTTAGTGTTTATTTCTGACTGTATTCCTTTACTTCTCATCTAAACCTTGTCAAATAAAGTTCACCTTATATTTTAATGTAGCTTCTGGTCATTTCCTTTCGCAATTAAATTTATTTGACTAGAATAAGTGGCTTTACATTGTTTGATACAGATTTATGAAGAGTTTGCAGTTACCACATTGCTTTTACATGATTTAAATCTGATTGCTAACTGCTGTAATATCAGCAAATATAATTAGATGCTTTTGTGATAGAACGTAAGTTTTCTGCACTAATCGCATTTGATTTGTTCAGTGTAGCTTCAAATATTTGACACACACTTGAGTGTAGCATATACTTTTGACAAGTATTAAGTGTGACACTAGTTTAACAAATAAAATCCATTATGAGTTATTACTGATTTAATAAAATGTCACAGGCATGATTTTTAAAAAGGATATATTCAGATAAGGGACAAAAAGATAGGAAACGCACATAAGAAGCACATGCTTAACAATGACCAGCTCAAATGCAGTTAACATCTGACCCACTATGTGGTGCTTTCATGGATATCAAACAAATAATGCACAGGAAATTTTAAAAACCTGTTAATAAAGGTTGTAAATATGCACTTTCATGTTCTGGTAAATAAATTTAAACAATGTTAATTATGGTAAATTATTTAATAAAAGAATACTACACTTTCTCTATTATCGATTAATTATTGTAAATCTATTTTTCTAATTATTGAGTGTTATTTTTAACTTAACATTTTTGTTCTTATTTTCCAAACGAGTGGCCAGTGGTGTCTCATTTTTAAAAATGTTGACTGCAAACTCCATAATGGGAATTCATATATTTTTCTTCCTATATCAAATCCTCTCTGACATTTTGAATCAATTTTCTTGCTCTAAAACAAATAAATACTTTGTGACAAAGGTTGGCTACTCTTTGTGTTACTTACATGGCTAGATCTTACTTTGGTAAATTAAAGTATGCCACATTGGGGTTGTTAAATTTATTCATGTGGTATGTGTTACTAATAAAATACGTACTCTGACTCATTATTGTTATATTATTATTGTCCTCCAATTCCACACAAAAACAACCTCAATCATTTCGCTTAGTTAACTTTACAATATAAACCATTCATGAACTCAAAATTTAAAATTCAAATTCAGGATTCTGCGATATACATACAACTAATTGACATTTATTTTTACAAACTTTCCACTGCTGTCCACTTCTACTGTCTGTCTCATTTGTCTACAAACGACGTGTACCTTTAGTTAACATCTGAGACACATGATACCATCATTGCTGCTGTCATGGCGTTTCCTGTCTTTATATTCCTGATCTGTGGATATAATATAGTTGATTGATCAGGTTATACTAGTTTAATTTACACTGACAATACCACACATTTACTAAATATTTCTAATACTTTTCCATAAATGGAAAGAGGTTTATTGGTCTTCATAAAACACCTTCTGATTAAAGTTTTCCAGGTTTTGTCAGCATAATAATTTGTGCTGTAGGTATTACTAAACATCAAAACCAAATTCATTTAAAATTATAGAACATTAATAAGTAATAAATTATTTTTAGGTTACATAATGAGCTCATGACATTAATGATGAGTCCAGATAAAACTATTTCTGCTTTTCCGGATGGTGAGAACTTTTTCAAATGGATAGGAACAATAACAGGGCCCAAAGACACTGTGTATGAGTCTCTTAAATTCAAACTAAGTTTCCAGTTTCCCAACTCTTATCCCTACACAGCTCCTACTGTGAAATTCATCACTCCTTGTTTTCACCCAAATGTTGATACAAGTGGTAACATCTGTCTAGATATTTTAAAGGACAAATGGTCAGCTTTATATGATGTTCGAACCATATTGTTGTCGATTCAAGTTCTTCTTGCAGATCCTAATATTGACAGTCCTTTAAATGCTCTAGCAGCAGCCAAGTGGCAAAAACAGGAGGAATATAAGAAATATGTTATAGACACTTACAAAGAGGCGTGAGGTTTAGTGTATTATATGTAATAAATCTAAATCAATTTTAATTATATTTGTAAATTATTAGTTAAGGATTTT
Source organism: Psylliodes chrysocephalus (assembly GCA_927349885.1). Classification (NCBI taxonomy): domain Eukaryota; kingdom Metazoa; phylum Arthropoda; class Insecta; order Coleoptera; family Chrysomelidae; genus Psylliodes; species Psylliodes chrysocephalus. The sequence goes on along the minus strand of OV651817.1, from coordinate 5,862,947 downwards.
TTTAATAGGATTCAGATTTGAACACAAGCAACAATTTCATATATATAAAAAATACTTGGCATGAAGAAATGGAGATTCATTCATTTTTAAAATGTCTAAAGAGGTGGTCTTACGAGTTAATATTCTAAACTTTTTTTTTTGTTAAAAATCAGCTAATTCCAAAACTGCAAACTTTATAAGAGGTTATAAAAGGGGTGTTATTATTATAATAATTCAAAAATATTCACAAATTTTACTTCATAATTTAAGTTGTTAATTTGATAAGTTTAATAATACCTGCCTATATTGTATTTAACATAAATTTAAATATTTTTGTTTTGTGTTAGTAACTAATAGAAGTAGGCTGTACTGACATGGTCTAAATTAGACTTTACAATTTATTAATACTGTTAATATTCCTAATTACTTTTCCATAGTTTTACAGTCACTATCATGAATCATAATTGTTCTTTGTTTTTCATGATATGATCAGGAAAAAAATTATTTAAGATATTCAAAATTGAGTTTTGTAAATAGTTATATTATTTCTCTTTAAGGCTGCCTCTTACTATAAATGAATGTGATAAGCTGACTGAAAGATTTATCAAATTAAACTATTAAAATTACATTTGCTTTACAAGTAGCTCAAATATTTACTATTTTTATCAAATTAAATTGTACATTATAACAAAATAATTTTCCAATAGTTTTGAATGAGAATATATTAATCCTATCAAATAATGAATTAAATTAGTCATCTCAGCTGGTCTTGTTTCTATGTACTAATGCGTCAGTTGTATTACTGAATTCTCACAAAGATACGTGAGAGAAACGATCTCCAATTAATATTTAGTGCTCCTATTACAGAGACAAATACACATTTCACTTGACTTTCAGTGACTAATTTCATTTATTGTTTGCCAGACTTTAGTAAATGTAACTTTGACTATCAAAATTTTTGTAGGCATTAATTGTTCAACTTTATCAGTTTTTGACGAGTGTTAAACGGGACAAAAATATATATTTATATATTCGTATTTTACATTAAGTGTACTGATCTCATATTATTTAAATTTTCTTTTTGTCTATTGGTACTTATTTAAAATAAAAGACAAAAATTGGTGATTACAGTAAAGTTAAACATACAAGGAAAATGAAATAATATACAATTTTCAAAAAAAAAATCTATCATAAATTTACATTTTTGTGGTTTATATGGTTTTGGGGGAATAATTTTTTGTGTTAAGAACAGGCAAGCGACATAGTCAATGAAGCTGCTCTTTTAGTTAGTGACAAAAATTATTCTAAATTACTACATGACAGTTAAAACTTGCTAACTTTCTTTTTAAAAAATTTTCAAGAACATTTTCTCAAACATTCTGTTCAATTTCTTCAATTTTTTTTATTAATGTTAATTCGAAGCTGTTCAGGTGTTTGAGGGTTATTAGCATAAAATTTGCCTTTCAAAAAACCCCACAAGAAATAATCCAATGGTGTAATAATAATAATAAAACGTCTTTATGGTAACAAATAAGATTACATGTCACATAGTGAGGGGCGAGATTTAGCATAGCTACTCTTACAGTGTAAGGTCACACGACCTAGGCGGACAATTAACCTCAGCTCTTCGAGAAATTATTGAATGCCAAATCTATCCCTTAAAAGATGTAGGATATGGTCCGTTATTAACCGAAATATCGGTTATTCGGTCCAAAACTAACCGCTCTGCGGTTAAATTAGGGACACGGTTACCTGAATATGATGACTCAAACGTCAATTCACGAACCGCTATATTTTTACGGTTACTATTAGATCCAATGTCAATTGGTCACAAAAGTGACGTAAATCTCGACCGTGGTCCAAAAGTAACCAAGAAATTAGTGTTTTTCAAAAAAATTCTGGTTACTAGCGGTTAGTAGTCGGTTAATAACGGACCATACCCTTAGTGTTTTATCCGATGTGTGACAAGTGGCATCGTCTTGCTGGAACCACATGTTCTGGACATCTATATCTTCTAATTCGTTCCACAAATAATCTCTTAATCATTGTCCTGTATCCTCCATTCACAGTTATCGAATTACCCTTCATTCTGGAAAAAATAAAGACTAATAACGCCTTGAGACCAAAAACCACACAGTCACATTTAATGGATACAGTCGGTTTTCCAATATTTCTCTTTGATTTTCTTCACCCCATATTCTGCTGTTGAAATCTCTTCATAAAACTCTCAATAACTTTAACAGATGGTGCTAAATTTCTTTTGAAATTCGTAAGGCATTTTTTTGCAAGTTTCAGCAAAACATTTCCCATTTTGGTAATAAGTTTTTACAATAATTACGGGGTTTTCGATGGACAGTTGTTCCATGTTGACCGAAAAATAAGTATCTGCAAAGTTTTTACTTGACATATGTCACCATAGAAATGCTGTCAATGAAGATTACCAAATATGGCGGCCAATTGAAATCGGAATGTCATATTTGGACACCCAATATAATGAATAAAATAATTTCTTCCTTTTTCGACTTTATCCACTCTCTCCTTAAACTGGTTTATGTTCTGGGCTGAGACTTTATGTTCTTGGAGACCATTCCACAGATATCTGTTTGTAATGAAATTTTTTCTTTGCAGTTTATTACACTTTTATTTGCCTAATTTCTTCGAGTGACCTCTCAAGGTTGTTGATGTGCTGACCTGGAAGATGTTATCACAGCTGTAATATCAGCTAGTCCACTTGTAAGTTTCTATCAAGTCTCCTCTAGTTCTTCTATCCTTTAAACTTAAAAGTTGTAGTTTGGCTAACCAATCACCAATACTCATTGTTTTGTAGGGTTGGTGGTATTTTGTTGACTCCTTTGTACTCTTCCAGCAATTCAATGTGTCTTTAACAAAGTATGGATCCCAAACGGTCTTTGGAGATTCTATCTTTGGTCTTATGTAAGTTGTGTACAGTTTGAGGATCATATCTTCAGAATCGTCTTTCCAAGCTCTTTTGATATGGTAAATGAGATTTTTGACTTTCTTCACTATATTAGCAATGTGGGTTTCCCATTTTGTCTTTAGATATTATTGCAGCAAGATCCTTTTATGTACCGACTGGAGTTATTGCATTTGAATAAAAGTTTGGTAAAGTTTATTGAACTGTAGGAATATCAAATGTTCAACCTAGCACAATAATTTGAAGTCTATATGAGTTCATTCCTATTTAAAATCAGCACTTCAATTTCAAACAGTTCCCCTGAAAAGTAACAAATGTATTTATTCTTTCCCGAAACCATCGGTTATTCTAATTCAAAACTATATGCGTTACTATGCATTTCATTTGCTCCATAAAATAATAGAGTCATGTATATTATTTTTCTTCCATAGTGCGAATTCTCATTTTAGAAAATATGAACACACAAATGCTCTCAAAATATGTATAATTTTATTTATAATATCGGTGCCATATATTGACAATTTTATATGAGTGTGTATAAAACTCTGTATTGGTGTATTTATTTTAGCTGTTTAAAGTAAATAAATTTCTCGAAATAGTTTTTTAATTGTATTTTTTAAAAAACTGGGTGTTCATGTGAAATTGTGTTTTGGTAAAATCAAAAATAATGAGCGTTTTATTTGTTATAATTCACTGGATATTTAAATCTTGCTGGTCGAATTTGGCGTGGAAGTGATAAAATTATTATTGTTAACAGGCAAGCGAAATAGTTGATGAAGCTGCTCTTTTAGTTAGTGGCACAGATAAATTTTACTGTTCCACAATTAAATATTAGTATTATTAATATATTTATATATATTTCACAAAGACACCGCCGAGGCTTACACTTAGAAAACAGTTGTCAAACTGCAAAAAAGTGACTCATTCAATTCCATTACTGCTAAACGATTGTTTATGTTTAGCGTATAGTACCCTTCGAGCAAATATGCTTGAAGACAGCATCGCATAAATATTTTATGCCTGGCATCGCTGTGTGACGAAAACGAAAGGTACTCAATTATGAACAGAGTCTTTCTAAAATTTCTATTTGTAGTAGCCCACGATAGCCCCTAAGAAACGCCGATCAACGTGGACTGGAATATCCAATCGTAAGTCTGTGATTTTGCTTACATTAATAATAAAAATTGCTCCAATATGAAGGTAGCCTTCCTCTTAATCCATCCAACCTTTTGGGCCGAAATCGGTTTCCAGGGTCTACATAGACGAAAACTGATTATTGGGGTCGACGAAGTCTAAAAATCGACCACAATTAATTAACACAAGTTCTTATTTGAATCTTTCACGTTTCTGTAGTTGTTTTAAGTGCGTGTACCAACTTGTTATAAAAATGACTAATATGTTAGTAGGAAGTAACATTATTGTACTTTTAAAAAACTCAACAAGTCTATAAGCATGCACAAGTTCGTACAAGAAAAACTAAGCAAGTCAAGCGTGGACAAGTTCGTGCAAGATAATGAGTTAGAACGTACAAGTCTTTCAGACACGTTTTGACTTGCTCTGTATTTGACACATACGCGATTTAACATGAACGAAATCAAGTCCAAACATGCTCCTAATATTTTACTATATAACAAGCTTGCACTTAGGTTGAAAGTTCATTTGCGTTTTAAAATTCGTTGGAGCTTGATTGATAATACACTCATTTACGTCCAGAGATTACATAGTTAAATAAAGTGAATTCAAATAGAGTGATGGAAAAGAATTTACAAAGTTCTTAGTTACCTACCCAATAAACACAGTTAATCGGCACCGTAACTGGGCCAAAGAAGGCTTGCCGGACTCGGCCCTATATACGGGTGCAGCTTCGGCATATAGGTAGAGCATGTCCGCTCAGCCGAATGTCGGCAGCCCACTACATTGTAGCCGCGTTCATATATCTATATATAGTTCGGCCCGTAAGGATACCTTCCATGTCTGGAAAGCCAAATATGGACCACATGCGGTTTCTACTTCTAAATTACGTCAAATGGTACGATCCACCCGGCTGAGAAGCAACCCCGGTGTGGTTTACTGGGTACGCGTGTTAATGGTGTAACTATTCTGCAGTTTATTAAAAAATAAAAGGGTGAGTACCAAAAAACATTTTAATATTTTTTGAAATTACTAAAGAAAAGTTGTTACCAAAAATTAGAAATGTTAAGTTTTCTTTGTTTTCGTTTTTTACGCAGATTGGTACCTAATACAAATTTTCTATAGGTACTACAGTGACTATATCCAAGTTTATCAATGAGTAAGTTCGTGAGCGTACCTAAAAAACATCGGTAGTTTCTTAAACATATTTTTTGCAAGTTTACTGCGAGTTCCATGATGGCAGACACAAAAAAATGCAGACAAAACAGTTTGGACTACTTGAGATTTAGATTTATTCCATCTCTAACAAATCAACACTTGTCGATGTGTCTTATATGTGAAAAAGTGATGCTATGAAGCCTTCAAAAATTGGAGGGCCACTTTATCAAGAGTACATGCTGACAAAAAAGTAAGCCCTTGTCATTCTTTCAAGCACTTAAAGAAAAACTAGAGAAAAGGCCATCCATAATATCGATGATTGCGTCATCATTTGTGCAAGACGTTGATGGTTAACGAGCGTCCTATAATATACCACTACTAATAGAGTGTAGGGCCTCCATTAAGCTAGGATTTCTGTGAAATTTGAACTGTACAGTCCATCGATTGAGTCCATAACTCAACGTGCGCGCGATTTGACTCACATGTGACCTCTCCTCTGTTCTCTAATGTGAAGTGAAGAGTGAAATGAGCTGATTAAATCTTGCCTTTAGATCGGTATGCGCATTTTGGCCTGGAGGCCATATTGGAGAGTGTAGGGCATCCATAGTGTGCCTTTTGTATTTTTCAAACAAGAGCAAGACATCGGACGACAGGATTGGCTTCAGGAGGGTTAGACCAACTTTTTCAATATCTTTGAATATCGAACTAGGTGACTATAAATATCTGCCTATAGAATGCGATCATCATGTTTTGTGAGGGTATTACATTTTTTTTTTAATTAAATTAAATGACCTACCATAATCCATAAAGATTTTCGATTTCATTGAATATTCAATTAAAGATGTGCTGTTTATATAAAAAAGTCATCTAATTAAAAAATAAATTATAAAAAACCCTGCATACTATAAAAATATATATAATTTATTACACCATTTAATTTTAATGAAGATTAAACAACTAATGAGGCATGATAAAAGCTTTTATTAACAGAAAAATAAATATTTTATATTTCTTATATCTAATAATAAATTAAAATAGTGACTAGGATTTGATAAGAACCAGTAAGAAAATTAATAAAATTACTGTAGAGGCGAGTACAATGATAGCACACATTTTCCTGTTTTTTCTTTGGTAAGCATCTGCTTTCTGAAGTTGTTTAAATCCTTCATGGACTTGTATTGTGGTTTGTTCAATATTGTAATCTATTCGATCTAATACAGTCCCTTGATCCACAACCATTTGACTTAAATCTTTGAAAATAGAATTCAGATCCACTATTGATTTTACAATAGCATTCACTTCTTGTTCTCTTTCTTCTGCAAACCTGAAAGTATTATTAGTTGTAGACAATGATTGGCATTTAAAATGGAATTATAAAAATAAGTGAGAATATACAAGGGTGTTGAACATGAAAACAGCTGTTTGACTTCAACAGCGATAGCCATCCCTCCCCCTCACAAGCTCTGCTTCTGGGGTTCCGTCTTAAGAGAGGGTGAAATGTAGGCAGATAATAATTGTAGTTCAAATAACATAACCAAAGATGTATAGGAAGTTAATAAACCTTGATGAACCCTAGTAGACCAATTATTCTACTCAAAAGAACTATGGAAGTAAATAGACGTATAAATAGATTGGACTACAGAGAGTTATACAGGGTGGCGACCGGCCGTATCTCAGAATATCTTGGAGTAAAATTTTTTTGAAAGAAATCCAAAAACAGGTCGATTTTTATTTCCTATAATATCCTCAACTGTCATACGTCAATCTAATTAATACAATTTAAATAGGGAAAAAACCAAGTAGACATATCGTCGGAAAGGAAATTTTATGGGGAATTCAGCAATATGACTGTTCATTGCGTTCCTTTTAATTTTAGCTCCCTCTAGCAGGATAAAAAATTGGTAAAGTGTGACACTTCATTTGAAAGCCAATTTTATTAATAATTTAATACATTACGTAGTATTATGTTAACTAAAACAAAAATTAACTAAAAAGGGAAAAAAGAACTCATTATTACTAAATTTATTTTATTGCAAGTGCAATATGGAGATATCTAGGTTAATGATATGTGGTGCATTGGATTACTAATAAAATTAGCTTTCAAATAAAGTGTCACATTTTATGTTATGTTGGGAATGGGGTGTTAATACACTGTGACCTAAAAGATCTATTGTGCCCCCTTCCAATCCTATTTTCTCAAGGAAGTGTAGGATTTGAAGTGGCTTCAAGTTAGATAAATCTCTCTCTTTTATTTGATATCCTCCTAGATATAGTACCCTTGGATTCTGGAGTGCTACACATTCAGTTAGGATGTGAATGGAGGTTTCGTCCTCCTTCTCACAGAAACTGCACTCACTATCCTCTACTACTCTCAGTTTACTTAGGTTTCCTTTTAGTCGGCAATGCCTGGTAAAGGTCCCTGTTACAATATGTAGCCTGTTCTTGCTCAAGCAGATGCAGGCTTCCGATCTTTTCTGGTTATATTCACCAAGAAGTATCTTGGCCTGTCTCAATCCCAAGAGATTGTTCCAATTATCGGTTCTTCTACTGCCCAATTCTTTTTTAATCTCTCCTAATATTATGTTACTGCTGATACCGCAGAACGGCTCAGGTCCTACAAAGGGTGTTTAAGGCCCTTTCCTTGCAAGACTATCTGCAATCTCGTTACCCTGTACCCCGTTATGTCCCGAGACCCAAGCGAAAGAGTAACTCAGCGTTCTGGTGGCTGCTTGACTATCGGACATGATTATAATCTCTTGTCTATGATAGTTTCTCTCGATGTTAAACTGGATACACTTCTATTTTTTAGGATTAATAGGAATACCTCGCCGTTATTCGGATTACCCAGATACTTTTATATTATGAAATGTTGTTTCTTCAATTGGATCAATAATTTCTTTAATTAGAGTACTTCTATTATTTATTTTTTGAGAAGCTTTTTCAGTTCAACGAAAAAGCCTCTATGGCGTGAATTTCGGCCTGGAAGATGCTTGGATATTTTCCCAAGCTTTCGGAGTGCTTGGTTCTCGGCCCATACACTCCTATACAGTTCTTTCTATGGTTTTGGAACCGTCCGTATATCACTGAATAGCACGTCTTTCGGTTGCAAGCGCGATGGATTCTTGGCTCCATTCTTTCTTGCAGCCCAGCTCTATGGTTTTGAAGTTTTTCACAAAACTGTACCTTTTTTCATTTCATCCTGGGCATGTCCCAGGTAACTTTAGTCCTGAAGCAAGTAGACTTTCGTCTGATTACTCCGTTCCTGATCATTCTATATCGTGTCCTTTTTGCCACATTCTCTGTCATCAAATGTAGAGGGGTGAGATTTAAGATCACCTCCATTGTGGCCGTAGGACAGGTTCTCATTGCACCAGTAATGCAAACACAGGCTAGTCTTTGTACTTTTGAGATATTAGCTCTCGTAGTAGCTGTAGCTAAACTAGTTCTGTTGCTCCAGGATATAGCCCCGTAAGTGATGATTGGTCTCACTAATGCAGTATACATCCATCGCAGTATGTTTGGGTTACATCCCCAGTGTCACACTTTACCATAGGTAATAATGTTTTATCCCGCTAGAGGGCGGTAAAATTAAAAGTAAAGCAATGAAGTCATATTGCTAAATTCCCCTAAAATTATCTTTCCGGCGGTGTGTCATACTAATATTTTCCCTATTTAAATTGTATTGGTTAGATTGACGTAGGGGAGAGGAATATATGACAGTTGAGGATATTATAGAAAGGTGTCCCCATTGAAATAAAAATCGACCTGTTTTTGAGTTACTTGTAAAAAAAATCTACTCCAAGATATTCTGAGATACGGCCGGGCGCCACCATTAATGAATCAGCCTGTATATCCACTGAATACATTTTACAGAAATTACATCTTAAAAATACGTGTTGAACATGTTCTATTCAATAGATAACAATGTGTCATATTTTGATGATAACAGTAGTTAAATCATATATTAAATTTATAAAAGAAAGGTGTGCCACAGGGTTTTATATTGGGATCTTTACATTCTATATGTAAGAAGTTAATTAAATGTTAATGCAATATGCTGATGACACCTTATCGATTTTCAGTGCACCAACCAACAACGAACAACTACTAGACTAATTTTGTTTACAAAAATAGAATTGCAAACATTCACGGTGTTGTCCACGTGTCAAATTATTATGAGATAATATGGGAGTCTTGTTACAAGGATTGTTTATTCGGTATGAGTTATTTAAATAGCATCTAACAGTAAAATCATCGTCTTCCATTCCAGTTGTACGACAGGGGGTTGCGGGAGGGTTGCAATTCCAGTAAAAAAATTATAAAAAAAAATCATTTTCGCATGGATGAAACTTGGTGTACACGTTGATATGAACATAAAAGTATTAAAAAATATCTTCTTCCACCTGTCTTGTACAACAAACTGCATCTTCCACCAACATAAATAGGCGTAAAAAAAAATAAGAAAAAAAATTATAGTCGCAAAGGTGAAACCAAGTGTTATGCTTATTTTTTATAGTAAGAAAAATAAAAATAATAGTCTTCCACCAATAAAACACAATGAAGGTCGTCTTCCAAGCTGATAATTAAAGGTGTTCTCGACATGTATCAAAACCCTCTGAACACATACATTTAGAAATATTTTATATTTCTAATAAATCTTATTTGACTATAATTGATTCTTTTTCACGATATGGTCAGGCTAATCTCCTAGATAGTATAACAGAGATATCAGTGTCGTAAAAAAACTCTTAGAAATTATTTCACATAACGGAATACCACAAAAAATTACTACCGGTAGTGAAACACAATTAAAAAATTTAGATTTTTGTAAACTACACCATATCCAATTACATATCACTACCGCAAAAAAATAGTAATTCAAATTCCCTAGTGGAACGGTTTCATTCAAGTCTATTAGAATATTATAGATGTTTACAAGAAGAAAACAAACATTTCACACCAGATCCACTAATTAAAAATTCTGTATTTTGTACACATTCAGTGACAAAGTTCACTCCATTTGAAATAATTAAAGAACACATTGATAATCCAAATCCCTTTGATTTAGACCAGAGGTTCCCAAACTCTTTTGTTTCATAGACCACTTTCAAAATTTTGCTAGATCCAGTGGACCCGTTGTAGCTACATCACTACCAATTTCTAATTCTCGAAAAAAAAGTCAAGATTAGATCTATGGAAACTTGCGTTGTGGCTGAGTTTTAACGACGAATTAACAGTTTTCGAGAAAAAAAAAATATTAGAATTGATTGCTTGATAGGGTTAATTATTTGATAATAAAGTCGACTAAACAAATTTTCAATTAAATTTTAATTGATTGTGCCGTGAGTGGATGTCAAAAAAGCAAAGTTGGCCAAACGAAAAAGTGACTCCATCTAATTTTACTTTTTTGAAATCTACAGTGACTCACAGCACAGGAACCAATCAATTCTCACAAATTTTATTTAGAAAACGTCCCATTCGGAGTGGTAAAAAGAAATATATTTTATTTCCTTGTGTTGTATTTATTTAAATTTAAATATATAAATTATTACACTATTAATTATTATTGTTATAACCGTCGTAATATAATTAAAATTAAACACTTATAACGTAATGTAATTTCTACAATGGTAATTACAAAAATAATTTTAATGAGAGGGATGTACTTGATGGATTGACAGCAAATTATCAATATTTGGCTTGAGTTTTGTAAGGAATAACCATAAATCTCCCCTTTCTGTGATATTCAATCTGCTCCTTTTTTTGTTAATAAGTTTGTCACTCAAATTTTTCGCTACTAGATGTTGTCGGTGGATAACACAGTGAATCGCAATTACCTCTGGTATAATTCTTTTAAGATGGCTTATAAACCCACGATATCGCCCGACCATGGCAGGAGCTCCATCTGTTGCCACCGAAATAACGTTTGTGAATGGAATCGATTTTTCTTTAAAAAAATCACTTAAAACATTAAATATTGATTCACCTTTAGTGCCCGTCTTCAAAGTTTTCGCAAATAGTAGCTCTTCATGAATTTCTTCGCCCATAACAAATCGAACATATTTATGCTAATAATAATGCTTCATTGCCAGGTAAAGTTGACTCGTCCATTTGAATAGAAAAATGAGTTGTTCGTAGATAATCACACAAGAAACTTTCAACATCAGAGCTCATTTCATCAATACGTCTTTGTACAGTGTTGTTACTCAAAGAAATTCTTTTGAGTATGTCAAATGAAGATTTGTGCAGAACAGTTTTTAAAACCTCTTCAACAGCAGGTAAAATTAACTGTTCTCCAATGGTGTGCGGTTTTCCAGATTTTGCGATAAGTAATAAGATATTGTAAGATGCCCGCAAGCCATCATCGTTGCTTTCAGACGTTGAAGAGAACATACTGTGCACGATGGGTCTCTTTTCATATTTTTCCTTTAATGTTTGGAAATATTTAAAATCTTTACCTATTTTATCAGGATGACACCTTCTTAGATGATCTTCCAGCTTTGAGGGTTTCATAGAGTCATTGCTCAAAACTTTGTTGCATAAAAGGCATGTGGGCAATCGTTTGTCTGCCTTTGATGGGAAAAAAACAAATTTTAAATATTCAACACTGTACACACTTCTTCTTAGATTCGGCCATGTTTTGTATCAATTACCTACCTGTAAATGTGTAAGTAAATAAATAAAAAAAAATTGTTTTAGTAATCTTAAGGCGATTCGAACTTAACAGGATATGGGTATTTTAACATAATATGATTAATCAATTATTATAAATATTATGAAATAAACAAAGTTCCGGCTGCAAACTGTTTCTAATTATTAAAATCAATAAATCGCTAAAATCCATAATAGAGTTTTATGAAAACGGCTGAACTTATTTTAATGTGATATAAAATTATTATTTCATTTATTATATTTTAATATATTTCTGTAAATTCTATAGAAACTTTTATACAATATTTTGATATCAAAACTCCGCAATAATTAAATGAATTAGAAAGGTAATAAAAATAAAGTAGGGACGATAAGTTCAATCTTTCTCGGCTTAAAACGATATGCATATAACAAATAGGCAGGTAAGTACTTACTTTTCCGACACTGGCAATCACTAATATCGATTCACTTTACTTTTCTTTTCGAAAGTCTGGAAACAAATTCAGTCACTGGCCAACACTAATATCGGTTCACTTTACTTTTCTTTTCGAAGGTCTGGAAACAAATTCAGTCACTGGCCAACACTAATATCGATTCAATTTTCTTTATGAAATTCCAGAAACAAATGAGTAACGATTATCCTTGACATTTGTATTTATATTGGTAAAAAATCAAACATATTCATGCAAGATTGCAAGCACATACACCACAAGTCGTATTAATTTGCACGTCAGAACAAGCGTTGCGGACGGGATGGCGGCCGGCGCGGCAACGACAAGTCTCGACGCGTTGTACTGAATATGAAATATGCAAGTTTTTACAAGTAACAATCGCTGAGCTTCATAAAATATCTGCCTATATTGATAAGATAAGTCAAGTCAACATTTTAGTAACTAAAATGTTGACTGTTTATATTATAAACAATTGAAGTTTTTTACAAGAATTTCTTCATCACATGGAAAAATGAGTACTTAATCAATTGTTTAATAGTATATTGCTTCACTATCGAAACCAAATTAATTTTCATGCACCCCTGCTTATGATTGTGGACCCCCATTTTTTATTACGCCCAACGTAGACCCCCGTCAAGCCTCCCGTGGACCCCTGGGGGTCCACCTGGACCACTTTGGCAAATACTGATTTAGATGATCACTTAATAATTTCTAATTATGTACAAATTAGTAAACAGATGTATAACAAAATTAAACAACGTAACGAAGAAGTAAAAGAAAATTAAATAAACAAATTAAATGAAAAGAGATGTGAACCAGATAACTATTCTAATCAAAACTCATGTTTTGACAAAACAAAATCAAGAAAGAAAAAATTACCAAAATTTAAAAAGGCAAATGTCATTGAAGATAAAGGTACTAAAAAAAACGGATAAGGGTACTTATCATAAAAGTATTGTTAGAAAACAGAAAAATAATTTAGAAAAATTGTTACAGGATACCAACGAAAATTAAATATATTTTGATAACGACGCTGTTCCAAGTACAAGTTCTACAAGTCCTTTATGTATACCAAATGCATACATAGTACACGTACATCTTCTGATATATAGATCACTCCGATTGAAAATCTGCTTCTTACTCAGGAAACGCTAAACTTATATACCAGGTGTTCAAATTAAAGTGTTACAGTTAAATACCGCTTTTTATAAAAAAAAGTTTCAGACGAAAGTTTTATATTTTTTGTGGTAAACATTTTGGCTAAAGTCTTTTTTTATAGCTAACCATAATAAATCCAACTTTTTTTTCGCGCAGCAAAATTTTCAAGTAGGTGTTACTCAATAAGTAAAAGTCAAATAAAAAAAAATGTTTCCCTTAAAAGTTTCTTATTTTTTTATGAACTTAAAGAATATTTAAAAAAAAATGGGGTTCCAATTTAAAATTAAAAAGTCCACCTCGATACGGCCATAGTATGGTCAGTTATAATAAAATGAATTTCGCCAAAATATTTCTCCCAAAAAAACTATAAAACTTTTGTCTGAAACTTTTTTTTATAAAATGCATATTTTCGGCGGTACCTATTTAACTGTAACACTTTAATTTGAACGCCCGATAAAGCAAAAATACATTTTTACATTATTTAGATTTAGAAGAAGTAGTTAAACAAGTTAATAATTTAGTTAATCATTCTGAATCGATAAAATAAATATAGTATAGTTCATGTTAATGCAACTAACCCTATATCTTATCATACCTTATCACAAAATATGTTAACAAGAACAGAATATCTAATAATTACTCTTCAGAAAAAGATTAATAATTTAATTCCTCATGTAAGACATAAAAGAGCTCTAATAAATACAATTGGAAAAATTAACAAATGGCTATTTGGAAATCTTGATTCTGATGACGAAGAAAGTTATAATAATGCTATCAAAACATTGCAAGTAAATCAAAAAAATATTGTCAGTGAAACAAATCTTCAAATTTCGTTGTACAAAAGGCATGTTGATCATTATAATAAATCAATCACAATCTTGGGCAAAAATCAAGAAAAATTTAAAGTTGATATGGAAAGAATTCAAGCAGGTGTTTATAATAGAATCGATACACTTGAAAGTTGTATTAGTTTTCAGGCCATTTTATTACAAATTGATTTAGATTGTCAAATGGCAATTTATTTTATAGATAATTTAGAAAATGCCATAACCTTTGCAAAATTAAATACTTTACATAATTCTATAGTTTCCAGCTCAGTCATAAAAAACATGATAAAATATTTATATAAAATTCCGAAATTCACAAATTTATTAATGTATTATAAGTTAATTTTTGCAATACATGTTCCTATTTTTGAAAGTAATACCTTTGAATTTATCATTTATTTCCAATTATCCAAGACCAAAAAATGTATATACATATTTATTCCCCTATTTGGCACGAAAACATCAAGATACACAGTTTGAACGAGAAGAATGTCTATCCCATGAAAAAATCTATTGTCAACAGAATTTCATCCCCAGAGATAATTGTACTCTCCAACTTCTTGAAGGAAAAACTTTGATAAATTGTCATATTTTAAATGTTAATTTAGAAGAATCAGTAGTCGAACAAATCGCAGTCGATGAAGTCTTAATAATCCCGTCAAAACCTAAATAAATTCTTTCAAAATGTAACAGTTACTAGTATTTAGACACTTGCATTAATCAATATACTAAAATCTTGTAAAATTTGGACCATTGAAAGAAGATATATCAACAACATTCAACCGAGCAGAGGAAAGCGATTCATTCTACCGAAGATTGACATGAAAAAAATTCAAACTTAATCTTATCAACTTCTAATATAACTAAATTAGATTTTAATGATTTAGAAGAAATTAATCAAATTTCTAAACAAAGCCAATTAAAGAAATTCAAAATAATTTTAATTATTCAAGCACTTTTGGAACAATTTTTGTAATTTTTATTTACATAATTATTTTAATACTAATTAAATACAGAAGACAACTGTAATAGCCAGCCTAAAACGGCATCTAGTGGACTGTAAATCATTTGTTAAGCCGCTATTACATTTGTCTTCGATGGCTGCACTGGGAGAGCATCCTGAAATATTTGGTGCTTGGGAAAAATAATGCACTAGAGATTATTAAATATACTATATTAATTATCAAAAGGGTCAGTAAGTATTTTGTTGACAAGTGGCAACACTGCCAAAAAATGCCGGTATTGGAAGCAAGTGATTTACGTTATATTTCACAATTCAATCAAGAAATAAAAAGGGAAAACAAAAAGGCACCTGTTGCAGGCCCTGCACCTGTGGGTAGGCTTCCTGCTTACAAACTAGCACGTACACCGCGGGTTCAACTTTTTACAATGGTTTGCCGGCATAATTCGCACTATGGCGGGAAACCCACCATTCACTGGAAGTTAGAGAATTCGCGTAGTGTTTTTTTTAATATCGCGGGCCGAGGTCTAGTACGTCAACCTGTTAACCGAGCGGGACGTATAAATACGTCAAAAGTAAACAATATCGGGTACGGGTAGGACATATGAATACGTCCTCGATATTTATATTGCGTCATGGAACGGGCGGGACTTATATTTTACTACTACTATGGTAATACGTCATTCATACATGTCTTGACTTGAAATTAATACGCGGATGGATTCAGTATGATTTCGCTACCGCGAGTGATAAGGCGTGTTTCGTGTGAGCAGTGATACAGTGACGGGTACGTACTTGCACTATTATTATTTATTTTACAATTAAATCCTTACAAATAAATACAATGGCTATGAAAAATGTTTCGTATTATATTTTATTTATATTTCCAACTTTTTATATATATTTTTTTTTTTATTTTTTTAGTTACCATCAAAATGAGTGAGAGCGATATCAGCGATGACGAAATAAATATACCGGCAAGTAAAAGAAGGAGACGTATAATGAGTTCCTCATCGGAATCCTCTTATAGTGGTCATGACTATGACACAGATTTGAGCGACATTGAGAGTGAAGATGATGAAGAAGTTAGACACATTAGTGAAGAATGGGTGCCTCAAAATGCCGAGAGACCACCATTTCCCTTCACTGCACAGTCGGGAAAAACGTTCAATACTCCTCCAAAAAAAGTTCCTGTGTTTTATTTAGAGAAGTTTTTAGATGACGACCTAATAAAAACAATTACGGAACAAACAAATTTGTATGCCGCCCAATTTTTTGCCAATAATCCGGATTTAAAACCACGTTCGAGACTTCGAAAATGGAAGGATACGAATGAATCTGAGATAAAGATATTTTTGGGGGGCTCCTCATCTTACAAGGGATACTTGGAAAACCATCTTTAGAGTTATATTTTTCTAGAAGAAGAATTATTGAAACACCCTTTTTTTACGAAACTATGAGCGAAAACAGATTTGGATTATTGTGTAAGTTTTTACATTTTGCAGATAATCTAAGTTTTGATCCTAACGTATCTCATAGAAAAACATACAAAATAGATCCAATCATCAATAATTTGTCACAAAAGTTTAAAACATTTTATGTTTGTGAACGAGACATATGTGTAGACGAGTCTCTTTTATTGTGGAAAGGGAATTTATCCTGGAAACAATATATAGCAACGAAACGAGCTAGATTTGGCATGAAGTTATTCATTTTGAGTCAATCTGGATACGTCCAAAACATTATTTTATACACAGGAAAGGACACAAACTATGGTTCGAACTACCCACAAGAAAAACAATCATCAAGAATTGTTTTGGAGTTAACACATGATTTACTGAATAAAGGGTATAGGATTTACTTGGATAATTTCTATACTTCAATTCCTTTGGCTGAAGTCTTGTGGCAAAACAATACAGACATTGTTGGAACAATGAGAATAAACAGAGTCGGAATCCCCAGTGAAATAAAAACAAAAAAATTGGAAAAAAATGAACATATCGTAAGGTTCAAAGGCAAACTAATGGTTTTAAAGTGGAAGGATAAGAAAGACGTATTGATGCTCAGTTCTATTCATAATGACGAAAGGACAATGATAGAAAACAGAGGAAGAAGACAAGAAAAACCGAACGTTATCCTGGATTACAACAAGAATATGGGTGGTGTAGATTTGGGAGATGGAATTATGGTGGCCTACACGGCTGCTCGCAATAGGATAAAAAAAATTTACAAAAAAATTTTTCTACGATTACTTGATATGTGCGGCCTAAACGCATACATGTTGTACAAAAAGGATAGAGGTCAATTAGAACGATTACACTTTTTGATAGAATGTGTAGAAAATATAGTTGAAAATAATATTGTTAGCACCCACCCAAAACCATCAACCAGCAACTCCACACCAAAACCAGCACGCTTAGTGGGAAGACATTTCCCTGAGCAAATGAAAAGTGATACCGGAAAAACTAAATCCAGGAAATGTCGGGTTTGTTACAAAAAAGGCGCTAGAAAAGAATCAACATACTGGTGTCCTGATTGTGCTGTAGCATTATGTATCAATAATTGTTTTAAAATATATCACACAGAAATTGAGTTTTGAATTTTATATAATTGTACCTACCTATATTTTTGATCTCTTTTTTATTCAGTATTCCTATTGTGTTTTGTGCTTTTACTAGCTCCGTAATTGTTTTTAATATTTGTTGATTTGTATCTAAATTATATACGAGATTGATGTTTTCGCATGTTTTTAATATTTGTTGATTTTTATCTAAATTATATACGAGATTGATAATGTTTTCGCATGTTTTTAATACTTGTTGATTTTTTTATCTAAATTATATACGAGATTGATGATGTTTTAGCATGTGCCGGTATTTTTTTATATTTGTTTGAAACTTTGTTTTTTTTTTTTTCATTGTATTTCATAAATATTAATAAACAATTAAATATATATTTCACGATTTTTCATTTATTTTAATTATGAATAAAAAAATATAGTAATATGAAATTACATTCTCCGGGCGTGACGTAATGACACGTCTTAGTGGAAAAAGACGCGCCCGTTATATGTTGCGTAATTAGAAAGGGATTTCCCCGGTTAACAGGTTAAGGAGTGTTGCGAAGGCACTACTTTTCGCGTGTACAATGAACGCAGATTTTTTCTGCTTGAGCATTAGAGGCGCGCTTCTTCACAGTTTGAGTGTTAGAAACACACTGTCTACTGTCTTTACTCGTTGAGTGTTTGGAACGCACTAGACATGGGTAACGCAGCGCTGCGTTATTGCGTTAACGCATTTGTATGCGTTATGAGCGTTGATACACCAGCTGTTACTGTATCAGCGCAACGCAATTTTCGATACTGAGTCGAAAGGATCGCGAGTTGTTGGTGCGCCATGCGCCAGGCACTGATTCCGTTTTCCGTGACGAGTTGAGAATTTTAATTTACGTAATTGATGCAACTCGTAATGCAGACTACCCAAAATCATTCCGTTTTCCGTGACGAGTTGAGAATTTTAATTTACGTAATTGATGCAACTCGTAATGCAGATTACCCAAAATCTATCAAGTAATTATGTTCTTTGCAACATGTCACATCATTTTTTGTAGAATTGTAGGTCGAATTTTATGGATTTTAACCTTGTAGGTACACTGTCAGTTTTTAGTTCTTCCCATTTTGATTGGCTACTAGTATACAAAAATTATATCCTTTTTATATAAATTGAAATTTTTGTATTCTTTGTAAAATCCGAACACAATGAAATAAAAAATGGGTGCATTACACTGTTATATATTCGTTTATTTTTAAACATATAATTTAGTTAAATTCCCAATTGCGTTATTGCCTTGAACACGGTTTGACCCTTATAAAAGGACAGCCCGCGCTGAATAACACCGGTATCATGCGATACACCGAGGTGCATCGACTTCATTCGGCGCAGGCAGTGGTGTGACGCAATAACGCAATTGCGTTAACGCAATGAGTTGGCGCAATAGAGTGCGCCGGAGTTAGTGTATCAACGCAAAGAATTTTAGTGCGTTACCCATGTCTAGAACGCACTGGCGTTATTCTCGCGCCGAATCGCGTTAAAGCCTTTCGATTGGCCAATAAGAGAGCTTTTATGGAGGGATTATCTAATTATTATTATTATTTATGTGCGTTCTTTGTTATTTTAACTATTAGAATTATTTATTTGGGCTTGTGCATTTTTATTATTTACATTTAGGCGTTGGTTTTTTATTATTTATGTAATAAAGATTTATGACGATTCAGCCTTCGGCTGTTTCCGTTGTATATATTTCTTGTGGCTGTCAAACGTTCTGTTTGATATGGCGGTTTGAATTCAAATTCAAACAACAACTTTTAAGAAGATATAGAAAAAAGAAGAAAGAACACGAAGAAATTGAATTAGAAAATCCCACAGAAGATATTTGAAAAATAACTCCATATTTTTCAAATCTTAATGAGAGAGGAGTTATATATTGTGAACATAATAGACTCTTTTATGTTATAATTAGATTATCTTTGCTTAATAATCATTTTTAGTTTATAAATAGGAGTAAAACCTTATTATTACTGATAGTTGAGGTAGCTTTAATGTAGGCTTTAGTCCAGAGTTGTCTTAAATATCCATTTTGTATTACTTAATAAAATTTTTAAAAATAAAAGTTCCTTTTTGGAATATATAACTAGCACGTGCCGCATGTGACGCGCACCTTTATCAGCTTGGAAGACGACCTTTGTTGTATCGTATGGATGGAAGACTACTATTTTTAGCCTTCTTATTACAAAAATAAACATCACACTTAATTTCAGCTTTGCGAATATAATTTTTTTTATTTTTTTTTTGCTTATTTAAGTGGGTGGAAGACGTACTTTGTCATGAGATTCAGGTGGAAGACGATATTTTTTAAACTTTATTTGTTTAAATTAACGTGTACAACAAGTTTCATGGATGGAAAAATGATTTTTTTTGTAACTTTTTTACTGTAATTGCAACCTCCTGTCGTAAGGGTGCGGCGGAAGACGTTCATATTAAAGTTACATGTTACTTGCATAACTCATATAAAAAAATTAAACTTGCGAAAATGGCCCGGAAATTTCTGTCGTTACCTTCCGGTCTATTGGCATGACAACAACCAGCCAATTAACGTGATGTATCTTTATCATGAGAAGAGATTTTATAAAGTTCCACACAGAAGGCTTCTTAGCAAACTGAAACACTTTGGAATAAGAGTCAATCTATTATTGTGGATTAAGAATTTCTTATTCAACCGGCAGTTCTGTGTAAGAATAAATGGACATCTATAAAATATCCAGTAGAAAGTGGAGTACCACAAGGTTCGGTTTTGGGTCCTCTATTATTAATTTTATACACCAGTTCATTGAGTCTGAAGCCGACTTTTATGCAGACGACGGAAAGATGAACTGCAAGCCACTAGAAAGCTCTCATAAAATGAAACAAGACTTGAATAAATTAGGAATCTGGTCCCAGTAATAAATGTACAATATTGCACATTGGTCCACACACAGTACACCAGAAATACAAACGCAATAACTCAAGTCAAAACTCAAAAGGATCTTGGTGTAATCATATCTAGAGACTTAAAATGGGAAACCCACATTGCTAATGTAGTAAAGAAAGTCAAAAGAACTTTTAAAGACCATTTCAAAGATATGATCCTGAAACTATACACAACTTTGGGATCCATACTTTGTTAAAGACATTGAACTGCTAGCGCTAACCAAACTACAACTTTCAAGTTTAAAGGATAAAAGAATTAGATGAGACTTGATAGAAACTTGCAAGTGTACCAGCGGATATTACACCTGTGATAACATTTTCCAGGCCAGCAAATCAAGAACCTTAAGAGGTCATCACTGGAAGAAATTGAATAAAAAAAGTGTAATAAACTGCAAAGAAAAAATTTCGTTAGAAAACAAAACTGTATATCTGTGGAATCGTCTCCAGGAAAATACAGTCTCAGACCAGAACATAAACCAGTTCAAGGCGAGAGTGGATAAAAAAAAATCGAAGAAGGAAGAAATAATGTTATTCATGATAGTTTATAGTTTTAACTGTCGTGTAGTAATTTAGAATAATGTATGTCACTAACTGAAAAAGCAACTTCATCGTTGCCACTATCATAGTTGACGGTGATTTCCAGGAAAGTACACAATTTATTTTAAAGAGTGACATCAGTATAAAGCAAGCATCGTAGACGTACATACTGATTCATTCATAAAACGCATACTTGCTAGTAAGATAAACAAACTCGCACAACAAATCCCCACTTAAATTAGCAGCCATATTGTTCTTTCTAATGCGGCAGCCGATGCGACAGTTCTGCCTGCGTAATATAAAATTTATTGCAATAAATAGGGGCTTAATTATAAATGAAAGGATTAGTCAAGTAGTTTTTCGTCGTTGGAGCCAACACTTGATTTATGCAAAGGAAAAAAAATCGGTTTAAAAACAATCTCTTAAACGTCAATAAAACACATGTGATTAATTTTAGTCAAAGCACTGAGGAAATCCCTAATTACATACAACGTCAAAAATATACTTTCAGAAACTGCAATCACATTCCTGGGAATGACTTTTGGAGATTGGACAGTGGACTGGAAGGAGCACACATTCAACAAATTTAGCTATGGTAGTGGCGGCTTGTGGTTAAAGACGTTGGGTGTTCTGCAAGTGTTTGCCTCCTTCCCCCCCCCACAAAAGCAACTATTATTTTATATCTTTTATTTGCCTCATTAATTCTATTCTGCGTTGCTTTTTAGCAACAAACTTATAATTTATACACGTATTTATTTAAATCTCTTTTTATCTATTACCTTATAAACTACATCCATCTTTTTCATGTACAGTGCAAGCACGTGCTGGCGAATTAACACAAACTGATAATCTTCAACACCGCAATCGAATCATATGTGACAGATTATAGTCAAAGTTCACCGATCTGGCAAAAATGCTGCAAAACACTACGTGTTTCGTCGTTATTTTTTAGAGAGCCGCGGGAGGTGAGACGATGAGCGTGGCGGCCCGAAGCGACCCAGCTAAGAGTAGAATATGACCCTTGCGAGCTTCTGTTAAGTCTTCAACTGGTCCGCTCTGGACTTATCAGCTATGAAATGATAGTAGGATACGTTCGCGCGCTATGGATACTATTTAATAATTAAACTTAAATTATAGTTAATGATTGAGTACAAAGGTGGAAAGAAAACAAGGGCTATTATGTCTCACAAAGTCAAATTAATTGGTGCCGGTTTCAAAGTAGTTACTTCATCATCAGGCACATCTAAATGGATTGTCAGAGAGTCAATGTATTGAAAAGAGAAAAATATTTAATATAAAAATGAATATTGAACAAAAAACAAAAGTTTATCTTTTTCGAACCAAAAATCTCTTTTTACACAATGTTGAGTTAGACACAGTGACAATCAATATTTTTTATGATAACATATGTAGCTTATTCGTAATGGATATGTCTGGTAAGTCAAATCATTATTAACCATCTTCTTTTAACTTTTGTTTTTTTTTTGTTCAATTTTCATTTTTTTATATTAAATATTTTTCAATACATTGACTGTAACTACTTCGAAACCGGTCATCAATTTAAGCGACTTTGTAAGACATAAAGGACCCTTGTTTTCTTTCCATCTTCGAACTCAATTTCACCCACTCACATATGGCTACCATCAACCTTAATAAAATTAATGAAATCTATTTTACAAATATTTTAGAATGTCTAAAATAATTTCTGTGAAATTTAGATGAGATACTTGCATTTTTTTGTCAGTTTTGCAGCTCTACAGCACTTATACACCAGCCGCCACTGCTTTCAGCTAATATAAATAAAACTACTGTCCTAACCAAATACTGCAATTAGTTATGGAATTATTTTCTGGGGTACTTCAATAGATGCAACATATATTTATTTTACAAAAAAGGTGCCTTGGAAATATATTCAACCTAAAAATATGAGATAGTTGTAAATATAGTTTTATTCAAGAAAAGATATTTTTGGATTTAGG
This sequence comes from Psylliodes chrysocephalus, assembly GCA_927349885.1. NCBI lineage: Eukaryota > Metazoa > Arthropoda > Insecta > Coleoptera > Chrysomelidae > Psylliodes > Psylliodes chrysocephalus. The sequence continues at coordinate 5,839,654 of OV651817.1, read as the reverse complement.
CTTAGTTTAGGAGAACAAAATTAAAAATTTTACCACCCTGTGTCTTAGAAAAAAGGCATCTGTGGACCCATGTTGATAGGAACTATTTGTCTTATTGTTGGGCAAGAAATTGCCGAACGACGATGGCACATGTTTTTTGAAACAACCTTCATACCTTTGAATAAGTTATATGTATAATAAAATTACAATCTGTTTGGGATCAATAAAGTTAAATATATCTATAATAGCAGAACAATATGCCCCAAAAAAAGAACATCCCAAGATACACCTATATCCAAAATAAGATGCCTTCTGCACTAAAGACTTTAGAAATCAGAACACTAAAATCATAACAGAAATTATTATTGCGTTATAAAGCATATTACAACTTATACAAATTTTCTGTGAAGCAGTTTATTATTAAAAATTAAACAAAAATTGTGTCTATATATAAAATGTATATTTATGTACTATGATATGTTTCTTTTAACACTTTCAGTGACCAAATCTCTAAGCTTGCGCATATGTGGTACCCACCATACTCTTGTTTTTAAAAATGCAGATGTAGGTTTACTTAATTTTTTGGATGAAAATAGGTTTATTTTTATAGAATTTGGTGAACTGATAAAAAAACACAGGAGACGCGTTAATGGCACCCAGCTATAAAAAATGGTCTGCATGTCCACAATGTGGTAGTTGTGGTCTTGCTTTTTTGATAAAAATACCCCAACAATTTTTTTTTAAATTATACTTTTATATTTGTTTTTATAAAAATGAAGTAAACCTTTGTAAAAATCAGAAATTAAAAATGAAACGACATTCTTTCTGAAATCAGAATATTAAAAATAGAAAACTGAACTAAAAAAATTATTTGGTAATTAAATTTCTATCTAAAACTATAATCTTCTAAGTAAGTCCAACGAATATTTCATTAATATGCACTTTTAACAACTAACCTGCAACCAATGATTAATATAAACAAATGACACCTTATTTCAATAAAGTCTTATCTGAGTGCCCAACACAAATATGTTGCAATAAAATGTGCGCCTGCTTGTTCAGCTCAATATAAAATCCAATATATCCCGAAAGTAGAAGCCATGCAGTGAAAGTGTTAAAGGTATTTTAGAGTACCTAAATACATATTTATTTATTATTCTAGATATTATACTGAGGTAATCATATGCATACTCAAAGTAAGGTCTTTACAAAGAATATTTGGAGAATGTTTAGTCTCAAACAATCAGTAAAATCATAGCAGACATTTTTTTAACAACAGATAGTACATTATTGCAGTGTTTTTGTTGACATTTCAAAGATCATCCTCTTAGTATTTTATGCATTCAACAGATTTTAGAGTGCTTCATATTATATAAAATAAATTTTAATCAATAACTTTTTCCATTCTGGTACCTGTTAAATGGCATTTGCCAGAATTCATGTCTATTTCGTGTACACCAACCAACAATATTATTGTAATCTAATTGTACATGGTGGCAAATAATTTTAAATAATTCTCAAACATAGAAATCATTTATGACTCTCTTAATCAATGTACCTCATATTAAAACAAGCCTTTAAAAGATAAAGATCTACCTTGAATTTTCTTCCTCTAGCATAAGAAGTTGCTGTTGGGTAACTTGTTTAGAATTCACAAAATGTATGTCGATATCTTCAGTTTCTTGTTGGTAAAAATCATCAAATTCATTTTGATCAAAGTATATTTTGGATCTATCTTCTCGGGACTGGATCTGCCTTAAATAACTATTTTGTGTTGACCTAAAATATGTTGACAATTCTTGTAATGCACTAGCTAAGGAATGGTACACATTTACTGTCAGTCTTCTTTCCTTCTGGACACCTTCAAAAGCATGACTTTTAATGATCTGTACTAATCTATGACATTCATTGAACATGCGGCTTATTTCATGTGTACAATTCTCAATTGCTACTTCATCATCAGATGTTTCGTCAAAGGTTGATTTATTTAAATGTCTGGAATGTAGAGACTTAAGATCATCTATTTTTGATTTCAGTTTGGGAATAATCATTTGGGCCTTTTCCAGATAATCTATCCATATTGGGGGCATTCTAACTTCATCTCTCGGATTTCCACCTTCTTCCATATCGTTAAGAGATACCAAATGCATTCTTTCTGATGACTCCTATTAAAATTATATATTTTAGTACAAATATTGAACCAAGTAACAGAACTCACTAACCTGATCTGGGTAGATGTGTCTGCTTCTGATGGCATTGTTTCTCATTAATAAAAAAACATCTGTTAAACTTCTTGAAGCCATTACTGGTAAGATTTTATGATATATGTATTAAAAACTAAAAATTAAGATTTGATGTACAATTCCATATTTTGACGTTTGTTAATGAACTAAAAGTTCGAAGTTCGTACAAACTGTGCAAAGCCTGTCCTGTTATTTATTTGTCAAACATTCTTCTTCTTTCTTTAAAAAGGTCACTTGTTTATCACATAAGCAACTACTGGTTGGTAAAAATGTGTAAAATGGTCTTTTTAGGGTTTTGTTTTTGTTGCACTCTGTCAATGTCATATTGTGGACTGTGACTTTTTGGAAGGTTAGGGTTAAAGTCCATAATAATAAAAAATTTATAAATTTAAATTTATACTTTATACTGATACCACTTTTACAATTTATGTAAACTTTTATCACATTTTCAAATTAGTAAGTTAAAATGGCTCGTGTTTTAGTTGGAGTAAAGAGGGTAATTGACTATGCAGTCAAAGTAAGTAAGAAGTGTAGTTTTGAAACATTTAATAGAATTTAGTTAATTAGGATTTTTTCTTTCTCAAAAAGTTTCTCTTTAGACTCTGATTCTTATTATGCAATAGTTCTCTGTTTCTAGCCAATTTCAATTGTCTTTTACAAATAGCCATAGTTTTAATTTTTTATTAACAAAAACCAATTTAAGAATTTAGTAATGAAATTATAGATAATTATTTTATTATTTATTAATAAACAGTTATCAATATTAGTAATATAATAGAATATGTTTTTAACAGTTTCAATTTTGTTTCTAATTGACTTTAAATTTATCAGTAAAACTAACCTAACTACACATTGTTACTTGTGGTACACTTTGTTCAACACTGTTAAAGTTAAATAATGTAATTGTCCTATACAGTATTTACCTCTCACTGGGACATTAACGAAAATTAGGTTTTTGTCTAGTTTGAACTCTTTTCGCTTATGAAGAAACTAAGCATACGTACTTGAAATCTTGTGAAAATTAATAAAAATCACAATTAATTTTTTTAAATGAAAATATTTTACGAATTGACCCAAATCAAAACTTTTACGTCTTATACTATTGCCAAGTTGCACAAAAAATTTAACATTTAATTATTTAGTATATAAAGTACAGCAATATTGACCTTGTTTTACTCACTCCCTTTCCCATAAAATTGATGGAAAAGTGGCATATTTTTTATTTAAAAAATTATTTGTGTCATTATTCGTTTGCACAAGATATGGATCTGGGATTTTTTTTGTTTACAATAGCAATACCTATAAGTACCTATGCTTAGTTTTTACGTAATCAAAAAAAGCTCAGACTAGACATTTAGCTAAAATTATTCCAATGTACCTATTACCTACGTTTAATTCAATATTTTTATTTGCTAAATTATATCACTGGGTACAGATGAACTTAAAGAAACTGATGACATTTTACTCTAAAATAAAAACATCCCAAATAAGGCATGTGTTGGAATTATTTTCCTTTTTTTATATTTCACTTTTCCCACCCTACATCTACAATGAAACATTGTAATAAATAAATAAAAGGTAAGGGGTAAAAACCAATGATGTCCATTTTATAGGATTTTTTAAAAAGTCAACTTATGTCGGTGATACTGAGTCCCAAACACATGCTAAATTATAAGCGAATAAAATAAACGTCCGAATAATAAGGCATTCAAAAATAATCATAATCATTAAAAACGGACCTTTTCTATGTATTACTGAAAAAAAAAATCGACATCCAGGCTAAATACAACGATTTGCAAATACTAAAACGTTTTTGTCACCCAAATAATAACGAATTTTATGAAACGTAATACAGGTGAAAATCTCTTTATTTTGGGTTAGTTTAAAAATGGAAATCATTCCTTTTTAACAAGTTATTTGTCGCGTTTATTTTTTGTAACCTGAATATAATAATCTAAAATTTAAATTCTTTTGTATCAAGTTAACTATACAGTATTAAATTATGTTAAAAATATTAATGTGCAGTTTTATTTATTTCTATGACTGTAACATAAGATTTGGTAATAATATTAATTATAAACTCAATTTTCTTAGTCAGTTTTGTGACATTGACTGTTTCCCCTTACCCTTCAAATAGTTCGATTTTAAAGAAAGTTTTTTGTACTATTTTCAATGAAGTTTCTCTTTTCAGATTCGTGTGAAACCAGACAAAACAGGGGTTGTTACAGATGGTGTAAAACATTCTATGAATCCTTTTGATGAAATTGCTGTAGAAGAGGCAGTTAGGATGAAAGAAAAAAAAATAGCCTCTGAAATAATTGCAGTATCATGTGGTCCAGCACAATCTCAAGAAGTCCTAAGAACTGCATTAGCCATGGGAGTTGATAAGGGTATACATGTTGAAGTTTCCGGTCCTGAATATGAGACATTACAACCACTACATGTTTCCAAAATTTTAGCCAAGATTGCTCAGAATGAAAAGGCAGATTTGATTATTGTTGGCAAACAGGTTAGTAATTTTTCAAATTATATAAATTCTTTGGAAGTTCCCAAATAAATTACAAAATTATCCTTATGAACTATTTTTGAATAGCCAAGAAATGTTTTTAATTATTTGTTTTAAGGCCATTGATGATGACTCTAATCAAACTGCTCAAATGACTGCTGCAGTTCTAGATTGGCCTCAGGCTACGTTTGCATCCAAGGTAGGTTTAACATAGTAACTAACCAATTAGAGACTTAAATACCTACCCCAATATAGGTAATATTGATAAAAATAGTAATAAAAGACTTTATTTTATAAACCATCTACATGAATTAGGTTCACACTGAATTTGGGTTGTCAAACATCATCAATTGACTTAATACAACAGATTGGCACAGTTTTCATAGATGGAAATTCAAAAAAGTATTTACTGTAGCTTAGTTTAATAAGTCCCTAAGTTTTTGACAGTATCAGAAGGCTCAATTCTGTTTCCATTAATTACAATATTCAAAGACTTGCTTGTGTTTTTGTAGGGTTAATTTTTAATCCATTCTTAGACCTAGAAATTTGCTAAGGTTATATTCATATTTAAACAAGTTTGATGGACTTAATACTTTTTAAAGGTTTTATATATTTGTGTGTCATCAGCAAATTGATGTAGTTCAATAATTATTTACTTGTTTAGCCATATTCATTGTATACAATACAAACAGTAATGGTTCTAGAATTGTACCCTGTGTTACTCGAGAACTTGCCATTTTATCACTCATAGACACTAAAGACGATTTTAAATCAGATACTACTATGTCTTAAATATGAATGACTGCACTGATATAAATCAAAAACAATGAAGTCATATTGTCTTGAAATGGTCAAGTTTAACATGACTACAGTAAAAAAGTGGTCATCAAAGGTATGAAATGACAAATGTAAAACTTTACTTTTTAATTATTAAATTATTGTTCGGTTGAAATCGAAAGAAAGGCTGAGTATAGGGTTGCCAGATTTACGAAAGGGAAAAGTGGAACAACGGTGACGACTGGGGATCAGGAAAAAACAGGTATTTTTATAAAATAAGCTCCTTTCTTCATGGAGATCTAAAAAAGGCCCTCCACTTATATTTTTATAAACCATCAGGTCATTTTTCTAAAGAGCTTTAAAAAAAAAGGTCAAAAATATCTTTCTAGAGTTTATAAAAATTAGAAAATCTGTTTTTTCAGATAGATCGGTGTAATTGCATATTTGAATGTAATATTCAATTCTAATCAACTTTTCTTAATGAAAATTTTCGATTTTGTCAAAAATAAACGTACTTTACTCTTGAGCAAAATTCATATTTTTTGACAAACCTCGTATACGGCTTGAAAAATTTGATATGTGATGACTGGATTTTAGGTTTTGGGTCATGTAGGACTTTTTATCAAGAATAACTTTTTTTCCTAAAATCAATAATAAAAATGTTTTCCATATGGTTCCAACTTAAGTAGTATATAACTTTGGATTTATAGTCCAGGATCCGTAAGTAAGGTCGACCTTCACCCCATCTGTTTAATAGATAAAAGTTTTTTTTTTATTAAATAAAATATGTTTTTAAATATACCGCAAATGGGTTGCCTAAGAAAATACGGTCACGGCAATTTTTTACTTTTCTTTCTGTGTATAGATAAGGAAAGCATATGAATCATTATACAAGTTGCTTATGATATCATTCTCTATTATTTTGTTCCCTTACATGATTTCCCTAAAATGGACCTAATTCGAGATATTTAAGGAAAAATGCAAATTTCGAATTTTGAAGATAACTCAAAAACCGATGAAGAGAAAAACACCAAATTTTAAATTTAAGCTTTAATCCACTCTGCTGTGAGCTGAATAAAGTTTGGGCATAGTCGAAGCATCTGGAGAATACTTTACAGGGTGTCATTTTTTTTACTTTAAGAAAATAAATAGTCTGGACCGTATTTTCTTAGGCAACCCATTTGCGGTATATTTATGAACATATTTTATTTAATAAAAAGAAACTTTCATCCATTAAACAGATGGGTGAAGGTCGACCTTAATTCGGATCTTAGACTATTAGGTGAAATGCAGGGCATTTTCGTACTTTGGCATAACGCGTGCTAGCAAGTTAAAAAGCGGGACAATTACGCCTAAACTGGGATGTCTGGCAACCCTAGCTGAGTACCTAGATATGGAAGCATTTAAGGTTTTTGTAAAAGAAAAGCCAATTTATTTTCAAAATAGCCAAGATTTATTGATGAACATGGCAAAAGGTTTGATAAAATTTCAGAGGCCAAAGCAACTACACTACCAATTTTCTCTTCATCCATGATCAGTACACAAAACAAATATTTATTTTTTAATCATTACAAATTCAAAACCAAATACTAACTACAATACATAATACACAAACAAAAATTCAGGATATCTGACAATGTCATGAGAATTTGTCAAGTTAGTGTCAATATAAACCAAATATTTTTAAATCAGATTAATAGAGGGTTGTTTCATATCAAATCAACCAGAGGTTTGGCAGAACATCTTACCGATTTTAATATAATTTGATTCACTGATTCTCTATATGGTTGGGATGAAAAATTCAAAATATATTTTTTTTTCTAATCCGTAGTTTTTTATTAATTTTCAAAAATCGAAAAATTTACCAATTTTGGTCCAACACAGCTTCACAAAAATTAGAATATCTTGAGGACCCCTTACCGTAGACTGATGAGATATAGCTCGTTGTAAAGGTAATTCAAATACCTTTCCAACGATGTGTCACATGATCTATTTTATTTTTTTCTGCTTTTTTTAATTTTTGATTTTTTTTCAAAAAAGTATCAGTGCTTTGGCAAAATATGTGCCAAATTTCAAGATGAAGAAATTATGGGTTCATTGCAAAAAAAAAATAAAAACCAAATAAAAGCACCAAAAATCTGAAGGAAAATGTTCCAAATTCGTGTTATCATGCATATATGTATATGCGCTGTAGGAAAAAGACAAAAAGTTCTATTTTGAATATTAATTCTGTAGGTAAATTAAAGCTAAAATAAAAATACCCCTATTTTTTCATCTCAATTAGTTGGACCAAAGCACAAATTCAGAAAGAGTTTGGTGTGTCTCAATATACTGCAAGGGCAGTAAAAAAATGGTGAAAGAAAAGGACATTTTATCCGAAACTAGGAAAAACCATTTTAAATGATATTGTTACACTAGTTAGAGTATTTTATTTGAGAGACGATATAAGCAGAATGATGCCAGGAAAAAAGGACTGTGTAGTAATTAAAAAAGAAGCCCGCAAAGAATATGTACAAAAAAATTGCTTTTGGCCAACTTAAAAGAAGTTTATGCTTTGTTTAAAAAGGAGTACCCAGAAATAAAAATTGGCTTCACCAAATTTTATGAACTTAAACCAAAAAAATGCATCATTGCCGGAAAAAGTGGCACACATTCAGTATGCGTTTGCCTCATCCATCAAAATATTAAATTGATGATGAGTGGTTCCAAAATTGATAAATTCACCATTGATGACACTAAGAAAGTGATGTTTGGCAAAAATAATGTGCAATCCAGCAAGCGTAGATTGTTACCTCGGTAAATGTGAAACTTGTCCTGGAACTTGTTACATAGTGGGACATTTGAATTTATCACTGAAATGTCTTTTGTCACTAATACAGTTCCGGCGGTATGTCAAATGTCACACTTGAGCAGACCCTTCTTCGCAAGAGACAGAAACACATGTTAATTCAACATTAAACTACAATTAAAGTATAACAATATTCAATATATAAATAAACCTAAATCCCTAGTTATATAAACTTTAGAGAATTGAAATTCCAAAAGAAATTTTAATGGAAAAGTTTGTTGAATTATGTATAATTTATAATGTTACATACAAGAAGTGGGTTTCTGTGGATCGCTGTACATGGAGACGATTATTAAACCCACTGAAGATTTTCTTAAGGAATTTGTGCAAGATTTAGTTAAACTAAAAATACACTCGGTTATTTCCACTGTGCAAAAAGATTTTTACAATCAGACTAAAACAAATTTAATAATCACTTGTGATTTTACCGAAAATTATTCTTTTGTCTTACAGGATAAGGTCCAGTGATACCACTGAACTACCAGTCAGGTAATACTTTATCCATTTGTAATATATTACAAAGATGAAAACGATGAAATGAAGCATTTGAAATATGGTTACATTTCAGATTGCTTAAACTATAACACAATAACTTTTCATTTGTTATTAAAAGGATTTAATTCCTGAGCTTAAAAATAAAATCAAGAACCTTACAAAAAATTTCTATTTTTCTGATGGATGCGCATCTCAATATAAAAATAATTATTTTTTTACTAATCAGTGTTATCATGAGGAAGAATTAGGAGTAAAGGTTGAATGGCAATTTTTGCTACGTCCCACGGCATGAGTGCTTGCGACGGGCTCGGTGGAACAGTAAAACGGTTGGTTACCAAGGCTAGTTTGCAAAGACATGAAGAACAAATCATGACTCCAGATCAACTGTTTGAGTTTGCAAAATAAAACATTCAGGGAATCATATTTCAGTTTATCACGACTGCTGATTATGAAAAGCATTCAAAATATTTGGAAAAAAAGGTTTGTTGATGCACAGACGATTCCAGGAACCCAAAAAATCCATTCTGTCGTTCCAGTGTCAAAGTCAAGAATTGTCACAAAAGGTTTCTCATTGAGCTCAGAAGAACAAACACGTGAATTAATACAGTGTTCTGAAATAACAAATTCAGAACTTATGCATATCCAATCAGGGGCGTGCGGTCCATGGAAGCGGGGGAAGCACCGCTTCCCTACACTTTTAAGAGATTTAAAAATAAATATTTTTCAGTTTACAATGCATAGAAATTAATATTAAATTAGGTACTATATTTTCTCTGAAACATTACGTAAACTTCGTAAATGTACTAACAATTCATTGGTGTAATGTGTAAACGCACGCACCACCCATGAGAAAATTAATTATGTAAACGCACACACCATATAGGTACTTCAAGTCCGTCGGCGGAAGTGCGTCTTGAAAAAGCCGGCTCATCTTCCAATTGATTTCGTGTTATTGACCCTGCTTTGCCGCGACATAGTAGTGTCTGTTTGTGCACGTGAAATACGGTCGAGAGACAGCGATTTTTACGTCGCACCGCGAATCGACGTGTGAGGAAAATCGTACACTTCAGATAGATTTCGGTTTGTTTTTCGTAGTTGTTTTTCTTTTTGTAAAATGGTGGAACTATGCACTGTGCCTGTGAACTAATGTGGTAAATTGTGTCTGTATTGTGTGCTCTTTATTGAAAAAAGGATTTTTAAGTAGAAATTTTGAAGAGAAAACGGACATTATTAATTCTAGTAAACTAAAGGATCCTCAATTTAGAGATGAAAAGTCAGCAAAGAAATTTACCAGGCATTTTCACGTAGGGTTCTATGAAAAGTATGAATGGTTAACCGGCTGCAAAACTTTGAAGAAATTGTTTTGCTGGCCTTGCCAACTTTTTAATATAGCCGAAAAAACACATTGGAACTCAGTCGGTATTATAGACTTGAATAATTTCCACAAAAGTGTAAAACGACATGTAAATAGCAAATCTCATATAAGTGCTACAATTAAAGAAAAAACATTCGGGACCTACCGCCTTGAACATAGTTTGGACAATCATTTAAAAATAAGCAACAAAATTCACAATGAAATGGTAAAAAAAAATAGGGTTGTTTCCTGGGAGAGCATGAACTAAGTTTTAGCGTTCACAATGAAGCAAGTAGATCCGCCAATTGAGGAGATTACATGGACCTTCTAAGTTTTTTAGCAAAATACGATGATACCCTAAAAAATGATTTTATTGATTCGACGACTTTTCGAGGTACCTCAAACAGAATCCAAAATGATTTAATTAAATGCACTGCCGACGTTGTGATGAATCACATTAAAAGTGAAATTAAAAAAGCACCTTTCGTATCAATTGCGCTTGATGAAACCACAGATGTAGCAAACTTAAGTCAATTATCCATTGTTGTGCGTTATGTATTGGATGGCATTCCTCAAGAGCGATTCTTAAGATTTTTGGACGTCACTAGCGAACGAACTGCAGATGCATTGTTTAAAATTGTTTGTGATTTTATTTCAAGTTTAGAATGTGGTTCTAAGCTTGTTGCCCAGAGCTACGATGGTGCTGCCGTAATGGCTGGCCATTTAGGAGGCCTTCAAGCTAAAGTGAAAGAGAAGTTTAAACATGCAATTTTCGTTCACATAGACTTAATTTGGTTTTATCGCGAAGCATGGATAATATTAAAGATTGCAAAGTTTTCTTTTCGACGCTTAGTGGTTCAGATATTCACGTTCAAAAAAAGTTTCCAAAAGTTGCTCCGACGAGATGGAACTACAATGGACGTTTTGTGCAAACAGTGTTTAAATACCGTGTTTCTTTGATACACTTTTTTCAAGACGTTTGGGATAATAAAGAAACATGGGATGCTGAAACTGTTACTGCTGCTAAAGGTTATTTGTATTGGCTTAAACAAAACTTTGATTTCAATTTTTTGCTCAACATTTTTGCAGAGATGTACATTTTATTCGACATTTTACAGACAAAGTCAAATGCTATTGGCTTTTGCATTAAACAAATTGATGATTTTAAAAATAAAATGAATAAAAAACGAGATCAGTTTGAACACTTTTGGAATAAGACTCATAACATTGGCTTAGAACCTGAAAGAAAGAGAAATAGAATTGATAATGTTGGCGTCGTCGATTATACGCCGAAATTTTTGGTAATATTTTACAACAAATGAACTCTCGATTTCAAAACTTTAACGAATTAAAATTTGTTAAATTGTGCAATTTTAATATTAGTAACTACGATTCATCAAAATTTTCATCGGAAGCTTTTAATTCACTAAAATTAAATTATGGAAATTTTTTCGATATTCCAGCATTAAAGTCCCAGTTAAGTGTTGTTTATGAAACAACTGAAATTAGTGTTAAAAAGACCCCCATCCAATGTGTTAATTTTTCTTATAACAACTGGTTTAAATAAGTCCCTTTGTGAAGTCGTCAAGTTGTGCGAATTAGTACTAACCATCCCAGCCACAAGTGCGTCAGTTGAGCGAAGTTTTTCAGCTTTAAAGCGCATTAAAAGTTTTATACAAAATTCAACAAATGAAGACAGACTCTCTAATTTAGCCCTAATATCCATTAAAAAACAGCTTGTTAAACATCAGAAAATTCAAAATTTTACGACGATGTTATAGACAAATTTGCAGCCATTTAGGATAGGCGAATAGATCTTAAGTATAAATAAATATCAACTGCTGTGTCAACTGGGCGAAAAATGCTGGAAAAGAATAAAAAAAAACTTCAGTTAATTTTTTTTTCTACGTTTAAATAAACCAAGGAAGCTTTTCAATGGTAAGTTTTTATAGCTTCTAGTACTAAACTACGTAATAAAGTAATAGTAACACTTCAAAAATCTCAATTTCGAATATCCGTAGTACGTAGGAAAAAAAGCAAGAATTTGACAAAATGGTGAATTCGCCGCGAAAAATTTTCGTCTGCGGCGCTGTGCTTACTGGCCTGCTGTATTTTTATACAATCGCTTCCCCTTCCAAAAATGTCACCGCACACCACTGTATCCAATCTGGTTTTGTTACTGTTGAATTTGACAAATTATGGTGGTTGGCATGTATTACTGGAAAACATGAGGAAACTGATGAACTCAAAATCAGTTTTTTGCATCCAAATAGGCCAACTAGTTTGTTTTCCTACCCTAAGCCTAAAACAGATCTACTGATAATAAAAGATACTATATTAAGGAAAGGTCAGCCTCGTACTGCTACTGGCAGGACATATACTTTAACTAGGGAAGAAATTATTGAATCTTCAAACATTTTGGAAAGAAAAATTAAAACCAAAAACTATTTGTAAATATTTTTTCATAATAATATAAGTATATTATTTGTAAAATTTAGTAGGTCTTAAGAAAATTACAAAAATAAGGCCAAAAATATTCATAATTTTTACTTTTTAATTAGATTTTTACATGTTTTCTTATTGTTTTTATTTATTTCATACTGAACCCTTAATTTCTCTATTTTGAAATTTGGCAGATATTTTGCCAAAGCTTGATAAAAAAATCAAAATTTTTTTTTCAAATTTAAAAAAAACATGAAAATAAAATAGGTCATGTGACAAATCGTTGGAAAGGTGTTTGAATTACCTTTACAACCAGCTATATCCAATGAAGTGGAGAGGGGTAGAATGATAACTGTCAATGAAAAAGTCTAGACACTATGCACAATTTCGTTTTGCACATTTTGTAAACAAGATTCAGGGACGGTTTAACAACATTTTGGGTAACAATTATAAAGTAGTGCATCGGAAAATAATTAACAAGTATAATTTAATACTAAATTGAAATAAAAGCACAAAAAATCACAAATATACGCAAGATAACAAAGAATTGACGCCAAAGAAGCTTACAACAGCCACAAAACAAACAAAAAACAGAGCTGAACATGAACATTATCGCTGAACAAAGCCAATCCTGGAATTTGTTTACAGTGCTTTAGGGCAACCTCTCCTTGTCATTTACATGTATAAGAGTGGAAGGTTGAATCACGCATAATTTCTACACTCGTGATGGATGCGCAGACGGTACCTTATCGTTCTACCCTCTCTACTTCTTTGGCTATATCTTATTGATCTACAATAAGTAATTCTCAAGATATTCTAATTTTTGTGAGGTTGTGTTGGACCAAAATGGATCAATTTTTCGATTTTCCCACCCATATAGAGAATCAGTGTACCAAATTTGATCAAAATCAGTGAGATGGTCTGCCATACCTCTTTTTATTTTGGTTGATTTGATATTAAATTACCCTAGAACGTCATTATAATGACGTAAGAACCTTGACCACACTTGACTTGGTCAAATTTCTAGTAACTGATTTAAAATCGCCTATATTGACATATGTTACAAAGATATGAATTGATCATGCCAACAGTAAAACCATAGTAGTGCACCTTTGACTGCAATAGCTTCCTTCCCAAAAGCCTTATTGAATTCTAGCAATATCAACATTGCCATATCTCATTTATCCATAGTAACCATTATATCATCCAATAGATTAGTCAAGATAGTAATGGTGCTATATCCTTTACCAAATCCAGACTAACTAACTAGAAGCAAAGCTAATTTCCTTAAGATATATGCTACCATTAGTATATATAAGTCTTTCCATGAATTTAGATAAATTGGTAATTTACTAATTGGTCATAAGAGCAAATCGGACATCTTGCGAAAGCATATATGTTTTATGGATTTTCTAATATAAAATTGTATTTATATGCGCGCCACTGGAAATACTTCGTAATCTTGAGAATATTGAGAGCTTTAAATTTGTGCAACGATAAGGCAGCACTTTACAGAGACGTTTAAGAAAAAAAGGTGGGAAATTCTTCTATTTAAAAACAACTAGATATTTATTGAAACAAAAATCAGAAAATTTTCATTAATTTAATACAGAATGGCGCGTAATGCTTTTTATTTAAATTCCTTTTAAACATTTTCAAAATAAATACTTTTGTGCCAAAACGCGTCAATAAATGATTTTAAAAATATGTAAAGTAAATGAAAGATTTTTCTTTTCTCTACTATAAAGTAGGGTCTCTTTGACATTTAAAATTATCTCTTCTGGGTCATTCTAGTGAGGTGGAATCATCAAATATTTCTATTACTACTAGAGTAAACATTAAGTATGCATTCCATGTACTTATGACTTTAGAAACTATCACCTTCGCGGGTTTTTATCACATGAATCATTCAAATGGTCAATAAATATGAAAAAACCGCGGGAGCTATTGAATTAGAGGGTAGAAATTGGAAATGCATCCCTTACATCTTTTTTAATGATATCTGAAACAAAGCAAAATTCAGGTATAGTTAATAGAATTTTTTTAGAGAATGCGATTTTCCATCGAAATATTGTAATCGCCCACCCCCCGGTCGCTTCTTAATTATTTAAAAGCACGTATTTAATTAAGTCCCTTTGTGAAATTCAAATTAATTCATACTTACTGTATTTGGCCTCTTTCCTCTAGTAGTAGTGACCGTCTAGTTAATTAATTGATAATTTATACAGGGATTTCATTTCAAAACTAGCCACCCAAAATAACTTCTAAAATATCTTTAAAACAAAAAAAAAACAAAAAACACGTTAATTTATATTTACTGGGGACACATTTTACAAGTATCTGTAACCGTGCAGTTTCATCCCCTAAGCGGTGGTGAATATCACTTCTAAAATTTTAAATAGAAAGGGGTATCATGTGATAGCTCTTCTCAGAGGTCTCTTTTTTTCCAATCTTTTGACACATTATTTTTTTAAATCGGATTAATTTTTCACCAAGTTATGCCATTTTAACCTTTTAAATTAAAATAATTATTATTTACATTGTATTTACATTATTAATATTTTATTTGAGTAAGAATTACATTGTACTTAAATAAGATGTTCAAAATGTCCGCCATTGTTGGCAAGGCAATGGTAAAGTCGCAGCTCGAATTCATCCCGCACTTTTTGAAGCGTCTCTGGTGTAATCCGCTCACACTCCTCCACTATTCTACGTCTAAGTTCAGGAATATCGCGAGGTTGAGTTTTATACACCACAGTTTTTAGATGTCTCCATAAAAAAAAGTCAAGGGGTATTAGGTCTGGTGATCTCGCTGGCCATTCTATAGCGCCCCTTCTTCCGATCCATTTATCTGGAAATGTCTCATTAAGCCAATTTCGTACAGGCAAGGCATAATGTGGAGGTTCTCCGTCCTGTTGAAAAAATAGGTTTTCTTCGTCTAGTAACAAATTTCCATCTTGATCTATTTGGTTTTCTAAGGATTCGGTTATAAGAGGATTTATCAGATTTTCTAATAAGTTCAAATACAATTCCCCAGTTAAATTTTCCTCCATTAAAATAGGACCAATAATTTTATTACTAAGAATTCCGGCCCATACGTTGATTTTCTGAGGATATTGGCTGTGCTCTTCCAGAAAAACATGTGGATTTGTATTGTCCCAGTACCTACAATTATATTTATCCTCAAATAAAATAGCGATACCATTACTTAAATTGGGGAATGAGAAATTATGTTTCCCACCGAGACCTCACATGTGTCCCGCCCAAATAAACAGGCCACTTGCCATTAAATATGTTGAATAATTCTTGAGGATATACAGCAGACGTCCTCAGAATTGCACTATCTTTAATCATTCTTTGTTTCGTCGTTTCTTTTTTATATAGGCGTGCTTACTGAGATACAATCGTTGCAATAACAGACGGATATCCCTTATGTTTCAGCCTCACCTAGGGGGGTTTATGTAGTGTAATCCTACTAGAATAGAGCCGGATCAATTCCAGCGAACTACCGCTTATGTTCAGAACTACCTACGGTGCGAAGATTGAGAGCTAATTATTTAAGATAATCCAACCCTGCAGTGACTTCAAGCATATTTGTGTAAGATGTGAGTCTAGGCGGCCGAGGTGTCATTTACCCCAATCAGCTGAGCGGTTATTTAGTAGCTATTAGCGAGGGTGTATAGGCACTTCGGTAGACCAAATTCTTAAATAATTTTAGGCTGGTATAATAAAACGGAAAATGCATACATTTCTACAATAATGAATAATATAGTAATAAACATCTTTTAAATTATTGACTCACCATCTATTTCTGACGTTTTTATATTGTTGTTGATATGTGTTGCCTATTTGGAAATATTGAAGTGGCATCGAGACGTAGAACACCGGGAGGCACAGCACCAGGACGTTAAGCGTCAGAATGTAGGGTGGCAGGGCGCAGAGCGTCGTATGAGAGAGCGTCGTGAGGTAGAAACGCAAGGAGGTAGGAACGTAGAGCGTCGAACGGGATATATGGCATCGGGACGTAGAGCGTCGGATAGAAAAAATGACATCGGGACGGACAGCGTCGGGATATAGATTGTCGGGACGTATAACGTCGTGACATCGGAGTGTCAATAGGATGTAGGGTAGGAACTGCGTCGATTTGGGAAAGGTACTGAATACTGAACTTGCAAATATACTAGATTTGAAGAGTAATGAATGACTGGAGTTTGAAATAATCTGAACTGAGTTTTATTTCTTAATCCATAACGAGTACCTCGGGATAGGGTCTTTATACCCAATTTAATGACTTTTTGTGACGTCAACTTGTCGTAACTGCGGTGGGGACGAATTTGGATAGATATAAAAGGGGTGGTCGATTTATTACGTGCCTTGAAAAAACTGAGATATAGCCGCCTAAACTTGAATATTTTTTTTTCGAATTCTACATAAAAATGAATTTTTATTCAGTAAAAAAGTATTTTAACTTAGTTTGTTAATAAACATTTAATTTGTTTTTGAATGGATAAGGCTATGATCGATTTATAAGCAAAATCACAACATTGGAAATAAAATTGTGATATTTATAAATAAAAATAGTTTTTATTTAAAATCTTATATGGACACGTTTTTACGCAACAATGCAACTGCAAAATAAATAGAATTTACATCAGAATACATTTTATCTACTCGTATGGGGCAAAGCTAAATAAGACTAAGCAACAGTCGTTTCCAGCTTTTCTGCAAACTATCAAGAAGTGCAAAATTTTCTCTTGTCTGATTACAGACAATACGCGATGTCATCAAGCACCATAGTTTAAGAACATATATTTCCAAATGCAGCAGTGGAACGGTAATAATTTAAACCCTCTTGACTGGAGTTGGAAAAAATAAAAAATGGATTGATTGCGCATTCGCACAAATGAATCACCTGTGTCAGAGATTTTTTTTAAGTGGCTTGTGGAAGTGTCACAGGTTTTGCAAACAATGCATGGATGTCAATTGCGAAAATGTACGAGAGACAGATTCCATGAGACGATGTTCTTGAAGACACAAAGAAATCGATATCCAATTTGATAACATTGAAGAGATATAAATCAATGAAAATAATATTTAGTATAAAATGATAACTTTTATTGCAAAAAAGACAATTATATTTTAGATCGTAAAAACAATTTTTAAGAATAATTAGTTGTGTCTTTATTTATAAATAGATCACAGTTTTACATACTCTTAAAAATATTAAATATTTATTACCAAATTAACTTTAAATACATTTTCTCAATAAAAAATAAATTTTGTTGTAAAAAATAAGAACTTCAACGATATTAAGGTAAACGTGATAAAAATCGAAAAAATAGCTAAATTTGAGCGGCTATATCTCAGTACCTGTTTTTATCCAAAAAACTTTTTTGGCCCACCATTTTAAAGGAAATGTAATCTACTTTTTATATGTGAAGCAATGCCTATACTTAGCTTTGCTCAGATAATGCAAAAAAGCATAAATGTAAAAATAAAAAACTGTATATATTGCTTTTTTAAATTCTCTCGAACTAACCAGACCCAAAATGGCCTTCCTAGACCCACTTGCGGGCATGAGAAGGCTTTCCATGCTTTTGAGGTAGACCTATATGTGGTAGGAATCCCCTGACGAAATTTCAGTTGGGTTTCAAAAATCGGCCCAACACAGTTTTTTATACGATTTTAGTTGAACGCATCTGACACCCAGGCGACGCAGTCGTCGATTTGTGTATATAATTTATACACACAAATCCATTTTTGATGTTAAACCGATCTTACCAAACCCTAGTATTGGCAACACTGTAAAAGTTGAATATATATCATTTGTAGGTATGTTAGATAGTTCTTTTCAAGCCAATTTGTACACTTTCACGTAGTTACTGATCATTTTAAATTACTTTTGGGAGCTGTTGGTTTTCACAAAATTAATGAAGTGGTCGCATGACTAATTTCTGTGTGAGTTTTGTTACCTCCTAAATAATTAAGTGTCTAATGTATTATATATCAGATGCAACTTTTTGTTATATTTATATTGTCATATTTGTTTTATAAATGAAGGTTGTTTTGAGAAAACAAAAAAATAAAATAATTAAAACCGGAACTTTTAATAAAACATTTAAAAAATAAAATGACTGGCGGAACATAAAACATTTTTTAGACAAATAAACAGAAAAATTGAAAGGTTAAGTATCTAAAACAAAATAAACGAGTTTTTCGTAAAAAATACAATATCGAATTAAGTCTAAAGACCCATTTGTAACAACTGATAGGACTTTAACTAATGTTATCAATATACTATTAAGGGATTTAGGCAGCACTGTCAGGAACATCCATTCAGTAGGAAAAAAAAATAAAATTAAAATAAGACATATTTAAAACGACTTATTAATAGCTTATAATGTTCTTGTGAAGCCTTAAATAAGACGTATTTAAGACGTCTTATTAATGGCTTATAATGGTCTTGTGGAGCTTTAAATAGGCCATAAATAAGACGTCTCGAGGACGACTTATTAATAGCTTTTAATGATCTTGTGAGGCCCTAAATAAGCCATAAATAAGACACCTTTAGTACGACTTATTAATAGATTATAACAATCTTGTGAAGCCTTGAATAAGATGTCTTATAATTGGTTTATAATGGTCTTGTGGAGCTTTAAATACGCCATAAATTAGACGTATTTAAGACGACTTATTAATAGTTTGTAATGGTCTTGTGAAGCCATAAATAAGCCTTTTCTTAGAGGTCTTATTAATGGCTTACAATGGTCTGGTTGATCTTAAATAAGTCATAAATTACACGTTCATTATTTTTATTCTACTAATTCTATAACATATCTATAATAATATAAAATAATTTAATAATAAAATAATCAATAATCCACAATAAGCTTGGCCCATCGACATTTTTTGCCTGGGCTTGAATGCAATGTTAAGTCAAACGTCAAATTTCACTTCATTTGATTCTTCTTGTTAAATTTGAATTATGTAAACCGTGCAAGTTTCCGTCTGACTAAAAGACATTTGTAAAACATCTTAAAGACATCTTTGATCTTTCGCAATAACATATGGATTTAACAAGACGTCTTTAAAACGTCTTGAGAACGTCTTTGAGTTCTCACGTTAATACGTCTGAATTATGGCTTTTGCCAGACGTCATAATAACGTCCTAGGAAATTGAGACCAAACCAAGACACAAAAAGACCGCATCGTATGCTATCTGGGTAGTTCATGCATTACTAAATCGAAACCAATGAGTTCGTACGCTCGCAGGTCACAGAAGAGGTGGTAGTCGTTGTACACAAAATATATAGATGCTATGCCTATGGCCTACGGCTCGTATAATTTTTTCCTAATCCGTATAAAGTGAATGAACTATAGGAGATAGACGAAATAAGTTAACAAGACGAGTGTGGATGAGAGAGTTGAAATAGATAGACCTCACTAAAAGTACTTGAGAATTGAGGACGATTTTAGCCAGCTTAGCACTACCCTAATTAAGTTTACAACAATGTACCTACCTATACAGGGTGTTAAAAAAAAAGTGTCACAAAATAAAACGGGGGTAGTATGGGCCAAAATATGCAGAAAAGTCTTAATAAACATATGTCCGCAAATGAATGGTTTCAGAGATACGGAGTGTTTTGTATCATTTTTTGATTATCTTTTTTCATTCTCAAAAACTTGCTTTTCTTATCGGAGTCTACCGATGTTTTTTCATAGATACTATTTGCAGTTATTATTTTGTTGTGGGTGAATAATTTTATAAATTTTCGTTATGCCTGTTTACACTAATATTGAATTAGCTGACATGCATTTTATGTACGGTCGTGCAAATGGCAATGCATTGAAATGGAGGGAGGGCACTTTGAACATCTCATTTAACTCTATGTTGTTATTGATTGTTTATAAATATCATTGTTTTTTTATAATAATAAAAAATTGTTATAAACACAAAATGGTCCGTATCTCCGAAACCGTTAATTTGCGGTCATATATTTATTAAGACTTTTCTGCTTATTTTGGGTCATACTATTCACAATTTCATTTTGTGACACTTTTTTTTTTAACACCCTGTATAGTTTAAAAAATTTGGCTCTTAAACAAAATTTAAGTCGTTATACTCTTGCTTTTTGACTCTGTTGACTAATGAGTTTACCGACCACTGGACTAGAGTAATAACCTAATTGTTTGGTTTATTTCAATACGTTTTCTTTTTAAATATTAAAAATTATTTTTAGAATTTTTGTGAAATTCCTTATATTTTACTAATAATAATTATTACATTATTAAATAGGCACCATATGAGAAGCCTTTTTATTGTTAGTTTTATGGAAAAAAATTGTTCCTTATAAAAGGTCCTGCATGGTTTAAAACCTACAATGCAACCATCAGATATAAAAAATTTTAAGCCGTATACGAGATCTGTTAAAAAATATGATTTTGCTCAAGAGTAAAGTACTTTTGTTTTTGACAAACCTCGTATACGACTGATATAAGATGATTTATTTTTAGGTTTTAGCGTGCATAACTATTTATGAATGATAATTTTTTCCGCAAATAGATAGGAAATTTGACAAACAGAATTTCTTAAAGAAAAAGTCAAGATTTGGCTTTATATAAATAGCGCGAGTTTGTCGACGAACAAGAAGTTTAAAATTAAGTGTTGAGTAGTTAAGACAAATTGTAATAAATAAATTAGAATTGTAAGTTATAAAAGTGCCTAAGTATTATATAAATTAATTAGTACGTTATGTGTAACTACCTACAGGCTGTTTGGTTTAAATTTGTATAAGTTTGATTCGCTGTATATTTAAGAATAATTGTAAAATATAGTCGTATTAAAAATGTCTTCGTATCTCCTATAATAAAATAGATATCGATTAATTACGCACTGATAAGGCACCTTGTATATGTATAATAGGCTAAAATGTTAGTAGTTATCGTCAGATAGATAAATTCATAAGGAAATTAATGATGCAAGGAACTTCATTTGAAAATACGTCGTAGCGTTTTAACAAACACGAGCCTGTTGATAAGTCTGACAACGTCGCGGGTCTAGTTATATGCGTTAGGAATGGTAATTTATACACAAACGGTGCTAAAATTGCGGTTGCGCAAAGAGGTTCAGTAACATCATTTAAATCTGAAATTTCACTATATTCGAAGGGTTTGAAATTATATTTTCAGTATCGTGGGCTTTATAGAGCCGCTATAACCTCTATATTATATAAAAAAAATTGAATATTTTGATACAAAATCGCATTCTCTATAAAAATTTTCCTATTGATTATGCCTGAATTTTGCTTCGTTTTCAAGATATAATCTAAAAACTGTAAGGATTGCATTTTCAGCCCTATTCTAATTTTTACCCTCTAATTTAATAGCACTCCGCGGTTTTTTTCATTTTTAATGACCATTTGAACGATTCATGAGATAAAACCCATGAAAGTGATCGTTCCTTTTTATATAGCCTACATTGCTCTAAGTTCTTCCTTCATTGCTTACTAAGGACGTGAAAGAAACTATTTCCTATTATTGCTTGTGTGTTTCCCAGTCAGCCTAATCTCTTGTTTTAACCTTAGTGCTTTATTGTGGCTTTTCTTTAAACTATATATAGCCTTTCGGTCCACCAACGTTTTTTGATTTAGTTATTTTTGACTTTTTGTATGGGACATGCTTGTCAAATAGGTTTATTATAAGATCAATGTTTGCGTCTCTATCATCTGTGTAAAATATTTTGTGCCAATTCACCTTACATGTATCAGTTTCAAATATATCTAAATTTGAATTGCTTATGTATTTATTTAGATTGAAAAAGGTGACAAAGAATTGACCGTTACTAGAGAAATAGATGGTGGATTGGAAACCATCAAATGCAAAATTCCTGCTGTAATTAGTGCTGACTTGAGATTGAATGAACCTAGATATGCTACTCTTCCTAATATTATGGTAAGCTTAAACTGAATTTCTTATTTATTTTTTTTTACAAGAATGTAATTTTGCTAAAACAATGAATCAAATATTTTTACAGAAAGCAAAGAAAAAGCCAATTCAGAAGTTAACACCCAAAGATTTGGGAGTTGATGTTTCTCCAAGAATCCAAGTTGTAAGTGTAGAAGATCCACCAACACGTCAAGCAGGTGTCATTTTACCAGATGTAGATGCTTTAGTTGGAAAACTAAAGGAAGGCGGTCATATTTGATAATATAAATGATTTAATATTTCTTTATACGAGTTCTCAGTTTTTATAGTTTTTCTATTACACGAGACATTTTATTTTACTTTATTCCAAAATTAAATTTTTTAATTTACAATATGTTTAAATAAAGTACCTATACATGTTAATTTGTTTTGATTGTGATATAACTCCTGGGACATTTTAATTAAAAAAAAAAGAAAAATAGATCTCGAGACAAATTTTGTTTTAAAAAATAACTGGTCATACAGGTCCAGATGAAAATGAAACTACCATTTTTTTTTTCATTACATTTATTTTTTTGACAAATACTTGGAACCATCAAAATTTTAGTCTCGACAAGGGAGAAAGTTCGTATTTTTCAATCTCAAATTTCCTAATAGGCTTTAGCAGGTGAAGAAAATAATGTGGGAATGAAATTACTATTAGGTGTATTATTTTGGTGTCTACAAACATCCATCTTCTCAGCTCGTAAAATCCCGCAGGTTATTAAATCGTCAAAAACCTGCTGGTTGTCACTAAAAGGTGTCTGTAGGGATACTCAGCCTCTCAGGTTAATAACCAATAACATCGCCGAGAGGTGTCTCGATTCCCCATTTGGAGAGCTTCTACCAACCGGATGGTAAATGCCCGGGTGAAGCAATTCTATTCGCCAGCTCCACAGGGCAAGAATTTTGGCGATACAACAAAGCGGAATTGACAACAAAAAAATTGTGGTTGAATTGAAAAATTCCCGTCTGATAATAAAGTTATCCTACTTATCTCTCGACCTTGGAGAGAAGAGAAAGGATAAACCCCTTGACAGTAACAACAGTAAATACCGCTCGGACACAGAATACCTATCCAAGAAGCGAAACTAAATGGGCATATTGAGAACAAAAATGTGGCAATAGACCCGGAGGTAACAACAGAAATTTCCGGGTCATTTTCGAAAGTTTAATTCTTTTTATATGAGTTATGCAACTAATATGTAACTCTAAATAATTTTATCAATTAAAAACAAATACTAGGCCTTACAAAAAACCGTAAGCGATAAAGAATCGATAATCTTTTAAAATAAAATAATTCAGGAAGTGTCTACTGAGCCAACTGGAATATTCTTCGAAATTGCAAACCATAAATTCAAAAATAAAATTAATTATTTACATTACTAAACGCAAAATATGCCTGAAAATGAGCAAAATGTAACTACGAATGAACTTTTCAATGAAATAATAAAAAGCAGAACTGATCTCTTAAATAAAGTTAGCAAAAGCAAGCTGATCTTATTAGCGTGATAGAAGCTTCAGACGCAAGATTACTTCTTGAATTGGAAGAATTAAGAAATAGAGTGCTACAACTAGAGAAGAAAAACAAATTTTTAGAAGAAGAAATTGAAATCAAACAACGTTGAGAGAAAAAGAATAACATTTTAATTTTTGGCCTAAACACTTCTTCCACGAACGTGACAGTCCAAAAGGTATGTGAAGATCTAAACACTCTTCTAGATATCTCACTCCAACCAAGGGACATTAATTGCACATATAAATTGGGAAAAGCCGCAAATAAGCCATTGAAAGTGGAATTTGTAAATTACTGGTTTAAGCAACGTATTTATAAAAACTGTTACAAGCTTAAAGGGAAAAATATTAGTGTTGTAGACGACCAAACACTCAGACAAAGACAAGACGCAAAAATACTCAAAAAATACCTTTTACTTGCCAAGCAAGAGAACGGAACGAACTGTTTTATTAAAAATCTGATGTGTCCAACACATGACTTTCCTATCTAGTTATTATAGGCATTTTCCGGTTATTTTGTACAACCTATTGCAGCATCTCTATAAATGTTTAGAGAATAAACTAAATATATACATTTTACACATACATCTACCTCGAAACATTTTTTTATAGATATTCATTGAAAACGAAAATACAGAAAAATTTAAATTTAGCACTTTTCCATTACGGTCCATTTTAGAAAAATCATGTATAAACAAAAATTATAGAAATCGATATCGCAAACAACTTTTAGTTCAACAATTTTCATAAAAATCAGAATTTTGCACATTTTGTCAAATTTCTCGAATACGGACCATTTCAGAAAATTTTGACATAAAGCAAAAATTATAGATAAAAATATTAGAAGTAACTTTTATTTGAACAATTTTCTTCTCCAAACATAAATAACAGATATATTCCATAAAATATAAAAACGGCCTCCCATAAAGTACCCCCCCAGATGTTCCGACTTTGTCCAAAATCTAATCATTTCACGTCAGGCCGAAATAAACCTTAAGTTTAAAATTTAATGTTTTTTCCTTTATCCGTTTTTGAGTTTTCTTCAAATTTCGAAATTTACACATTTTCTCAAATATCTCGAATACGGTCCATTTTAGAGAAATTATGTATAGGACAAAAATTATAGAGAATTATATTACAAACAACTTTTATTTGAACAATTTTAAAAAAAAAATATTTTTTTTACATTTTGTCAAATTTCTCGAATACGGACCATTTTAAGAAAATTTTGCATAAAACAAAAATTATAGATAATTATATTAGAAGTAACTTTTATTTGAAGAATTTTCTTCTCCAAACGTAAATAACAGATATATTCCATAAAATATAAAAATGACCACCTATAAAGTACCCCCCCAGATGTTCCGACTCTGCCCAAAATCTAATCAGCTCATTGGACGCTGAAACAAAGCTTAAGTTTAAAATTTGGTGTTTTTCTGTGTATCGGTTCATGAGTTATGCGTTATACAGACACACACACACACAGACATCATCGCGAAAATAGTCAAAACGGATTCAGGGGACCTCAAAACGTAAAAATCCGTCGAAAACTCGAGGTCGAAAAAAATCATGATTCCTATACTTTCCTTATATCTGTATACAGATAGGAAAGTAAAAAAGGAAACTTGCATTTCGACGGCATTGTTTATGAAGTAGCAGACTTAGAGGAAGCCTTTGAAGATTCTAAGGACTCGCAGAATAAGAAGTCAAACAGTGCATCTCCAACTCCTTCTGTACCATTGAGGAAGGAATCAGTAGATGAAGTTTTTAAAGAAACAGACGCTAAAAACACTAAACCAACAACTACTGTTAAACCTCCTACCACAGTAACTCCAGTTGGACGTAACGGATCTACGGGGCAAGGAAAGAAACCTTCGACCCGTCATCAGGCCCAACCAGTTGCAGATTCCAGGCCAACCATAAATCGTACCAATAATAAGTGACCCTTACTTTTAAGGATGTATGAACCTATTTCTATTTATAGTTGACATTTTAATTTGTTTATTTTCCCAAATTAATTTTTTTTTATATTGTTCCGTCTTTTTAACCGAATTATCTATAATTTGTTTCAGATTAGTGCATTTAAAGGAATTCGTGGAAATGAAGCAATTTGCCAGCTTTGGGGATGTGCTATGCTACCTCTGTTTTGCTGAGTGGGTAGCTTGAGTATTAGACTATGCAAGGGTTCTTGGGTTCTCCTAACTTTAGTTGGTATACTAAAGGTCGGGCCAGAATTTAAGTTTTCCAATACCTAAATATAAATAAAACTGTAATAACTGTGCAAATCAATCAAATTTATTTTAACCTTTTTTTTTAATACAAGACAGACTTCAGCAAGAAACTTAAGAGACATGAAAGTAATCACAAAGATAGAACCGATTAGTTCTTGTTATAGATAATAATTACAAAAATATATACATTTTTACATTAGTCGAATACGTAGAATACAATAAGTCGTATACAAAGGATCATGTTGCAGCTTACAAATAAAATATTATAACGTTATAACATCGAAGACTTCTATAAGTTGCAACTTATTAAATCATAAAAAAAATTATCAAGCCTACAGATGGACATTGATAAAGTTACATCAAATTTAAATAGATTTCAAGTCAAACGAATCTTGTATGTAAAATTTGACAAAATAATTTAGTATTAAAGTGAAAATAACCAAATTTAATTCGTTGGAGCCAAAACAGAAACCTATGAGTCTATGCTCAAGACCACATTAAAATTATATAAATAAAAAATTACTTAGCTTAAACAGTAGATAAACAATCCACGGAGCATCCGAAGATTCGAGACTGCTTTTATTAAGTACTAGCTATTGCCCGCGGCTTTGCTCACATATTGCGTGTTATTAATATAAAAAAATACATGACTTCCTTTTTTATTAATTTTATTAGTTTTATCGATTTTCATTCATTTTTTTATATTTATTCATTTTTTTTTTATTCATTTTTATTTATTTTTATTCATTTTTATTAATTTTTATTGATTTAATTTTTAGTTATTAATTTTTATTTATTTTTATTAATTTTTACTAATTTTCACCCCCGTTTTCCCCCCTTAAAATGTGAAAATCCAAAAACCATGAAACACCTCATTATTTATTTATTATGAGAACCTACAATTCCAATTTTCAAGTTCCCACCTTAAAAAAATCGATATTTCCAAATAAACTTTCACCCCCCCCCGTTCCCCTCTTAAAATTTTAAAATCCAAAAACCCTAAAACATGTTATTATTAATTTGTACTCATTAGCTGCAATTCCAATTTTCATGTTTCTAACTTCAAAGAGAACAAAAAAAGTTACTCCGATACAAACTTTTGCCCCCCTCAAGATGTAAAAATATAAAAACCCTAAAACACATTATTGTTAATTTGTACTCAGAGCTTCAATTCCAATTTTCATGTTTTTAACTTTAAAGAGAACCAAAAACATGGATACTCCCAAATAAATTTTTACCCCCCATTTTCCCCTTTAAAATGTGAAAATCCAAAAACCCTGAAACACGTTATTAATAATTTGTAGTCAGTAGCTGCAATTCCAATTTTCATGTTTCTAACTTAATAAAGAACAAAAAAAATCGATAGTCCCTTACAAACTTTCACCCCCCGTTTTCCCCCCTTAAAATGTAAAAAATCCAAAAACCCTGAAACACGTCATTATTTATTTATGCTCAGTAGCTGTAATTTAAATTTTCATGTTTCTAACTTTAAAGAACATAGAGTTTCATTAAAAGCTCCCTCCCCCCATTTCCCCCCTTTAAAGTTCAAATTTTCAAAAATCCTTCCTTAGCGGATGCTTACGTTATATAATAAACCTATGTTCCAAATTTCAGCTTTCTAGGCTCAGTAGTTTTGGCTGTACGTTGATAGGTCAATCAGTCAGTCAGTCAGGTCAAACAATTTTATATATATATATATATATATATATATATATATATATATATATATATATATAGAAGATTGATACTAGGTGGACATCAAAATGGTGAAGTTGGTGGCTCTATGTTAAAGATTTAAGCCGCAAACTACATGGACTCATTGTACACCTCTCGACAAACTAAACTCTTAGAATGTAAGACATCCAAAACAAAGAAAATCCAATTAACAGGACATCAAATATGTATGGTACAACATTACATATACATCCAAATTCCATAAAATATTCTCCATTATCACTAACATGGTAAATATCAAAGAATAGATCGTTACCCAAATCATTGTACAGATCGTAATCGTACAAAACTTTGTACCAATCGCTATCCAAATCGTTAATACACGCTATACAAAAACGCTCCTAAAAACACGTGTTCTATGAAGATACACAAAAAAAGGTAACCAAAAAAAACTTACCGGTCAGCTTTCCATCTGCGTCATTAGCCAAATCCAGAATTCAACTGTATTCTTTAAAAAATATGTATGGTGTTCAAATCGCGCAATCCCAAACACTAAGGGCGGTTTTAGTTACTATGCAATACCAAAAAATTCTACAAATGCATAAAATTATAACTACGAACACACACACAGGCTTTATTAATGACGAGCTGTCAGGTTGGCTTTTAAACGGCAAAATCTGATCGTAACATCTAGTAAAAGTACCATCCAAGTTATTCAACATTTGCAGAATAAAGTATTAAGGAACATAGTCGATGCACCCTGGTATATACTGACCTTCATAGGAACCTTAAAGTGGAGACTGTTGAAAATACAATACAAAAATTTGCCAGTAGTCACCAACAATGACTGCTCCAACATGGAAACCTTGAGATTATCCAGCTCAACAATGCCAATCTAATAAGAAGACTCGAGAGAACCAAGCCTTTTGAGTTAGTTCAGTGATAAAGCAGAGTATAGTGCAGTTAAGTGTTATACGTTAACAGTAGTGTACATAATTAGACTCTAAGGCATGCCTGCCCAACTCAGATTTTCAAAGGGCCAGATTTGAAGAACTGTAACTGTACGAGGGCCGCCAAGAGAGGCCTGAGTCTACAAGAGCCGGTTCAGATTTCTAAAAGAAAAAAGGTCAACACCTGTCATTTATAAACCTACTCCTGCTGGTTGAGCTTCTAAAAAAAATGGTCGTCAGCTTATAATGTATATTCCATCCTAGTGATCGAGTTTTCTACAAAAAAAGGTCGTCAGCCTAATTGCAAGTTTGTTACTGAAAAATGTATGATTTGACATAGGCGGGCCAAACTGGTCAACGGCCAACGGGCCGCCAAAACGACACTGGCGGGCCGTACGTTGTACACCCCTGCTCTAAGGTATACTAGTGAGTAGAATATTAGATTATCAAGTTTTTCGTCCATTGATAATTTAGATTAGAATAAAATTGCTAATTGGTCCTAATGATCAGATTGTAATAATCATAAATGTTTCTTTATTTGGGGCATTTATTAAAAAAAACTTTGTTTCAGATTAGTGCATTTAAAAGAATTTGTGGAAATTAAACGATTTGCTTTTATATTTTATGAAATAATGTTTAAAATTTAATTATTTGTTTGTTTAAGAATCATTGTTTGAGTTTTGTGTATTTTAAATAAACATGTATAAATGTCTTTTTTTTAGTCTAATAATATTTGAGAAAAAAAATCTAGGATATATTTCTGAAATATTACTATTTAATATTTCTAAAAGATTTCAAATTTTTATTTCAGAAATATTACTGTGAAATATTATATTTAGAGGACATTTTTACGTTTCAGGCACATTTCAGAAATGTTTCTGGGATATTTCGTAATATTAATACATTACAAATGTTTCAATGTAATATTTTTGTAATATTTCTGAAATGTATTTCTGCTGTATAGGATATAGCAAACGTCAATTTAGAAAAAAAATAAAGCAATGTTTAATCGTTATAAGTAATATGTACTATAAACTAAGGCAAACATTTATTTGTAAAAAAAAACTTAAACGGCAATATCTTCATAACTAAATTTTATTACTTATCGGGTTTTCCCTCTGGACCTTCGGTATATTTTTTAGAGTATCTAATCCCTTGAAACAGTAAATGCGGCAGCATTTGACAACAACGCCTAAGCTCATTATATTCCGTATCGTATTACACGATAGCGGATAGCGTCTATAAATCCCTATATTTCTGTAATTTGTTTAAAGAATTCACAATTTTGCATTCTTGCCGCCCCTGGAAAAAGTTGTGGCGGCGCCCATGGATTTAACATTGCATCATTGTATTTTTAGAGAAGATAGTAGAACAACCTTATAGACGTTTCATTGGAGGCAATTCTGTCGCGACATCTGTTAGAAATTCATCAAAATAGCCCGAACGCTAGCACTTCCTCGATCATTGAGTACAGAATTCTATATACATAAAATTTTCTTAATTTTTAAATTCATCTGGGTAGAGTTCTAAATTTAAATTACTATTGTTTATATTCTCTAAAATGATAATAAATCGTAAATAAATGTTCAACAAGCATAATTAAACTCGTATATTCCATTTTTAAAACAAATATTCTGAATCGATTATGGGCCCATCTATTAGTAAATAGAGAAATTACGTTCGTTTCGAAGACGACAAAATTATCAAAGACATGACTTGGACACCACGGAGCTTGCTGCCATCTATTGATACTGTCCATTGTCCTCCAAGATAATTTGCATTGGTATCACAAAGCACATAGAGGTTCCACGTGAATGACCAAGGTCAAAACCGACAACTGACATTTTTTATGCTATTTGCTCCAAACTCTAGATAGGGCTACTGGTGAAATTATGATTTCTTACTCCATTTTTAAGCCTTATGGGAGAAAAACTTAACCAAAGACTCCAAAGATGTGACGTGTATTTATTTATGTTCTTGGTTAGTTTCATTTTTCCGTCTGCTTTTAGTGATTTTTTTGTTGGCTTTGGCTTTTGGTTTCTGTTTATAGTTTCGTCTTGGTTATTTGCAAAATTGTGATGTTTCGCTTTTTTTATTTCCTACTGTGTTTTGCAATAATTTTGGTGCTACGTTGAAAACTTCGAGAAAAACTTCATTGATTCACCATATATTCACCATGCATCTGCATCATAAAAAGACAAACGGGGACAACAACTAATTGATAATCAATTTATCACTGGACTAGATTCCGAAATCATTTTTCACATAAGAGAGTAATATCACCATCTGTATTTGGAAGGAAAATACCTATTTATCATTGAATGAATAGTTAAAAGGATTCACCTTTTAATACAATACCTATATTACATTTGTCCTCAGTTAAAAAGACATTTATAAAATATATAACTTTAGTATTAATAAAATGTAATATCCTAGTCTCTACTTCACATTTAAATTATTGATAGGTATTTTAAAGATTTGAGATTATATATCTATTTGCTCCAAGTAAGTATTCGTTAAATACCTATGTATTATTATTTGTATTTATTTTTATCTAATAATATTTATTTAAGTTATTAATAAACATATTTTAAGAATGTTCTATTTTATTATTTATTGATATATCTTATATTTATTTAATAAAAATATGCAGAACCAACTCTCCACATTAGACCCCTTATAACAAATTAATTCTTCAAATTTGGTATAATCGACCTAAATTATTTTGTAAAATAAAAGTTTCGAACTTACTAGTTCCATACTTTATTTTATAAAATAATTTATGTGGAAATCATTTAAAATTTAATTTAAAACTACTACCTACTCCTAAAAATTACAATTTGAATTTACCGCCATCTGTCAATTGTCATTTTAGTTCCAGCTCCAAACACAAGGTGGCGCTAATTTGGTTTAAAAGTTTAACATTGGCGTGGGGTCTCTAGAACATACATGCTTTGTGATTGGTATTGTTTTATTTATTGACCATTTTTATTTTCAACCTTAAAATGTAAAATACCCTAAACATTGAACTAAAAAGTATTTGTTACGGGACGGGTACAACATGGTATGTAAAATACATAAAAGTAGATATAAAAAATCAAAAAGTGAACAAAAAATTAACTCTGTGGACTCTTATGTAAATCAATTTCTTATCTCAGTATAGAAAAGACATTAGTGACAATTTTAATTTGTTAGGTTGGCTGAATTTTTTTCTGTCAGTTTGAATTTAAAAAAAAAACAATACATCGTAACTTGCAAAATAATGTAAAAGTAAAACTAAACAATGCAGAGACAAAGATTATCTCGTGAATTAACAAAAATGTCAAAATCTCCACCTCAGGGTATATGTGTATTTTCAAAAGATGATAATCTTAACCATTTGGAAGCGAAAATAGCGGGACCTCAAGACAGTCCCTATCAAAACGGCGTTTTTACTTTAGAAATAATTGTTCCTGAAAAATATCCCTTCGCACCACCTTCAATAACATTCACAACAAAAATTTACCATCCCAACATAGATGAAAATGGAAGGATTTGTTTAGATTTAATAAAAATGCCACCTGCTGGTAATTGGAAACCTACAATAGGTTTAGAAGGATTGTTAACTGCTATTAGAATGTTACTTGAATATCCTAATCCAGATGATCCTCTAATGGCTGATATTGCAGAGGAGTTTAAAAATCGCAATGAAGACTTTTTGAAAAAAGCTAAGAGTTCTACTGAAAAATATGCTCAATAGGCTGATTGAATTGTGTTGAATCATCACTGTATAGAAGAACACTTGTTAGTTTATGTTGCAAAAACAATAAAAGTGGATTTTGTTTTTGAGTTATATTGTTTTTCAACTCTAGGAAATGTTTCTGGGCTCAATGCAATTCCAACCATCATATTCAGCCATTATTACATATAATTAGTCTCTGTGTAACGTGTATTAGTTGCTCTAGTTTTTAGAAGATTATATTTTACATTTGACAAATTTTAAAAAGTCTCTACTATCTGCTTTTATTACATGGATGTTGAGATATATTGATTTAATAGCGTGCCGACATATGGTGGCTCTAAGATAGGGTGACGATAGCATTTTGCTGTATTGTACAGCATTTTCAAAGCCTGTCCAGCATTTGATCTTGTACAGCAAAATGCCTTATTGTTCTAACAAAATGATATATTTGTAAGGTGATTATTGTCCAGCAAAACAGAAATGTAATATATACCTAATACAAATAAGATTCAGGGAGCTAAATAAGTCCTTTAGTTTCTACATGACTTCTCTGTTTTTGTGGTTTATCTTTTATCTTTCTGGGGAGCTAAAAAAACCTTCGCATTCAGCATTGAGTCAAAAGAAGAAATATGGTCACCCTACTCCATAAGACGATTTTGTAACTTTTATAGTTTCAATGTACTTCTAATTCATGTATATCTAGAACCTATAAGCCATCAACTCACAGAGTGGGATGAAATTCACAATAATATATGTCCAACACTATCCAAGAAGGAACTAAGTATTTTCATGAGTCTTCATATTGAAAAAAGAATGATTAAAAAAAAGTGTGATTTGCATGAAACTTATAACAGGGACAGAAGTTGGAAAGGCTTTTGGTAGGTAGAGAGGTGGTAAACATCAAACCCAGTCAGGCGATTTCAAGAATGTGATGTTTCTTGGGTCATGTCTTATTGTAGAATAAAAATAGTACCAAACATTTTAAATTATTACCAGTTGAATTGGGCAAACCTATCTATTTGAGCTACAAATAATTATTTTAACAAACATCTCAAATAATACTACAATATTTAAACAGCTATTCACAATGTATTTATTTATTTGTTACACCACCCAATAGTAATCATCATTTACTGGGTGGGAAAGAAAAAACAGAATACAAAATTGTTAAAAAGCTATACAATACAATGTAAACCTTTAAGAAAAAAACACTAACCGAACACAGGATAAAAAAAATGGTTGTCTACATTGCATTACATGCTTTACATAATTTTTTTTACATTATTAAAAAAAAACAACTTTTAATTCATATATTTTTTTAGTTGCAAAAATATCCAAGCTGTCTTCAATTTCATGATATTTTTGAATAGATTGGTACATTGGAGATGAATTCAAAACATTAGTTCTAGAAGCTGGCATGTAGAAGCTCAAGTAAACTCTTAAACAAGCATGGGGGATTTTTAGTTTAACGTAATTTAACAAATCAATACTGTCGACTGAGTCATTTAAAAGATTATAAAGTAGGAGTACCTGTTGGAAATTTCTGATTATCATGAGTTCTGAAAAATTGAATCTAGATATTAGTAAATCGTGGAGATATCCTCTTGTAGGGTATATACCCTCTAAAATGTAGGAAGCCAATTTCATGAATTTTCTTTGAACTTTTTCGAGTAAGTCAGTATAAATGTTATGCACGGGATTTCAAACAACAGAACAGTATTCAAGTTTTGACCGTACAAAGCTAATATATAGAAGTTTTAAGGTGAATATGTCTCGGAATTCTTTACAGCATCGAATAACAAACCTGCTGCTAATAACATCATTTCAATGTGTTTAACGAAAGTTAGTTCAGGATCAAAATAAACTCCGAGATCTCTTATAAATTCCGGTCGATTTAGAACAATGTTCTGTAGTTTATAATCAAAAATTATAGGTGTTACTTTTTTAATATAGGACATTATGGTACATTTCTCAATGTCAGACAAACACTTTTGAAGTCGTGAGCAATGGTTAACAGAATTGATTTCAAGCAATAATTTTAGGTCGTCGGTATACATTAAAACTTTAATATGCTCAATATTAGCGACTATATCATTTATAAAAATTATAAAAGAGGACCTAAAATTGAACATATTGATGCCTACCCAACAAATACGAACCAATTAATTGAATGATTTTATCGCATGAACCAATGGACCTTAACTTGTGGAGCAAGATGGAATGATCAATTTTGTCGAAGGCTTTAGAGAAATCTGTGTATATTACATCAACTTGACTTCTTCTATCCAAGTCTTTCGAAATGAATTGTGTCGAACATACAAAGTTTGTAACTGTAGATCTATTTTTCATGAATCCATGTTGGTCACAAGTATGAGGACTAGAGATAAGGAGGCGAATTGTCATACTCAAAATACGGTCCCAAAAAACGCATGCTAATTGAGCTTCTATAATTTACCGCATGAACGTTGGTACTGCATACAGTGTTCAAAATACATGGCTTCTTATGGGAATTATACATAATTTTGTCAAAATAATAAAAATAAACTTGTTTATAGCTAAATAAAGCACAGACCGTACTGTTGTATTTATTTTTAAATAAGTCTGGCATGTTTTAATTGATAAATTATTTAATTTTATATATATAAAATACAAATTAAGATACTTATGACCAAATTCGAAAAGGTTTCTTAAATGCTGTAATTTGATAGTACAATTTTGGGGCAAAAATTTTTTTGAATTGAACCAATATATATTTTTAAGAGTAAAATAAAACACAGTTAACAGATGTTTTATTGTTGTAATACAAGTATAAATAAGGGAGATTTGGAAATGTACATGGTATTACCTCATCCTTTAATTTCAGCTTTCCCCTTCTTATTTTGCTAATAGTACAATCAGTAAAAATAGTCTCATAATATTTGATAATATCTTCTAAAAAGTATAGAACAGCATCATCTCTAGCAAGTGCTTTATCGGCACTAGAAACGATATATGCTGCCACTGTTCTAAACGTTTAGTATCCTATAAAAAACATTTACAATGACACAATTGGGGTCCAAGAAAAAAAACTAGCAACTTTTTATCTAACATTAAAATTCTATAAAAAATAAATTTTCTTTTTTAGTAAGTTAAATTTAATGCATAATTATTGTTGTTTGTAAGTCAGCATCTATGACTGTAAAATTTTATATTATAGAAACTTGTAATAAAAAATAAAATACGTGTGCCACTCGGGGACTGCCGCGGTAAAGCTATTGCAAAGCATTTTTTATCAACTTATGCAATTATAATTATTTATTTATTTTATTTATGCAGTATTTTTTTTTCTTTGATAATAATGCAAGTTACACTTTTTGAGTGTGGTGACCGATAAGAAAACAATTTTTTTTCTTTTATTGAATAAATGAGAAGTTAATATTGTATTATCTTACAATACATGTAGGTTATTCAGGAATTTTTATCATTGAAACTATAGGTTTATGGTAACTGAAATAAGAAACATAAGTTTGAGACTTGATATCCTCTAAATATCTGGAAAATACCGCATCAATGGTGGTCCCATATTTTGTTGTGGATTCTTGTGGATCATCGGGTCGATGGTGTAGCGGTCTAACGCTCTTATATTCATTTATAGGCAAGTTTATGAGTCCGAGACTGCTGGGCTTCGAATCCCAGACCAGACCATGTGGATTTTTAATTAAATTGCATGGTTCGGTTTAGGATTTGATGTGTGCCGTATTAATAGAAATTCAATTTCTATTGATATGACATGCAGATTATAAAATCGCCATACATTATCGTCTGGATGATGGTGGGTGAGGTTTTCCGGGTTTTCCTCACCTGCAAGTCAAATGGCACCATCAATCATCCTTAAGTCGCTTCGGAGCGCCACGGCAAATAATAATAATAGCCGTCCCTTCCCCTACACAAGTCGTTCAGTCGACTTCAGGGGTTGAAATTCACTCGTAAGGGGGTGAATTAGGGAGAGTATTATTATTCATTTTCAAATTCAATTTTTCCGAAATTGTGTCTAAAAGTGATAGAATCAGTTAGCAGCTAGTCTACACGCATACGTCTAGTCGCACGCACACTAACACCGTGCCGAAGTCTGCCGAACTGAAACGACGTTAGACGATGCACGGCTTTTAGCACCGCACTGCTGTGCCGGTCGGAGTGGGTGATATGTCTTTCATAAGCCTTACAAAGTTATAACGAAAGACAGAAGAGGCAGAAGAAATACACTACATATTTACACCAATTGCTCTAAAACAAAATAAGGCTGAGAGTGTGGAATATTCTCTAGATACTTAAAACTGAGCAATATTTACTCACCTTGAACATACTACGAATTTACTCAGGGTTAGTACTAGAATGTCACGAAGCCTTACTCGAAGTATTCATCAACAATCTGGTTACCTTAAGTAGGATCAAAGGCCACTCGACATCGATAGATAATCGTCTTACCATTTCACTAAGCAAGAAGGCAGCCATCCATTGGACTAACATCGGTGGTATTAAACCTAATTAAAGAACACTTTCTTGTGAAATTTAAAATTCTTATGTTATCCTGATAACACTACAATAAATAAATACTTTAGAATGTGCGTCTGATCACAGGCATATTGACCTTCTATGTTTATCAAAACACCCAGTGATCTCTGCTCTATCCGGCTAGCAACTAAGTGAAGTGTTGGAGTGTATGCATGTTAATTTGGGTGTAATACTGTAGTAATCATCACATCCTTTATGTATAGTCCTTTCGCATAATATTTCCAATATCTTCAAAGAAAACAATGCCAGGCTAATTGACGATGTTTTTGGGATGGCGTAATACATCCTTATTCTGTTTGGGTAAGAAGACAACTTTTACCTCTCTCCATTTTTTTTTGGGCTATATCTCAGAGTTAAAGAGTATCTGAATATACCTACCAGGTGCGGTATAACTTCATTCAATGCCCACTAAAGTAGGGCTGGATAGATACCGTCAGATCCTGGTAATTTAAACGAGGGAGAAACTACAAATTCCCCATCTAATTTTGCATCCGTCTACGATATGTTTGGCAGTTTACAAGTTTGCCAATTGTAGACCAATGGTTTGTGTTTTTCCTCTGCCCAGTCAGCCACGTCTGAGATGACAGTCAGGAAAACCTAAAAAATGGTAAGTATGATAGATATAGTATTACTGAAATAGAAGTGAATCATTTGAAAACTGAATGACATGGATGGTTTGATCTGAGTTTCCGCTGTAAACGATTTTTTCATTCCATATACACAAATAGTTCCAGGCACTAGTTAAATTTATTTAGCTCGAAAATATTTTTTTAAAAAACAAAAATTTACTTTTTGAAGATTAGAGACTTTATTTATCTGACTTTACTCTACAACAATCTAAGCTGGAATTAATTTTAATAATTTATTTTACAAGATAATGCTAAATGCAAAGTTAACAGTTTACACCGTACGGTTTTATATTTAGATAGAATTAGCGTTTCTTCTTATATAACTCACTCAGATATTAGCTGGCCAAAACTTATAGGACATCCTCTTTTCTGGAGGTAGTATGAAGTTTATCAAGGACTTTATTTTTACTTCCAAACTTAGTAATTTTCACTTTTTTATTTTTATAAGATATGAAACACAAATTCGAAAATTAGAAATTTCAAATATGGAGCCAACTCGGACAAGTTAAGTTATTTTAGTATTAAAACCGAGATTAAAACTTATTTTTAAAAACAAAACTTTATTTTTATTGTACAACGGAATAGTGGTTTACTCGACAGAGGTTAAAGCATGAATGAATCTAATGTTAACAAGAATTATCTACATGAAATATGATATCTGTACAACGTCACTATTATTTATGTGATATGGCAAAATGTCTTTATATAACTGACACTTATCAGCAAACCATTAAAACATATAAGCAGATATATCCAACTATAGACCCATCTGTAATCTTAGATCCATTCCAAAGTTTTTTGAAAAGATAGTAGCTGATTACTTAAGATCTAAATTAAGTTTATCAATAATAGAAGAACAATTTGGGTTTCTTAACAAATCTACAGAACTGAATTTACTTGCTTTTGTTGACTATCTGTCGGACGTCTTGGATGGAGGTGATGAGGTGCATGCCATATAGACAGACTTTTCCAAGGCGTTCGACAGGGTTAATCACAAACTTTTGTTACATAAACTGGAGACTGCTGGGATCATGGGAACATTACTGCACCCAGACAACACACCAAATCCCAGAGATAACCACAGAATATCTTTTGTGGATATCCAATATATCTACAGGATATCAGAAATATTCCGTGGATCTAATATGGATATCCAAATGTCCGTCTATATCCAGAATATAGAAGATATCCTAATGGATATTCAGCAAAATATCTAATGGGTATCTTCCAGAAAATACAAGAAATCCCAGAGATATCCACAGAATCAAAGAATACATACCCAAGAAGCGAAACTGAATGAGTTTTTCTATGTACCAAAGTAGCAGCGACCTTGACGTAAATGGGAACTTAATACACTGGGAAACGTATAATTCCAATCAATTTTTGTTGTTTGGTTCATGAGAATTAAACACATACTAAAGTTAAAATGACGGAAAATTCTTACTATGTTCAATAGATAATGTTAATAATAATAATAATAATTTTAGTAATAAGTACTGTAGGTAGCTGAGAATGTATTTTGATTGCATGATCCTGATAGCAGCGACTTGGTTCCTCAGAGAGAGTCTGTCATATATTACTGTTTTAATCCTTACTATAAAATTGTTTATATGTATATTATTTAATGGATTAAATCGATCACAGTCCGTACCCAGCTAGCACAAAAACATCCCATCTACGTTAATAAGCTGCAATTTTAGGCTCTTTAAGCTCGCATGCAATGTACTGTAAATGTAACCCTATTATCCCTGCAACTACCGAATGTCCGCAACTGCAAGACTTTTATAGCACATCTCGTAGAAGTTATAAAGTGAAGTTCGGAAAACATCACACTAGCACTTTTACGGTACTTACCCCGAAAGTTGCTCTGAAACGTTCTATTGATGTTATAATGTGAATTAGATCTACAGCATTATACAGTGTGTCCACGGATGGGCTTAACTATACTTGTGAAAATATTTATTTTAAATTAAAAAAGTAATTCTTCATAATTTCTTGCTTGTTAAATAAATTCGATTCACATTGAGAAATTATGAAAAATAACTTTTTCTTTAATTTAAAATAAATATTTTCACAAGTATAATTAAGTCCATCCATGGACACACATTGTGTAATGTAATACAGAGAGGCTGAAATTGAGGCTATAGTAAAATCTCAATCGAGACATGAAAATTTCAAATAAAACAAAATATTTATATAAATTTATTATTAAAATGTTCTTGAAATCAAGTACCAATAGCACAAAAGTAGAGGTAGGTGTAGGCGTGTTCTTTTATTCAGTGCTGTATCCAGCGCTTGCAGCAAACCGTTCGTAAATTAAGTGATGGAAAGACGATTGTATGTGTCAATCATTCTTTTTTCCAGCGGTGAGTTCATCAATGAGCCAAGGCATCCATCGGCTTTAAAAGCCGATGGATATGTGATAGACGAATGGTGAGGATAATCAATCATTTAAGTTAACCTAAAATATAAGAGTTCAAATATAAAACGACTGCAGAATAGATAAATTACATCAATCACTGATAGAACAATTATTGAATAAAAGAACACACCTTATATCACAAACACAAGTACACATGTGGGATAGAAGAAGCTACCTAGAAAGCACTGAACGATTGGACAAAATTAGCTAAATAGTATAATAAGGTACCAATATTGCAAAGGTTCACTAAAACCTTAAATGGTGAACGATGATAAAGCTAGATTGGTGAAAAATAATAAACGAATACAACAATGACTAGGTACATATTATTATATTAGATTACTAGAGGATAGCTAAGTTCGCTGATTTCTTACCTAAGACGCAGAGATATATCTTTTTTAAATCAAGCCTTTTAACTTTTTTTGCATAGATACATTGAATACATTGAATAAAAAAGAAATTGATAACTTGTTTACCTATTATTAATTAAAGGAAATTATATAGAAATTAAAAAATATGCCTTACTTTGTTGTTTTAAATAAAACAACCAATGTTAGTGTATTGAAATTTGTTTGAATTTTACAAATTTTATGCTTGATTTCCAAAGTAGATATATCGATGTCTCAATCAAAAAACGCCACAAGTCAAAAAACAAAGCAATTACATTTTTGGTTCAATGGATGCAAAATATCATTACGGTTTTACTTTAAATACCACCACAAACAAAAATATCCTTAAAGATGAATCATTTAAAATGTAGCCACAAACTGTGTCTAAAACTGCCTCAATTCGAGTTATTTTCTTCAAAAACACCCAAATTTTTTACAACTATGCAACAACTCACTTTTATAATCGTAATCATTTTATTTAACAGCAAAATATCGAAGCTTTTAAATAAAATATAAAGAGTATGTCAAAAACAAAATAATGATATACCTGACATATCATGTACCTATAGATTCACTTTTTATAAAATTTCAGGTGTTATATTCTTCTTTACACTTCTGTAGTATTTACTTTTGCTTCTAAAATTCCTAGAATGTCGAAGGAAACCTAAAAAATAATATTTTTAAAATGTATTTTTAGTTCGATAAAGTATAATTACCTTTTATAAGTATTTGGTGTAAAATGTTGCCGGACATTCGGTTAAATGTTTATCTTCTGGTTTACAACGATTGATCTGCAATTCTTTGTATTTATTGTAGTTTTTTTTTATTTGGTGTCATCGGCATCGACTGCTAAAGATACTTAATGAATGAAATAATAAATTTACATCAGGCATTGTAATCTGAAACAAAGACAATGGTTTAGAAAATATTTATCTATTTTATAGAGGACCCTTACCAAATCTATTCGAATGTATAAATAATAATTATTTATAAAATAAATTCTGGATGTCGAAAAATAAACCATTAAAAAAGACAATTGACAAGAAAAACTGACAAGTGACAATTGACATAAAACTAAACGTTCTGAATTCAGATTTGTAATGTTTACGGTAGGTTAACTAGGTAAATAACAAATAGAAGTTTTGCGAGGTTTTGATTTCCCTCAACAACTTCTCATGAACGTTGCATTTACGTTGTACAGTAATGTTATTACGTTCCCTTAATGCAACATCGCCGAAAGGCTTGGCAACGTTATGTGCTAGCTGGGTATGGTTTGAAAAACAAAATAGTGATTTAATTTTTGGAAATAGTCGAAAAATCTGGGGGCACTTTGTAGAAGGTTGTTTTTCTACTTTATGGAATATATCTGATATTTACGCTTGGAGAAGAAAATTCTTTAAATAAAAATTGCTTGTAATGTTATTCTCTATAATTTTTGTCATTTAAAATGGTCCGTATTCGAGAAATTTGACAAAAAATGCAAGATTCTAATTTTTGGAATTGGAAAATGTATTTCTTATTTAGTTCATCCTTAGATTATTTTGATCAATTAGCAATAAGAGACATAGCAATAAAAAAATGTCTAGGCATCCTCAGACGTACCAAAAACCAGGATTGGCAGGTTGGTAATTTCACATTAAAGCGACATATACATGTCTTTCTATTTTTTTCAAATAAATAATTATTTTATATCTTTAAAATGATATCAACTACGAGAAATGAATTACTATCTTTAAAGAACAATAAGTTTTGTTTCCAAAGAAGCAAGATTATTTTGAAAAATTTCCCTGACACATCCTCAAGCCATTCATATCTTAAAAACGGTCATAATATAAAAGTTATTTAAAATTACATTATCAACATTATAATACAGTTTTATCCAAGTATTTTCCATGTGCCCTTAAAAGCTCAAAAAAATTATTTATTTCGAAAATATAATAAATATCTAAATGGTCCTCAATGTCTTATGTAATTCAATTTGAGCTGTGTCCAGGCCGTTGGAGTCTATGCCGGTCGGCGTAGCCAGGTATGGGTTAATGTTTTTTTGGTGGCGGCGAAGCCACTTTACGACTTATCGTAGGGTGGCGGCTACGATAAGTCCTTGCTTTTTTTCTTGTTGCATATTTATGGACCGGTATGGGCAATCACAATTTTCCATTAACTACTAATTTTATCACAATCTGGCAACGTTGCAATTATATTGTCCAAATTTGACATTACGAGTGTGGAAAGTGACATTTTTCACACAAGTGGGAAATATTATCGCACGAGGCACAAGCTGAGTGCGACTATCACACGAGTGTGGAAAATCACTTTTCACACAATATTTTTTCTACGACCACAAAATAATGACATCAAAAATGTAAAACCAGGTTATTATTACTATAATAATTAAAATGTATTTAAAAAAATAATCAACAATAATCGTATTTATTCAATTTTCACACTTTCTAAACAAAAAAAATACTAAAAATAAAAAAAAAACAAAAAAAAAAAATTCTGGCCCCGCCAAGATTTGAACGCGGTCGCTCGCCAAGTCTCAAATGGCAAAGTTAATAAGTTCGACGTTCTAACCATCTGAGCTAATTGCACTTACATCAATTGAATGATCTAATCGGTTATCCATTTAACCAGAATAAAAAGCAAACATATCTTAGTTATTTTAAAATTATTTTAATAATAATTGTTAAAGATAAATATCTAGGATCTAATTTACAACAATTTCAATAATTTAACAATCATATCGATTTTAGTATTAATATGGACATTACATAGATCAAAATAGAAATTATATGTTTAAGGGCGCCATTTCAGTGTATTTTACGTGGTCAAAACATAGGTTTACGATTTTTTACAGAACTTATTTTTCACTGGATGGATTTTAATGAAACTTTGGCAGATTATAGAAAAATGTTTAATGATTGAAATGAGACATTTTCATTTGTCCTGCTATTTAGTAAATACTATTAAAAAATATAAAAAAGTGATAGTCACAGATGTAGTTCAAAAAACTTTATAGCATTCTACATATTTTTCTGAATAT
Organism: Psylliodes chrysocephalus; assembly: GCA_927349885.1. Lineage (NCBI taxonomy): Eukaryota > Metazoa > Arthropoda > Insecta > Coleoptera > Chrysomelidae > Psylliodes > Psylliodes chrysocephalus. The sequence goes on along the minus strand of OV651817.1, from coordinate 5,795,922 downwards.
TCTTGCCAAATTTTAATAATCAATGTTGCCTACTTTTTAAGTTCTGTACAAAATACGATTTCATCTAAAATTGATAATTTCACTACGTCCATGTTGTTTTTTAGTTCAGGACCTAAATTATAGATGTCCGATGAAGCAAAAGTAGCGAAAGCTTCGGCGCCGTGTTGCCATATTTTAAAATTGTCTTGAATTTAGACAAAACTATATTATTATGGTTATTTACAATTTACACAAATATAAATTATATATACAGGGAGACTCATTTTTTAACGTTTTCTTATTAAGACGAATTTTTAATAAAATTTGGTGCTTTGTCTAAAATTAAAAACTAAATTAACCAATATTTAAAATAAATGTCTTTATACGAGGAAAAACAAAAGTTTTAAAGATGTAATTTTTTTAATGTATGCTGAGTTTTTTTTTTGTAAATAAAGTGTGAATTCGGCAAAATGGGCATGAGTTGGTTATTCAATATGTTAACTATCATGAGAGAAATATTCATCAATGCAATAAAGTGATGCTACTTTGAAGGCCAGTAATGTAATAATATATTTATTAGGCTATTAGTGACACCGATATCTTTTTGCTCCAGTTCATGGTTTCAAAAAACACATTTAAATAATTTTATTTTCGTGCAAATATAAAAATATTGAAAGATGAAAAAATATTCAGGCAAATGATTTCAAATTCTCACTTGGTAATAGTAGTTATGATTTCGCTTTAACGACAGCATATTATTTTTTATTTCCAAGCACATTGTAGATTTTTTTTTTCTACTGCTTGCCTAAGTGTTTTTTTTTTTTGATTTGTGAACACTATGAAGGCATTTTATTTCAATAATGGCATTATCCCCTAAAAGAGCTATAAAAAAATAATAAAATTAATATGATTAATAAAATGACATGACGTATATGTATATTATTTCATATATACATTACCATCAGGAGAGGCTGCCAAAAACCCATGCACTTCGCCTACAAATATGCCGCATGTTCTAATATTTGCATATGCTCTTCTCTTCTAAAATAATTGCAAAGCAACACTTTCATTAGCTCTACCATATAACATGGCTTCTGACGTGAAATTGGTTTCGTAAAGGATTTTTTTACTAGGTTATGACAAGGAGTAGTTTTCCTCCTCTTCACAACTTCCCCAAATACAGATGCAGTTAATCGGTTTCGTCTTTCACTTCTGTATTGAGGATTATCCCACTGTCCCCTTGTTTTACTTTCTATTAAAATAATGTCCTCCATTGAAACCTAAAAGTAAAATATTTTAAATTATACATATAATATAACGTAGTATATAATTTATACATATAAAACGAGTTGTAAAATATTTACCTGCATCCTCTTTGAAATTCGTGATACCTCAGACTCATAATTTTCATTAGAAATTGTTGCAGTTGGCACGGAATTGCCATAATCTGTTTCGGATCTTTTTAAGTTGGTTTTTGATTTTTTTTTACAACCGGTTCGTCTTTTCTTGTGACAGTCATGATTGTCTTTAAGGTTTTTTAAATATTTTTTAAAATTTTCACCTGCTGATCTTTGCCTCATATTTTCCCAGACACTTTCCTCCCAGCAAATTCCCAAAAGATCCAAAAATGCACATAACTAAAATAAATAAAACAAATAGCCCATATATATACTTATTTATTTCAATCATTATTTGGAAATAGGGGTAAATATACTTACCTATTTATAATAGATTAGGGAAGGTCAGTGCTACTAACAAATTCTTGATTATTATTTAATCGGATTATCCCAAGTACCTGCTGCTACCCTAATTAGACAGCTAAATATTTAATTCACCGTAAACGAGAGAAAAGCCTCGCTAAAGAATTGGTAGACTGCCTAATAATATATTTCAATAAATATGCGGTGTTGACAAATCTTTTTCACCAGACCAACTTATTTGAAAACATAAAATAGGAGTATGTTGCGTATATTATTTAGCTGGCCGATTTTTGCGATATAATGGACAAAATATGGAGGTTAAAGAGTGTAGCTACATCTACGTAGGAAAGGATTAACTAAAATTCACATTTAAATCATTGAATCAAAAACCGGAAGTGCTGTGGCGTCCTTAACATTTTCTGACAGCTACTGCGGAAAGTAGCATATTCGTACACGGGTGGAAAGTAAATTCTTATTCATACGCGTGTGATATAGGGCACTTTCCATAGTGTGATATGTGTCATTTTCCTAAGTGGTCGTAGGAAAATATTATAGCTTCGTTTGCATTTGGAGAATACTGTGGGTACAGCATTGTCAAATAATCGTCTTTTATAAGATGTACTGTTTGAAAAATATTTTTCTTCAAAATGTTGTTCACATATTCTATATGAAGATAAGCCACTAGGAACTGTGAAATTTAAATCTTCACGATTACAAGCTTTTAACCAGAGTTGGGCTCTACAAAATTATATTTATTTATACTTAATTTTTCTAAATAAATTTGAACAGTAACATTTCAGTACATACCTTATGGCATCTCCTGGGAATTTAAACATTGTTAGCCCTTGTTCTGAAGTTGTAACACAACCACGAACAACGCAATGTATTTTTTTCATTGTAATAAAAACCTTTAAACTATCTAATATATAATTACTACTTTTAAATAAACCTACTGAAATTTTCTCAAAACGCTAAGAATAATATACCAAACGTCATACACTACATGAACTGACAACTATATTTGACGTTAAACTACCTCTAAAACACTGAGAAAACTTGGCAATTTTTTGTCCACGAATCGCCCATTTAGTGTCGCTTCTTGGGTAGGTATTCTTTGACAGAATATATTTTGTGGATATTCAATATATCCAATATGGATATCCAACCAAATGTATGTCTATATCCCAGGATATAGAAGATATTCGGATATTCAACAAAATATTTTATGGGTATCTTTAATAGAGGTTCATAAGTAACCAATGATTATTGAATAACGTCGAAAGAAAATAGCAGAGATAAAAAATATTTTTTCAACACTCAAAATGAAAATATTTTCAACACTCTGCCTTTGATTTTGCCCACTAAGGAGAAAGTCATCATTATTAGGACTCTTCAGCAATAAATGGAAATTCTCGACTCCAGTCTCTAATGGAGTCTGTAGGATAAAAATTTCGATCGAACTCTATTACGGCGGGTCGAGCATGAGTAGATGCGATAGTGGTATCGCCATCTATACTTAGTAAGCAGAATCAAATAACATCTAGTGGATATCCACGATGGTTTGCGTTCGCCCTAGACTTTGATATATTTAGTGGATGTTCATGGGATATTGAATACACCTTAAAAAAATTAATTTTAAATATCTGAACGGTACTATTAGCCACAATGGCGTAATTTTTTAATAATTTGCTATATAATTACTATTATTTATAGACATTTGCATGTCTATAAATTACATCTCATGGATATAAAATATACAGGGTGTTATTGAAATACACGTACATATTAAAACTGGGTATTGCGCAGATCCCCACTGAATGTAGAAAAATATTATTTTTTAAAAATACCCCTTATTAAGGGAGTTATTAATTTTTGAAAATTAATTCTAAAACAAACGTACTTCACTGATATGTTGAGGATGACCTATATAAATTAGGTTTATTTACCTATTTTAAACATCAACAGTAATTAATATGCAAGTTTTTGTCAGATGATAAGAAAACTAGTCTTGTAAGAAATAACCATGTTGCCAAGATTTTCGAATTAATTTCTATTTCCGAAGACTGGTTTTTACTACCCTCGTTATCAAAAAACTAGAATATTTGATAAATGATTGTTTTTAAACTATACATTTTTGAAACTATAGATTATTAAAATTTTAGTTGATTTACGAATCTGGCTAACACGAGCGCGTCATTTCCAAGTTGGTAAAAAGTGTTGTTACGATTACTTTTAAATATTTTTTTACGATGCCACTATTTACGAATATTGAACTAACGGATATAGTGCTGGTTTATGGGGCAGCTGGAGAAAATTCTCGGCAAGCACAAATCCTGTATCGCGAACGGTTTCCAAATCGGAGAATTCCGGACTGTCGTACGTTTATTTCAACTGTTCAGCATCTAAGAGACCATGGAAAATTTGAGAGTGTCAATGCAGATCGAGGGAGAACAAGAACACAAAGAACATTGGCGGCCGAAGAAGAAATATTGGAAGCTGTTGAAAACCGGCCTCAATTAAGTTGTAGAAGACTAGGTCTTGGAATTGGAGTGTCCTCATTTGTTGTGTGGCGGACACTTAAAGAACAAGGTTTACATCCTTATCACATCCAAAAAGTCCAGGCCTTATATCCAGGTGATGAAGAAAAGAGAGTGGAGTTTTGTGAATGGATGATTCAAAAATGTGTTGATATTCCTGATTTTCTAAAAATATTATTGTATACTGACGAGGCTTCATTCACTCGTGATGGCGTGTTCAATATGCACAATACGCATATTTCGAGTGATGAAAATCCTCACGCCATTAGGGAAACTGGGCATCAAAGAAAATTTTCAATAAATGTTTGGGCTGGCATAATAGATCAGTATTTAATCGGGCCTTATGTTCTCCCGAACAGATTAAATGGGCCAGGATATCTCCACTTTTTAGAAGATATTTTGCCAGTACTCCTAGAAGAGATACCGTTACAATTAAGGCAACGGATGTGGTACCTACTAGATGGCGCTCCTCCTCACTTTGATTTAAACGTACGGCAGTTTTTGAACATTAGATTTCCTCAAAAGTGGATAGGCAGAAATGGACCTACTAAGTGGCCTCCGAGATCTCCGGACTTAAATCCATGCGATTTCTTTTTGTGGGGTCACATGAAACAACTGGTTTATAATGAACCTATTAATAGTGTTGAACAATTAACCAATAAAGTTAATGCGGTAGCCGAGGAACTACGACAAAATCCAAGACTAATTTCTAATGTTCAAAGTTCTTTGGAAAGACGATTGCAAGTGTGTGTAAATAATAATGGACGGCATTTTGAACAATTACTGTAATAAACTTTATTTTGAATTAATTGGTTTTGCTACGGCAACAGTGCAATTTCTATGGGTAAGTTCAATTTCGATTTATTTTACTTGTTTAAATATGGAAACTAGTAGGTCGGAAAATGGGACTCTTCCCCAATATTTAAATTTTAGAATTTGAAGTTAAAATTGGTGCCAATCGTTTTTGGTCATTACATACTATTCCCCATTTTAATATGTACGTGTATTTCAATAACACCCTGTATATCTGTTTTAGTTGTATTTTATAGTTGTATTAAAACATTCCACACTTGGTTTTAAATATCTTTATTCATGTAGTCGTCATCTATCAATTGTCACCAGTCACCAAAGTAACATAAAATAGAAGAGACACTAAACTCTATAGCTATACAGCCATTACACGTTTCTTTTTTTTTTTTTATGAAGAACATGAGGTATAAGAAGAAGCATCACAATCATCTGATTGATCTTCCGATTGATCATCTGAGTTAAAATTTGTTACAAAATCTTGTAAATGACCAGGCAGCTTTCGCTGTCTTTTAGTGCTGATAATTGGGGATGAATCAGGTTCATTTGATGCTTCCGATACATAAGTAGGTTCGGTATTACCATTGCTAGAAGTTACATAACTAGTATTGTCTATTGAATTAACATCTGGAGTATTCTCAGTGATATCGATCGAGTCATTCAAATTATCAATAGGTAGAGTGTTGTTAGCATTAGATGACTGTCCAAATATATTTAAATTAACATCATATAATAAAGAGTTATTAATATAAGGCAGATTAGTTTTATTTAAAAATATTCTGTTACGCCTAAGTATATTACCTTGGGAGTCCTTAACTATATAAGAACGGTCATTCACAACATCTTCCACCTTTCCTCTTTCCCAGATTTTACCTTTTTGTATTAGGATATTTTCTCCAGTTTGTAATTTTGAAATATCCTTGGCATTTTTATCATAAAAATGTTTTTGGCTTTTTTGTTTAGATTCTATTTTATTTTGAATTATTCTAGGATCTATAATGACAGGCTTTAAGGTTTCAACAGAAGTAGGAATTTTAGTTTTGAGAACCCTATGCAATAATAATTGGGATGGAGAGAAATTCATGTTAGGCAATGGTGTATTCCTATATTCCATTAGGAATAAAGGTAGATCAGATTTATTTTTAGCCTTTTTTAACATCTGTTTGACAATCCCTACGTAGCGTTCAGCTAAACCATTAGATTGATGATGGTGTGGACTGCTAAACGCTATTTCAAAATTCCATTCTTTAGCAAATGCCATAAAAGCCTTAGAATTGTAAGGAACATTGTCTGAAAATAGTTTATCTGGCACACCAAATTGTGAAAATGTTTCTTTGCAAAACTTAATTACATCATGTGCAGTTTTTGTTTTAGTTTCACTGACCTCTACCCAATTTGAATAAGAATCCACTAAGACTAGATAGTTAGTAGAGTCATACTCAAAAAAGTCAGAAAATAGATATTGCCAAGGCCTATCAGGTATAGCATGACTGATTAGAGTTTCTTTTTGGTTTGACCTTTGATGAATTTGACAAGTTTCGCATTTTGAAACAAGATTTTCTATATCTATTGTCAAATTTGGCCAATAAAATATTTGTCTTGCTCTAGCTTTAGATTTTTGAATGCCAAAGTGTGATTCGTGTATAAGTGATAGCATTTCTTTTCTTAGAGATTCAGGGACTATAATTTTTGTATCCAAAAATAAAATGTCATTTGATAAATAAATATTATTTTTTAATTTATAGTAGTGTTTTAGGTCTGTGCTTAAGTTTTTGTTGCTGAGTGGCCAGGTTGTTAAACAAAAGTTTTTTACTTGACTTAGACTTTTATCCTTACTGATTTCATTTTTGAATAACTCCTTTTTTTCTTTTGATACAGGAATATTATTATAAAGCGCATGAACTATATATTCCATTTCAGGGTCATCTTTTACTTCAGTTTTAATAAATGAACGGGATAAAATATCTGCAACTAACATATCCTTACCTGGCAAATAAACAATTTTTATGTTGTATTTCAGTAATTTTAGCATCATTCTCTGCAGTCTAGTACTAATTCTATCTAGGTTTCTAGAAAATATTGGAACCAGTGGTTTGTGATCACTCTGTACTATTACTGGATACCCATAGACAAAATAATGAAATTTTTCAAACGCGAAACATATAGCCAGCAGCTCTTTTTCTATTTGAGCATATCGTTTCTCTGCTTTCGTCAGAGTGCGAGATGCAAAAGATACTGGGTGTCCTTCTTGTAATAACACACAGCCCAAACCATCACCTGAGGCATAACACTGAATTGTTATTTCTAGGTCAGGATTAAATATTTTAAGGACTGGGGAATGTGTTATTAGATATTTTAAGCAATTTAATTCATCATTGTGTGTTTGAGACCATTCAAACTTTATATCCTTTCTTGTCAAGTTTCTTAGATTAGACGTTAATGCAGAAAGGTTAGGAACGAATTTGGAAAAAAATTTGACCAGACCTAAAACTCTTAAAATTTCTGATTTATTTTTAGGTGTTTCAATAGCATTTATTGCTTCTATATTGTCCCTATCTGGTTTCACTCCATTAAGCGATATTAAATAACCCATAAATTTAACTTCCGGTAGTTTGTATTGAAATTTATTAAAATTGAATTTTATATTGTTACAGCGTGCTGTTTGGAATACTTCATGCAAATGTTTGTCATGTTCTATTTCTGACTTAGAAGCTATTATTAGATCATCAAAATATATGTGGACATCTTCGATTCCACTAAAAATTTCATACACTTTTTTTTGAAATAACTCAGGCGCACAACTAATCCCAAAAGGAACTCTATTAAATTTGTATCTGCCAAATGGCGTATTAAAAGTTGTTAAATCTGAGCTAGTTTTATTTAGCATTAGTTGCCAAAACCCATTTTTCATGTCAATTACAGTAAAAATTGATTTACCTGAAAGTTTACTTATTATGTCTTGGCTTGTTGGAATTTGAAAATGTTCTCTTTTGATATAAGTATTCAAAGGTTTCGGGTCAATGCAAAGACGCAATGATTTGTCAGGTTTTTGCACTATCATAAGACTGTTTACCCAGTCAGTTGGATAATCAACTTTTTCGATTATATTTTGTTGTTCCATTTTTATCAGGGTCTCTTTTAAGGTATCATGTAATGAGAGAGGAATTTTTCTTGTACATTGTACTACAGGTATTGCATTTTCTTGCAATTCTATGTTGCATTCCCCTGGTATTTTCCCTAAACCCTCAAAAACATCCTTGTATTTTGAAAAAATCTCATTTTTAGTTTTTGCTAATTGTAAGTAATCTACACGTTTTATTAAATTAAGGTTAAGACAATCATCCAACCCCAACAACGGTTCTGAATTACAATCTACAACAATAAATTTTATGTTTAAAGAAACATCTTTATAAAGACATGGTAAAATGACTTCACCTAATGGTTTAAATCTAAAATTCCCGTAGGATACAATGGTTACCTTCGATATTTTAAGAGAATTTTTATTAAATATATTTTCATATATTTTTTTGGGTAAAATGCTAATATCTGAACCAGAGTCCAGTTTAAATTTTACTTTAGTATTTTGGACAACAATTGTTTCATACCAAGGTGATGATAAGTGATTACCTCCATTACATTCATTTACATATAAATTAAAGTTTATATTTTCTGGCTCCTCTTCTGGCTCCACTTCTTCATATTCTAGACTTCTTACCTTTTTATTATGGTCCATTTTTTCTCGACTATCTATATTTCTTGATGATGTACTTGGAGACTTCTCACATTGATCTGTCTTCTTAAAAAAACACGCTTTGGAAAAATGTCCTGTTCTCTTGCAAATATTGCATTGCTTATCGCTCGCTGGGCACTTTCCTGTATAATGTTCATATAGGCACTTCCTACATTTGATTTTCACACTTTTTACATAGTTCACCTCTTCTTCTTTGTTTAACATCTTAACATGTATTTTGCTTAGTTCTATGCTTTTGCAATAATCTATTATCTTTTTTATTGTTAAATCTGGCTCTCTGAGCAATCTTAGTTGACTTTCTCGACAACTGATACCTACTATCAGTCTATCTCTTATCATACGTTCTTCAAAGGATTCATTACATCCATCTTTAACACAAAAAAAATCGCACAGTTTGGCTTGCTTTTTTAATTCCGTTAGAAACTGATCTATTGTCTGATTCTCTCCTTGGACCATTGTGTAAAATTTAAAGCTTTCCATTGGAATAACTTTTTTCGGTAGAAAATAATCATCAAAAGCTTTTATTAATTTCTCTAATGTAGATTGTTGGTCCTCGGTGAAAGAGTTATATATATCTATTCCTTCGTCCCCTATACAACTCAAAAGGGTAGCTATTTTTATTTCCTTTGATGCAGACAGTTTGTTAGTTGCAGTGAGGTATATTTGGAATTTTTGCTTCCACAATTTCCAGTTGTCCTGAGGATTATTACCTCCATCGAATAATGGGCTTGGTGGCTTGAAGTTATTATCCATGGTTCCAAAAATTGGTATTTTTTTTTTCCTTTTATAATCACTGCACGTGCAACACGTGTTTTTTAGGTTAGGTTGGCTGAATAAATTAAATCTCTAAACAGCTGAGAGACTGTTTATACCGTGTATAGTCACACTTTTTATTGTTATATTTTTACACCTGACACCATGTTTTAGTTGTATTTTATAGTTGTATTAAAACATTCCACACTTGGTTTTAAATATCTTTATTCATGTAGTCGTCATCTATCAATTGTCACCAGTCACCAAAGTAACATAAAATAGAAGAGACACTAAACTCTATAGCTATACAGCCATTACAATATCTACCATGGACTGGACATTCAGTGGATATTGGGATGTTCAGTAGATATCCAAAGGATATTTGGTGTGCTGTCTGGGCAATGGCTGGTGAGTTATTTATCTGAAAGATTTCATACTGTTGAATTGAATAATTACAGATCTAAAAACATTCCCAATCCATCTGGAGTCCTCCAAGGGTCCCATTTGCCAGATTTTTATGCTTTGCAGATGACCTAAAGTGCTACATGCTAGCAGTTTCATCTTTTGAGGATTGTCTCAAACTTCAATCTGATCTGGCTAGGCTTGATGAGTGGTGTGCGAATAATGCTATGGACCTAAACATCACTAGTGTCACTCGATATCCTTTATTAGGAAGATCAACAGGATTGATTATCAATATAATATCAAGGGTACACCAGTGTCCCAAGTTGCACCCATTCGAGATCTGAGTGTTAATGTGGACTCCACGCTCTCATTTATCAATCACATTGATACAATAGTACCCAGAGCACTTGGTATGCTTGGGTTTATAAAGAGAAACACATCAGGCTTTACAAGTATTAATGCTATCAGGTTATTGTACTGTAGTCTTGTTAGGCCTCTGCTAGAATATTGCTCTTCAGTCTGGAACCCCTAGTATACTTGTCACATTCATAGATTAGAACAGGTGCAGAGAAAATTTCTTCGCTACTTAGTATTTAAATCAAATATTCCACGGATAGATGACTATTCCTATGATTTTGCGGCACTGCAAGAGACATTCTCCTTAACAACTTTGAGATTAAGAGATCAGGCAGATTTGAAATTATTTTTTAAGCTTAATAATTATATGGTTGACTGCCCTACATTGATTTCAAGCATATTGTTGGCAGCCCCATCTAGAAGCAGAAGATCAATAAACAGTTTTTATCAGCCCTACATGAGAACTAATACTGGCCTCAATTCATTAATAATAATAATAATAATAATAATAATAATAAATGTCTTTATTATTTTCATTTTGAATATACAGAATAATTACAAATTACATATCAATTATATTTTATGCAAAATGAGAAATAAAGGGCGAAGTTCAATTCATGTGATGAAAATTCACCACTGAATTGCTCTTCCACTTAACCCAAAACAATAAAAAAAATAAAATTATATTATATTTATAAATAAATATATATATATATATATATATATATATATATATATATATATATATATATATATATAAATATATATCGATTGAACCGTTCAAAACACAGAAAATAAAAAAAATAAGGAAAAAAGAAATTAGAAAGACAGATATACCTATTAAACACTGAGCATTTACCATTATGCAGCATATAACACATTTCTATATGATTTCTTGAATTTTTCATGACTGACGGATTTTAGTGAATTTGGAACATTATTATAAATTGCACATACATGACAAGAGAAACATCGTCTAAATAGCTCTAACCTAAATGGTGGTGGAGGCAGTATACTTTTATGTCTTATATTTAAATTGTGCACGTGAGTTCGATAAGTAATTTTCCTGTACAAATATAATGGAGTTTTACTAACAATAATTTTGTGAAATGTATTTGCAGCATGAAGTGTTCTTCTATTGTACATGTTAAGCCATCCTATTTCCTTTAATTTGTGAGAAATAGGCAGTCTTCTTCGAATACCGAAAATTAAGCGAAGGCAAGAGTTTTGTACCTTTTGAATTTTTTGTTTATATTGGCTGGTTAAGCATGGCCCATACAGGATATCTGCATAATTAAAGATCGAGAGAATTAGACTTTCACATAAAAGCTTTTTGATATCAGAAGATAAGAACTGCCTATTTCCATATATCAATTTGATTGTTGAGTATGGACGCCCAATTAAGTTATTTACATGTTTTTCAAAACGCAAATCAGCATCTAAAACAACACTAAGACTTTTAACGTGATTTACTAATTCAAGACGCTCGTTTTTAACTAATATGTTTACATTCTCTAACACAGAATCGCGTTTATATCTAGTACCAAAGACAATAACATTAGATTTGCTACAATTTATTTTCAAACAGTGGTCAGAAGCTGATTTTACAAATAACTCAAGATCTCTATCTTCTTGTTTAAACTACATTTTGCCTTTGTAAGAAATTCAGCTAAATGATTTTATTTAAATTCGCGCATTCACATAACATCTTTCAAAGTTTGTTTGGACATGTCTACTTTTCAGACATGTATGCGGATCTTTCCGAGCGATCTATCACTAATTCTTGATTATATTATTAATGACAAACTAAGCATATCCTGTAACCAAAACACACGATAAGAAAAAAACTAAATTATTTTGTTTTTGTATTTATATTTGGCCTGTAAGAGCTACATGACAGGAGGAGAACATTTCTTGTACTAGGTGCACCACAATTTTATTGTGTATGTGTGAACACCATAATTTTCGAGTCGTTTTTTATATTTTCATTTCATACGAGTTATTTGCTCGTTATTTTCATCGCTATCATCTTCTTCCTCCTCTTCTACTTCTTCATCATCATCCTCTTCTTCTTCCTCTTCTTCTTCATCACTTTCATCCTCGTCTGCATCACTAATGTATTCGACTTGTTCTGGAACAATTTCGTCACCATCATCCTGAAAAAATCATAAATTAAATAAATAATCTGTCATCTAAGTCTGGTTACATTCATATTTTCTCTCAGATGAAGTGGTTTATGTGTAAATTAAATTTCGTTTTTTTATGATATAATTGTTTTATTTATTGATATGGAAAAGTCGTATAGATTTGGTGAGCTATGAAGATGAAGGGTATCTTGATAAAATATATGCAAACGGATGTCTGCGTTATAGTCTTTAGTCTATTTCTGTTCTATTTGGCATTAGTTGAAACTTCAAAGACGTGGAAGGGAACATCCTTTGGAGTTCAATAAACGCTGATGTTCGCTATTTCGGTAGAAGACTTAAAAAGATGTTAGATCTATACAACAAGAACTTGGAGACGAGGGGTTTGAGTATTAGTAGAAAGGAAACAGTATGCGATTAAATTAGATATAATCAAGTAGAGTGCGGTACAAATTAAATTATAGAAACATTTCTATATTGCATCTGTTAGACCAGCCTTGATTTTGGGTCGGCATATTGGGCAGTAAAAGGAAAATATACAAGCAGAAAACAAATATTGGTAAGATGAGGATGCTGCGGTGAATAAACAAAGTTGCAAGACGTGAAAAAATTATAAGTACACGTATCAGAACTATTTTAAGGGTGGAATATATTTAAATTAGAAGACGAAAGAGAATATACTTAGGACATTGAGACATGTTCAGAGAAGACAAGCGGAACATATCCTATTAGAAAAACGATAAGGTTTATATGTTAAACGAAAAAGTAACTGAGTCTAAGGAAAACGTGAGGTGTAATAATATGACACTAAAGGGTATTGAAATAATGAAAAATAGGATAAAATGAAGATACAATATAAAAGGTCAATTCTACTGAAAGGAAAAGGTAAAAATGGTGATCGTAATATTTTAGATGTGAATAAATATATGCAAGAATTGTTAGCAAAAAGTATAACAAAATATCTGAAAAAATTAAGTATTCTTGGGAAATTATGATGAATTTGTATATGCCACCTAGAAGTTATAATGACAATATTATTTATAATCCGGTCTACAACAGATTGAGAAAATCACAACATATCTATTTCCGCAAAAAATATTTTACATAGGTGGTGTGTATGTTTAATTTTTTGACGTTAAACTAATTATTTCTATTGTTGATAGTTATATATATATATATTGCGAGATCTGTTCAGCTTAGTTTTCAAGAATTCCATTCAAGAACCAGTTGGTTACTAAATTATTGTAATCATAAACTGGTATTTGTTTTCACACGTGTCTTGTCGAATACAACTCTACCTACTTTTCCCAGCAAAATCTCAGATTACACACTTAAACACAAAATGCAGAAGATGAATACAGTTTCATTGAATTTACCAGGCATTTTGGTACCTTTCGAGCAAATCTAAGATTTTTATCTCTAAAAAATAAGTCTTGTTCAAAATTATCACAGTAGTCGGAAATCTTAATACAAAGAACTTTCAATGTATACATCCTGATACATAAGGAATTGATATTTAAAAGTCTCGGGAATACCCCAAGTCCAATCGTTTTCTTTATTGTTTAAATGTAAAATGGATAAAACAAAAAATTACTAGATTTTGGCACGGCGTCGTAGAATAATTATTACATCATGTTATTATGTGAAGTGGCAGTTATCAAAATAATTTTGAATTTGCCAGTTTGTTAAAAATTTGTATATTTCAAAAGTTTTTATAAGTATTCAACAAAATGTTGAAACGATTTAATTTCAAGAGACACAAATCTATTTGCGAGCCTCTTAGAAAGAAGTAGAATCAAATGGCTGCAAAGGAATTAAATATTTAGCAGAAAATTATCTATCTAATTAGTAAACCAACAAATTCTGATACAGAGAAGCTAAAATGATTTAACTTGGAACGAAAGACCGAAAGCCGATAGTAGTATTAGGACATTGAATTTTTTGTTTTGTGAAGCATTGGCATTACTTTAGGTTCAACCATGTGATGATTGTCACAAGCATTGATTTTTAAAACCATTCTATATCGCCTTTTGATTAAGGTTTAAAAACTTGTTCGAGTAATTTATCCAATAATAATTGGCCCCTTTACCTCTTGAGCCTGCTCATGTAAAATATTTGGGCTCCTTATTTCGCCTATTTATATTCTATTAATAAAGGACAGAAGGATGAGTATTGCACTATGTTAAAAGAAATAAATTGGCTTTCAGTTCAGAATTATGTCCAGTACATGACTGATATTAATTTATAAAATAAAGATGACAGTACCATCGCATCAGATCTATTATAAAAAATTCAATATAATTCGCAATATCACAACTATAATACAAGAAGCCAATCTGTCTTTCATGTACGGCAAGCCATCACTAAAAGTTCCCAAAATATAATTTTTATTAAAGGTTTAAAAAATTTAATAGACTGCCTACAGAAATTAAAAAAAAAACAACAATAAATGTATTCAAAAGTAACCTCAAACAATACTTGATAAATAAACAGAACGGATATACTTTCTTGAGATAATACTCTTTAAACCTGCCCTTTTTAAGTATTTCCCTTAATTTATTGTTATTTTACCCCTCGTTTTACTACTTACTATGTTTAAATTATTAATAGTTTTGAGACGACAGGTTATAGCAACTTAAAGCTACAAAACTAATTTTGTGTTAAAGTAGATCCATAGAGAGCAATGTAATTTACAAAGGCCTTCTTTCAACATACAAAAAAATGACAACTTTATAATTAAAATGAAAAACACAACAAAATACCTCGGTATCATAATTGATCAAAAATTGAAATGGGTTATCACATTACGTCATTAGAATCCCAAGGTAATTTTATGAATTGAGAAAATTTATGACTAGGAGTTTACTAATTATTATTTACAATTCGCTGGTTGAATATGTAAACCAGCATTATATCCTACCTCTCTTTTATATAATAAAAAAGTGCTTTGAATAAGAACATTATATTATTTGTCTTGCTGTACCTTTATTTATGGAAAGCCTTAATTGAGATACACTACAAATTATTTGCAATAAATATCAAAAGAAGCACATTTTTAAATAATTTGACATTTAAGAGCCATTCACACATCACAGTTGACATCTTAATGCTTGACAGGCGCAGTCAAGCATTATTCTGATTTTTGCCAAATAAAATGGTTGGTTATTCTTTGGGGTTGCGACAGAGAGCCAGTAAATTTGATGAATATGT
This sequence comes from Psylliodes chrysocephalus, assembly GCA_927349885.1. Classification (NCBI taxonomy): domain Eukaryota; kingdom Metazoa; phylum Arthropoda; class Insecta; order Coleoptera; family Chrysomelidae; genus Psylliodes; species Psylliodes chrysocephalus. The sequence goes on along the minus strand of OV651817.1, from coordinate 5,780,279 downwards.
TTTTGTGGCTAGGTGCGAAATAGTAGTACGCTTAAGTTAGCACCACCATAAAAAAGTAATTTTTAAGAAACTTCTTATATATTTTTCATAAATTGGCAGGCTTGGCGACTAATTTCGAATAAAAATAGCCTCCAAAATGGCTATAGTTGCAAATATGAAGGTCGCAACCCGCCTTAGAAATTTCACCTTTACTATCAACAGCTGTTGTTTGACAGGTCGTTAGAAATAATTCGAATTCCTAAAATTGTCATATAAGAAATGCATAAGCGGATTTTAAGAAAATTGATATTAAAGTAGTTAGGATGAACCAAAAATTCTGAAAATCAATAGGGTTCTAAGTTAGAAGTAATTATTCAAGAAAATCAAAACCGCAAGTCAATCGGAACTTTCGTTCTAGAGTTATTGTGCCGGCATACATACACCCAGAACACCAGACGAAACATTTTTTTATGCATTTTCGGACTCAGAATGATCGGAAACATAAAAAAAAGTTTTAAAAAAATGGGGGTAAGAAAATTTTTTCGTCTGTACGAAAAATTTTTAACAAGAAGATAGAGCTGGGCCTGTATTTATGGATGATACGTGGGTTTATAGCAAGGAAAGTGACAGAAACAGTTGGCAAGATGGAACGATGGCTAGTGGAAGTAAAAAAGACAGGAGATGGAATTCGATCATAGCTCTCAGAAAGTCTATATGCCGCTTCGTGAAAAATTTTGACCCCCAATATGAAGGCGCCATTATGCGTAAATTTTAAGTTGGCACTACTGACAAGACAGAATCGGCGCAAGTTCTTAAGATCGGCGTTCGACGTTTATAATCGATTTTATTATCTGTTGTGTTGTTTATTTTGTTCTTCTAGTAGGCCAGCTTGAATGGGGTCTTTTTTTTTGTATTGACAGCATACGCCAAGCGGTATCTAGACTTTCTGAGGGCTATGAATTCGATACATAACACGTTCGCGCCGTAGCCGATTTCGGATGTGTCAACATACAACCGTAATTTTTTTTTGCTTAACATGTAAATATTATTGTATTTGTGATCAATAAACCTTTATATGCTAATGTTTTGTTTTTTTTTTTAATTTTTTTGTAGTATTTAAATATGTACCACCGGTGATACACGACGGCTGTTACATATTTTTTGCTCAGGGACGTCGTGTGCCACCGGTGACCACAAAGTTAAGAGGTACTAATTATCTCTTTTGTTACAGAAGATATAACCGTGCCTCACTGATTATATACATCCAGGAGAAGCAAAACCTTTTCCTGACTCCACTTAATGCAAAATAAACCTTGAAAACTCGCTATATTCTATTCGGTATAAATTCCCCGTCCAGACTGAGCACTAGACATGGGTAACGCAGCGCTGCGTTATTGCGTTAACGCAGTTGTATGCGTTACGAGCGTTGATACACCAGTTGTTACTGTATCAGCGCAACGCAATTTTCGATACTGAGTCGAAAGGATCGCTAGTTGTTGGTGCGCCATGCGCCAGGCACTGATTCCGTTTTCCGTGACGAGTTGAGAATTTTAATTTACGCAATTGATGCAACTCGTAATGCAGTTACCTAAAATCTATCAAGTAATTATGTTCTTTGCAACATGTCACATCATTTGTAGGATTGTAGGTCGAATTTTATGAATTTTAATCTTGTACACTGTCAATTTTTAGTTCTTCCCAATTTGATTGGCTACTAGTATACAAAATTTATATCCTTTTTATATAAATTGGAATTTTTGTATTTTTTGTAAAATCCGAACACAATGAAATAAAAAAATGAGTGCATTACACTATTATATTTTCGTTTATTTTTAAACATATAAAAAAAATTTAGTTAAATTCCCAATTGCGTTATTGCCTTGAACACGGTTTGACCCTTATAAAAAGACAGCCCGCGCTGAATAACACCGGTATCATGCGATACACCGAGGTGTATCGACTTCATTCGGCGCAGGCAGTGGTGTGACGCAATTGCGTTAACGCAATGAGTTGGCGCAATAGAGTGCGCCGGAGTTAGTGTATCAACGCAAAGAATTTTAGTGCGTTACCCATGTCTACTGAGCACGTACTGCGCATTGCCTCCCTTTGATGTACCGCCAAACAAACGGATCGGGGCGAGGCTGCACGGCGCAATTTGCCGCTCCTCGGAAGCTCGTTCACATGTGCATGCTCATGCGTCCTCGGCTTGCCTAATGCGCGTACGTGCTCAGATCTGTACCCGCATTTAAGATCTACAATTTGTCTTTTAGTTTTCAGAAGTTCTTTTTGATTTAGAGAAATTATTTTTTGTTTTAAAATTCGTTGTTATAACAAGTTTTTATAAGTTAGTCTGTACCTGCAACAAAAAACATACTGAATATGTTGCTTGAATAAAATATTTTTTCTTCTAAAACCTTTTTTTTGTATACACATATATAGTCAATCATATAATGCAAAATGGCCTGATTCAGAAAGATGTGTACCACGAGCCATGTACTACAGTTAGGTACAGCCGTAAGTTGTTTTCAAAGCTTCCTATACAGCCGTATTGTGTTTTAAAATAGAATTAAATAATAAATTCAACGTGGTACACAACGTCGCGAACGTGATAATTATCCATGGTGGCAATGAAGAAGGGTTTATAAAAATGCAGACCTTATATTTAAAAGTCAAACAAAAAGCGTGGATTACCATAATAATATGAACACAGAAATTTTGATAAAATGATATAAGACGAAATTTATACCTAGTCTGGAATATCCTTCTTTGATTATAATCGATAATGCCCGTTATCATTTGCAGTACGTAAAACCAATTTTTTGTTATAGTTGGACAAAAGATAATAGTACATTATATACCTAGGGTGAGAAGTGAGCTATTATTTACCGAGCACTTTTATATCCTGAGGCGCGTAGCGCCGAGGGATATAATGTGCGAGGTAAATAATAGCTTTCTCAGCCGAGGTATATATAGAATTTTTTTTACTACTAACATTAATGTATTAGCAATTTTAATTTTGACATAAGTAATTTCCTAACAATTTGTTAAATATTTCGAAATATCAAGCAGACTGGAGCGTGTTTCTAATCAGACTGGCTTTATTTATGTAAAAATTTGGCATGTGTCAAATTTTGGTATGATTCTAGGAAATATCCCATTGCATTTTTGATATTTTAATGACATGGATTTATTGTTATTAATTAATAATTTTTAAAGCCGGTGTTGAATTTCCTAGTTAATATATATTTTTACTATTAACACTGATATATATTATCATATTTGATTTGATTAGATTTTAATAAACCCAGCTTTAGTTATTTCCTACTTATTTTTCAAATATTTCAAAATATCAAGTAGTCTGGGAGTTTAGTTGTCAAATTAACAAAATGAAACTAATGAAATTTAGTTTCATTATTTACCTAGGTTTTTTTTTATTATCATTATTTACCTAGGGAGAGAAATATTACTTCTCATTAGAGGAATGGAGTAAATAATGGTGATTTCTCATGTTAGTAGTAAAAAAAATTAATTATCCAATCAATGGGTATGAAATATCAGATTTGGGAAGTTGTACGTCAAAATCTACCACGAAAAGAATTCCACCTAAATAGATATGTTGAAGAATATGGGCACAAAATATTAAGAACTCCTCCATAGTACTGCCAGTACACTGCGATAGAGATGGTGTGATCAAAGTGCAAACGGTTTTATGACGAAAAAATTTTAACAACAAAGTCGTCATCGGAAGATGTATTTCAGACTTGCTCAGAAGCTTTGAATAATGTTATCGATACTCAGTGGGACAATTATGTAAGACACACTAAAAATATAATTGTTTCCGATTGGGAAAAATACAAGCAATTAGATGTTTCTGATCTAGAACCAATTATTCTTAATTTAGGTACAAGGCAAGCAGTGAGTCTGAATCAGAGTCTAGTTGTGAAGAAAATGATATCTCTATATCTGTAACGTGTGGCGGGTGGGTTACCCCCACGGCACTTAGGCCTCGATAGGCCCATTGTGTGAGCCAGCCTACAGATTTAATGTAGTAGACAACGTCGCCAAGAGGTGCTTCTCTAATATCGACCGGTGTTAGCCGACATTCGTCGAACACAAATCTTCTAATAAATGAGAGCGTCGAGCAATCGTAGAGGATATGCGCGATGGTCTTATCTTCTTGTTCGCACCCTCTGCAGAGTGCGGATTCTGACAGCCCCATGATATGGAGATGCTTCCATACTTGGCAATGACCAGTCAGGACGCCTGTGACTAGGCACAGATTCTCTCTAGTCATAGTCAAGTATTTGTTTGCTGCAGTATTGTCAGGATAACTTAAGAGCTCCCTGGCAACTCTGCAGTATCTTGTTTCATCTCATCTTTCCTTGAATTTCACAAGAGAATGTTCTTTAATTAGGTCTGTGACTACTGATTTTGTCAGGCCAATAGAAGGGCCAGGTCCAAAAAGTATTTGGTTGGCCGCTTTCTTGGCTAGTGAATCAGCAAGTCGGTTACCTTTCGATGTGGCGTGACCTTTGATCCATCTTATCATATTGTTGATGGATACTTCGGCCAAAGCTTCGTGACATTCTAGTACTAACCCTGAGTAAATTCGTGGTCTGTTCAGGGTGAGTAGTGCTTGTCTGCTATCTGTATAGATAAGCATGTTCCTTTCAGTGATATTGTTACTGGTGATTTCTTTTGCTGCTATGAGAATCCCCGTTAGCTCTGTTTTAATTACACTGGCACTATTACTCACAGCCCATTTTATGTTTAGGTTTAAGAATTTGGAGTATATTCCTCATCCTGAGCCTTGTTTTTAGAACCGTCGTTGTAGATATTAATAGTACCTGCCACTTCCGGCTCTTCTATTTGTTCTGTTATGACTTTATATGGCTTATGGAAGATATATCTCGGTGAGATGGAGTCTATGTTCGCTTGAAACAGTAGGAGCGTATCGAGCGCATCCTGCCAAAAGCGTCGTCTAGCCTCACCAGATCCTACATCAGGTTCTTTTCCAACCGTGCGGATAATATTAATAACTAGGCTGGGGCTTAAATATTTATACAGTTTATACAGTTCAAATTTTCAAAAAAATTCAAAAATCAAAAATTCCATTGGAATATATACAGAGCTACTATATATTTTCAAACTCGATAGCTTAAAAATAAGAATATTAACACTAAAAAAAATGGAACGGACTTTAATTGAGACGGTAAAGTATCTGATAGTATTTTCACAGTAAGGGTGCTTTAATCTCACACATGAATTCAGATGGTTGAATCTAAATGTAAAATATATTAAAGAAACTAGAAATATTTTCCTGTTAATCTAATTTAAAAAAAAAAAATTTACCTAACCTGTGCGGCCTAGAGCTATCGCGAGTTGCTTCGCAGAAAAATTATACAGGGAGGCTCACGCTCAACGGGACGGAGCTTTATGGGAAAACGACCAAAGATATAAAAAATTCGTTTGGGAGGAATACGTAGGTTACAGACGGCTACAATTTAAAATTTGTTAGATGTATACAGGATGTCCCACATAAGAGAAAATATACAAAGTTATATTATTTTTAATGGAACACCCTATTTTTTATTTTAGAATTAAAAACTACATCAAAAATAATGTCAGTTAACTAAAGGTTCCCTATTACTATTATTATTAGTTTTCGATTTATTTGAATTTTTAAGGAAAAAAAGTCTCCCAGAAATTAATTGTTTACTCTTGTTTGAATAATTTTTAATGAACTAATTTTTTTTTTCTTACGTGGGACATCCTGTATACATCTAACAAATTTTAAATTGTAGCCGTCTGTAACCTACGTATTCCTCCCAAACGAATTTTTTATATCTTTGGTCGTTTTCCCATAAAGCTCCGTCCCGTTGAGCGTGAGCCACCCTGTATATAAAATGAGAAAAATAGAAAAAAAAACTTTACTAATTTATCTAACATGTGTGGCCTGGAGCCATCACTGGTTGTTTCGCAAAAAAATTATAAATAGTATATAAAAAAAAAACTAATTTCGTAATATAATGCTTTAGATCTTATACAATTTAGATCATTAGTAGTTTTAAACATGTGATTTTGATCTTTTTTTGGTTTCGATCTTTTCTCACCTTCGAACTTTTCAATTCAAACTGTTTTAGTTTCGATGATTTTTCGTTCAAACTTTTGTAATTTCAGAGCCTTGAAGTTCGAACTACTGTTTTCGAAATTTTCTAATTTTCGAACTTTTGTTATTCGAACTTATTTCACCAACTCGTTACAATTACATTTTTTGACGTAAGAAAATCGAACAAACATTCAATTTTGCTAAAATCCGTCATTTGAACCCCCAGTTAATAAGTGAAACAACATTTTCCGCCATGGAATCTGCATGTAAAATATTACCAATCATTATGATTCACACTTTAATGCCAACCTTTATTATTTCTTCATAAATATTTCTATTTTATCAGAGAATAGGACGACTCTCCTCCTGTCATCGATGGTACAATTTTATGTTTTATATATTTCTTTTGACAGCAGAAAATTACTCAAACTATTAAGTGGTAGGATAATTTGGAACGGTAGTAATATAAACTGATAATAATATATTTGAAACTGAAAATTAAAAAGTGAACCACAAAAAATGTTTCTAAAGTAGACCATGACCGACAAAGAAACGAATCATATCTGTGCAGTAACCAAAATATTGGAGGTTTACAATGACAGAATATTGATGTCAGTACAGATGTAGGTAAAAAACTTTGTGTTTTCGAAAGGTATAGGTATAGAAAGGTACCTATAATATACCTAAAACATTGAAAGTTTTTTACCTACATCTGTACTGAGTAAATCTGGCGAACCCCAATATTTTGGCCGAGAGCCGACACTGTCTATGATACCCACGCACGGCACTGAATTAAATTCAAACAGACATTTAAAACAAAAAATTGCACCCTCCGTCGTAAGCGAATTTTTTGAAACTAACCATTGATCTTTAAAAATTCTACTAAATTAAATTATTCATGTAGTACTGAAATTATGAAATACTTTAAACAAAATTCTATAAGGGAAGTGGAAAAAGTCATGACAATTGTCAGACGCACGAGGGTGCAGCTTTTTTACGTAACAAAATCGTATAAAAAATGGTACGTTGTTAATAATTTGAAAGCATTGAGCCCAAATAAAATTAAAGAAAGCGAATTTTTCTTAGGCCTACTTTTGAAACATTTTTCATACAATTTGCACCAAAATTATACAGGGTGTCCCAAAATACTGGTAGCTACTACGTATTGTAGATGTCGAGTGGACCAAATTTATATACTATAATAGGGTGTCCCATTAGTGCGTAATTGCTCGATATTTCAGACCGCAAAAAAGTTTCAAATAAAGAGTTTCATGGATTTGAAATAGGCCTATTTTAAAAATATTTTTGGATATACAGGTTATTACGCTTTTGTCTGGCAAATAAAAATGTAATTTTTAAAAGGAACAACTATTTTATTTCAGTTTTAGAATAGTTAGGTAATACTGTATTCAACACAAGAATAATTTCTAAAAATATTACAGGTGTGTATTTTTGAAATTAGAGAATGATGCAGACAATAAAATTATCATAATTTATAGGTAAGTTATCAATGATTTCAAAATAGTTTAAAATGCAGACTTATAAGATACCAAGCTAAGGAATAGTAGTGATAGAACTGGTTCATTTTATACAAAGTGTTTTGAAATATGTTTTTAATATGGCTAACTTTAAGTTCAATTTACTCAATTTTTTAAATGCAACACTCTATATATAATTTCAGTATAACATTCTTTATAAATTTACTTATCCAACAATACCAACATGTTTGCCTATTTACATATACAGGGTGTCCCATCAGTGCGTAATTGATCGATAGCAGTTTTATTATTGGAAATTCAAAAAAATATTAATATAAAAGTTGTATGACCATTTTCACAATAATTATTCTTAAATATACAGGGTGGTCTATAAACGAGGGACTGACCAAACTTATAGTTTTTTAAAGCATAACACCCTGTAGGTTGTTACACATATTTGATTTTCACATCGTCAAACAATTTTAATAAACTTATATAAGATGTGCCAAAACGCGAGGTTATAAATTTAAGTTTTCTTTTAATGGAATACCCTGTTTGTTATACCATCAATTAAGTAATTTCTTTAACTTCAATTTTTCTTAGCTTTCCTTATTTCAAATCAACACATCTCTCTGTAACAGTCTTGCTTTTATCTAGATGTTTTAAACTCTGTAACCAGTGGCGCATCCAGAGTTTTAAGTCCGGGAGGCTAGTGGTAATTAAAACTTATTTCTATAGCAGAGGTAGAAGCTGGAAAGGCTTTTGCTATTTTCCCACTTTATACACATAAATTGACAGGTTTGCGGCGGATCTAGTCAAAGTGGACGCGATACATTGGCGTACAAAATTATTTTACAGATGTTAATAACAATTTCGAGTAAACAGTTAATAAATTGTGAATAGCTGTTGAAATTTTGTAAAATTATGATTTGAATGTTATAATACATGTTTAATAATTATTTATAGTCCATAAATACATACGATTGTCCAGTTCCGCCGGTAATAATTTAAAATTATTTATTCTATAAAATGACACTGGCAGGTAAAGATTACTGCAAAATTCTCGAAGCCGTTCGACGTGGTTTGACGTTTACCCCCTCTCTATCTACCAAAAGCCTTTCCAACTTTGACTTGTGTTATAATAATACATTTTTAATACCTATAAAAAGTTAGGTTTGAAAAAATTTGGGGGTAATGGGGATAATTACCCAAGAATCTTTAATTACCCCCAATATCCCTTCCCCGTATATGCACCCCTGTCTGTAACCTAGAGCTACTGATGATAATACGAACACAAAACAATTTAATTTTCAGAGGAATTAATTTGAAAATAGGATTGTTTTTAGGGTTGCCACTTGTCCTTTTTTGAAAAGGACAGTCCTTTTTTGAAGCAAAATGTCCTTGGGACTTTTTAAAGCTTAAAATTTTCTTTTTACGGCAAATGACTTTTTTTTTCAGCATATTATATCTGTGGACGGGACATGGTTTGTACAAAAATATATAAGCTGAGGACCTTTTTTTTTTAGAAGTTCAGTAGGAGGATGAGGACTTTTGTATACTGGAGCCCCTGTCAGCATCGTAGTCCTTTATTCACTTTTCAAAAAGGTGGCAAACCTAATTGTTTTATTTGAAAAATGTTAATTTTTATAAACCATCAAAATCTCGATAAAAACATACGTTTGAGTATAGGAAATGCCAAACAAAATAAAAACTAAAGAAATGTATTTATAAATTGACGGTTTAACATACAGGGTATTGAATTTGAAAAAAATGAGAATATTGTAATCTCGCGTTTAGGCACCCCCTGTATACATAATAGCAAATGAATAAAAACAGAAAACACTTTAGGAATTCTAGGTCTGTTGAAAGTTTAACGATGTGAAAACAATCAAATCTGTTACCAGATTGTTTGGTCTAAAAAAGTATGTTTGGTTTGCCCATCATTTCTGTAATATCCTGTATATTTAGGAATAATTGCAAAATATAGTCGAACAACTTTTTTGTATTAAAAAGGTCTTTATATCTCCAATAACAAAACAATAATTAAGCAGTGGAAGGAACATGCTCATCTATACAGGCAGCAGACAAGCACTACTCACCCTGAAAGACCACGAATTTACTCAGGGTTAGTACTAGAATGTCACGAAGCTTTGGCCGAAGTATCCATCAACTATGTGGTCACCTTAAGATGGATCAAAGGTCACGCCACATCGAAAGGTAACCGTCTTGCTGATTAACTAGCCAAGAAAGCAGCCAACAAAATACTTTTTGGACCTGGCCCTTCTATTGGCCTGACAAAATCGGTAGTGACAGACCTAATCAAATAACATTCCCTTGTGAAATTCAAGGAAAGATGGGATGAAACAAGAAACTGCAGAGTTGCCAGGGAGCTCTTAAGTTATCCTGACAACACTGCAGCAAACAAATACTTGACTATGACTAGACAGAATCTGCGCATAGTCACAGGCATTCTGACTGGTCATTGCATCTCCATATCATGGGGCTGTCAGAATCCGCACTCTGCAGAGGGTGCGAACAAGAAGATAAGACCATCGAGCATATCCTTTACGATTGCTCGACGCGCTAATTTATTAGAAGATTTGTGTTCGGTGAGTATCAACTAACACCGGCCGATATAAGAGAAGCACCTCTTGACGACGTTGTCAACTACATTAAATCTGTGGGCTAACTCACGAGCTATCATCTCAGGAGGATGCACAATGGGCCTAATGAGGCTTAAGGCCGTGGGGTAACCCACCCCCTACACACGTTACAGATATATTCTATACTAGCTTTTGCCCGCGGCCTTTCACGCGTGGTGTCGTGTTTATAATTTTTTTTTTAATTTTTAATAATTTTTAATAAATTTTAATAATTTTTAATAATTTTTAATAATTTTTAATAATTTTTAATAATTTTTAATAATTTTTAATAATTTTTAATAATTTTTAATAATTTTTAATAATTTTTAATAATTTTTAATAATTTTTAATAATTTTTAATAATTTTTAATAATTTTTAATAATTTTTAATAATTTTTAATAATTTTTAATAATTTTTAATAATTTTTAATAATTTTTAATAATTTTTAATAATTTTTAATAATTTTTAATAATTTTTAATAATTTTTAATAATTTTTAATAATTTTTAATAATTTTTAATAATTTTTAATAATTTTTAATAATTTTTAATAATTTTTAATAATTTTTAATAATTTTTAATAATTTTTAATAAATTTTAATAATTTTTAATAATTTTTAATAATTTTTAATAATTTTTAATAATTTTTAATAATTTTTAATAATTTTTAATAATTTTTAATAATTTTTAATAATTTTTAATAATTTTTAATAATTTTTAATAATTTTTAATAATTTTTAATAATTTTTAATAATTTTTAATAATTTTTAATAATTTTTAATAATTTTTAATAATTTTTAATAATTTTTAATAATTTTTAATAATTTTTAATAATTTTTAATAATTTTTAATAATTTTTAATAATTTTTAATAATTTTTAATAATTTTTAATAATTTTTAATAATTTTTAATAATTTTTAATAATTTTTAATAATTTTTAATAATTTTTAATAATTTTTAATAATTTTTAATAATTTTTAATAATTTTTAATATTTTTTAATAATTTTTAATAATTTTTAATAATTTTTAATAATTTTTAATAAATTTTAATAATTTTTAATAATTTTTAATAATGTTTAATAATTTTTAATAATTTTTAATAATTTTTATTAATTTTTAATAATTTTTAACAATATTTAATAGTTTTTAATAAATTCTTAATTTTTAATTTTTTTTTTATTTATTTTAACTTATTTTTATTTAGTATTATTTTTTATTTATTTTTATTGTTTTTTATTTATTTTTATATATTTTTATTTATTTTTATTTATCTTTTATATAAAAAATGAATCGAGAGTTTTTAAAGAGTGTAAATTTTACACACTTTAAATACTCTCGATTTATTTCTTATTACCCAGTGTGTACAGGGTTTTTCATTATAATTTGACCGCTATTTATTTTCATTATTATTGCAAACACAAAAAAAAGTTTTAAGTAAAAGCTATGTTGTTCTATCTGTACCGACTCCAACAAAATATAATTTAATTTTTTTAATGGGACACCCTATATATTTTTGCCATTTTAAGTAGACTTGCGTTTCCTGATAACAAATATATAATATTTTAATTATATAGTGACTTATTGCACTATGAAAGCATAACACATAGATAGCTATGAAAATCATGTTTCCAAGTGAAACAGTTGTTTGTTTATTAAAAGTTGTCAATTGATTGCTTGTAATGGGTTTTACTGTGATCGAAAAAGTTGAGGTAAGCTTTTACTTGAAACTTTTTTTGAGTTCACAAGAATTATGAAAATACGTAGTGGTCAAATTATAATGAAAAACCCTGTACACACCACTCAACTTCTTCAAGTATTTTTTATTTGTTTTTATTTATTTTTATTTATTTATTTTTTTATTTATTTTTATTTATTTTTATTTATTTTTATTTATTTTTATTTTTTTATTTATTTTTATTTATTTTTATTTATTTTTATTTATTTTTATTTATTTTTATTTATTTTTATTTATTTTTATTTATTTTTATTTATTTTTATTTATTTTTATTTATTTTTATTTATTTTTATTTATTTTTATTTATTTTTATTTATTTTTATTTATTTTTATTTATTTTTATTTATTTCTTCCGGTCCATTTGTTAACAAAACGCCGGTTTAAGTATCGCCGTACTCGAAATTGAAAATGTGTGGGGGCTCCATCCAACTGCATCCACATTTTCTGCCTAGTATTTAAAGGTACATTATCAAGGAGCCCAGGTAATTTTCTCCGCAAAAATTTTAGAAATTTTCTGCCATTAAGGTGACCGGTAAAAAATAAGGACCAATAACATGTAAACCTAATATTCCTCCCTCACATTTAAGGACCACCTATGCTGATGATCGAGAGTACGAAAGACGTGAGGATTTTCATCACTATAATAATAAAAGTTAGACGATTAACGAGCCCATTATTATGAAACGTGCACAGAACATTATCAAAAAAATCCGCATCTGATTCTACTTTATCCATAACCCATAAACAAAAATCAATTCTTTGTTGAAAGTCTCTTTGATACAGTTCTTGGTGCAGCTGCATCTTATAAGGATGAAATTTATGTTTTTTTATTAGTCTTTCAATACTTCTACTTATTCCAGTTTCTCTACTAATAGCCCGATGACTTGAGTGTGGGTTTTCTATTAGTGAGCCAATCACCCAAAATTCATTATCATGATCTCCTACAATAGGTTGAGGCTGAATAATTTTTTTATAATCTACGTTTCCGCTAACTTTAAACTGTTGTAATAATCTTTCAAAAGCACGTCTGTCAGGTTTCTCCCGATCTGAGTACTTTTGGCCGTAAACTCTAGAAGCCAATAAACAGTTTTCATGACACTCACCAAGAACAAGCACCCTATCAATTCTCTCTGCTTTAGAATGAGTTTTCATTCAAATTCAATGGTCACTTTGACGGGAAAGAGTATTTACAAACATTAGCTATGTTAACATAAAAACAGATATTTACTAAAAAACCGTTGAATTTAGGTATAGGGGTTGAATTTAGGTATAGGGAAATCTTATATGGAATGAAAGATAATTTAAATGTCTATCAGTTTAAGTTATTAAATACATTAAAATAAGATAATTATTTCCAACTTACCAGCTAGATTGAATTTCTGCAATATATGTTTTAATTATATATTATTAAATACTTATAATTTAAAATATTTTTAATAACAGGGTGATTCACAAATGCAAAATCTCACCAATTCTACTGTGACGTCAGAGAACAGAGAAGTATATTTTCAAAAAGTAATACTTAATATGCTATTTTGGTGACAAAATATTGCACACTACACTTTTTTTATAGTGTTAGCAAAACGGTTACTTTTCGATGTGGCGTGACCTTTGATCCATCTTGAGGTGACCACATAGTTGATGGATACTTTGGCCAAAGCTTCGTGACATTCTAGTACCAACCCTATTTACTAAATTATTTATTAAGGATTAATTTAAAACCCTGTACTTGTAAATTGGTTTTTAAGAAAGGTAATACCACTAAAATATGTGTACCTCTAAACTTCAAAATTTACAAGGAGGCTTATTTGTTGGAAGATATTCAATTTTAATAAAAGTACAAAAACCACCATTCTAAATTTTCCCAGATCAAATGTAACTATTTTCTCAGTATATAATAATTTTAACACCGTTTTAAGAGGTATAAATTTTAAATCGGGTACTACGACTGAAAAGCTAGATTTTTCTTTATCATATACAGGGTGTTTCCGAACTTGGCGTCCAAATTTGTAGAGGTGGTAGTTCGCATAATTTGAGAGCGATTGGCAGATTTCATTTTTCTAAAAAAATTATAATAAACAAAATAGAGCCATTATAAAAAAAAATCAAAGAGCAGGTCCTGCCCTGAGCGCGTAGCGCAATAGTCCTCAAAAACAGATGCGATTTGCAATTTTGTCGATTCTAAGCGTAGCGCGCGCGAGTCGAGGCGTTCCTATCGCTGTGCAGGACCGTACCTGTTTATAATTTTTTTAATTATTTTTATTTTAAATATTTTGGAAAAATGAAATCTGCAAATCGGTCTCAAATTATGCGAACTACCACCCCTACAAATTTGGAAGCCAAGTTCGGAAACACCCTGTATATATAAATATATAAATGCGAAAATTTGGATGGATGGATGTTTGTTGCTCAATCACGCAAGAACGGCCAAACGGATCTAGATGAAATTTGGCACAAATATAGATTGTAGACTGGAATAGCACATAGCCTACTTTTTATCCCAAAAAAATGTACGGTTCCCGTGGGATCGATGTGTTTTTGTTTTTCACAGAGCAAGGGAACGGACATAATTTTTGGCATAGTGCTACTGAAACATGAAAATTTGAAATACTGCTACTGAGCATAATTAAATAATGACATGTTTCAGGGTTTTTGGTTTTTAACATTTTAAGGGGGGAAACGGGGGTTAAAAGTTTGCATTGAAGCATCGATTTTTTATAGGTAGGAACTTGAAAATTGGAATTATAGCTACTCATCACAAATAAATAATGGTGTGTTTCAGGTTTTTGGATTTTCATATTTTAAGAGGGGAAAGAGGAAATGAAGAAAAGAAGGAAAATGGGAGAAATTGGGGAAATGGGAGGAATGGGGAAATGTGTGGGGAGTGAAAGTTTGTATGGTAGGAACTTGAAAATTGGAATTGTAGATACTCTTCATAAATAAAGACATGTTTCAAAGTATTTGGATTTTACATATTAAGGGAGGAAACAAATAGTAAAAGTAAATAAATAAATAAAAATAAATAAAAGCATATAAAAATAAATAAAAATAAATAAAAACAAATAAAGATAAATAAATAAAATAAATAAATAAATAAATAAAAACAAATACTTGAAGAAGTTGAGTGGTGTGTACACACTGGGTAATAAGAAATGAATCGAGAGTATTTAAAGTGTGTAAATACTTTTTATTTATTTTTTTATTTATTTGTATCTATTTTTATTTATTTTTATCTATTTTTATTTATTTTTATTTATTTTTATTTATTTTTATTTATTTTTATTTATTTTTATTTATTTTTATTTATTTTTATTTATTTTTATTTATTTTTATTTATTTTTATTTATTTTTATTTATTTTTATTTATTTTTATATATTTTTATTTTTGTTTATTTTTATTTATTTTTCATTTATATTTATTTATTTTTTTTAAATATCTCTCGATTCATTTCTTATTACCCACTGTGTACACAACACTCAACTTCTTCAAGTATTTTTTATTTATTTTTATTTATTTTTTTTTTAAATATCTTTATGTAGGTATTTTTATTTATCCAAAATCCAAAAACCTGAAACACACCATTATTTATTTGTGATGAGTAGCTATAATTCCAATTTTCAAGTTCCTACCTATAAAAAATCGATGCTTTCATGCAAACTTTTAACCCCCGTTTCCCACCCCTTAAAATGTGAAAAACCAAAAACCCTGAAACATGTCATTATTTAATTATGCTCAGTAGCAGTATTTCAAATTTTCATGTTTCACTACCACTATGCAAAAAATTATGTCCGTTCCCTTGCTCTGTGAAAAACAAAAACACATCGATCCCACGGGAACCGTACATTTTTTTAGGATAAGAAGTAGGCTATGTGCTATTCCAGTCTACAATCTATATTTGTGCCAAATTTCATCCAGATCCGTTAGGCCGTTCTTGCGTGATTGAGCAACAAACATCCATCCATCCAAACTTTCGCATTTATATATTTATATATACAAGGTGTTTCCGAACTTGGCGTCCAAATTTGTAGGGGTGGTAGTTCGCATAATTTGAGACCGATTCGCAGATTTCATTTTTCCAAAATATTTAAAATAAAAATAATTAACTATTAATTAAAAATTATAAACAGGTACGGTCCTGCACAGCCATAAGATCGCCTCGACTCGCGCGCGCTACGCTTAGAATCGACAAAATTGCAAATCGCATCTGTTTTTGAGGACTATTGCGCTACGCGCTCAGGGCAGGACCTGCTCTTTGATTTTTTTTTATAATGGCTCTATTTTGTTTATTATAATTTTTTTAGAAAAATGAAATCTGCCAATCGCTCTCAAATTATGCGAACTACCACCCCTACAAATTTGGACGCCAAGTTCGGAAACACCCATTATATGATAAAGACAATCTAGCTTTTCAGTCGTAGTACCCGATTTAAAATTCATGCCTGTTAAAACGGTGTTAAAATTATTATATACTGAGAAAATGGTTACATTTGACCTGGGAAAATTTAAAATGGTGGTTTTTGTACTTTTATTAAAATTGAATATCTTCCAACAAATAAGCCTCCATGTAAATTTTGAAGTTTAGAGGTACACATATTTTAGTGGTATTACCTTTCTTAAAAACCAATTTACAAGTACAGGGTTTTAAATTAATCCTTAATAAATAATTTTGTTGTGGTTCTCACTATAAAAAAAGTGTAGTGTGCAATATTTTGTCACCAAAATAGCATATTAAGTATTACTTTTTGAAAATATACTTCTCTGTTCTCTGACGTCACAGTAGAATTAGTGAGATTTTGCATTTGTGAATCACCCTGTTATTAAAAATATTTTAAATTATAAGTATTTAATAATATATAATTAAAACATATATTGCGTGCAACAGAAATTCAATCTAGCTGGTAAGTTGGAAATAATATTCTTATTTTAAATGGCACACCCTGTATTTAATAACTTAAACTGGATAAAGTAGAATCAGATGCGGATTTTTTTTATAATGTTCTGTGCACGTTTCATAATAATGGGCTCGTTAATCGTCTTTCATTATTATAGTGATGAAAATCCTCACGTCTTTCGTACTCTCGATCATCAGCTTAGGTGGTCCTTAAATGTGAGGGGAGGAATATTAGGTTTACATGTTATTGGTCCTTATTTTTTTACCGGTCATCTTAATGGCAGAAAATTTCCTAAATTTTTGCGGAGAAAATTATATGTGCTCCTTGATAATGTACCTTTAAATACTAGGCAGAAAATGTGGATGCAGTTGGATGGAGCCCCCACACATTTTCAACTTCGAGTACGGCGATACTTAAACCGGCGTTTTGTTAACAAATGGATCGGAAGAGGTGATTCACATAATTGACCTCCAAGATCTCCAGACTTGACGTCGTTGGATTTTTTTATGGGGACACATAGAAAGTATAGTTTATAACACCCCACCAACTACTTCGAAAGATATGAAAGCTAGAATAAGAGCTGCTTTTCAGACAGTAACTGGAGAAATTCTTCTCAAAGTGAAGCGATCCTTTGAAAAGCCGAGTTCAGTTGTGTTTAGAACAAGATGGGCGTCACTTTGAACATTTTTTATAATTCATTTTTTGTTTTGTTTTCAATTTGTTTCTTACTCTTTTTCATTTGTGTGTAGTTTTCAAGTAATTCAAATTTTCTTGTCATTAAATGTTTTTTTCGTTCAATACCATATTTTGAGTGATATTTGCTCTATGGTTACTATGATTAAAAAATAATATGATAAAAACCATATGTTAAAAATAAAAAAACAGCTATTTACTAAATAAAGATCCATCGAATTTAGGTATAGGGAAATCTTATATGAAATGAAAGATAATTTAAATGTTTATCAGTTTGTTATTAAATACAGGGTGTGACATTTAAAATAGGAATATTATTCAATATGTAAGTCGAATTCAATTAGACTAAATGATGTAATGGAAACATTTGCAATTTATTCGATAGTCTAATATCTTGGCTACGTATATCGCAGGTGACTGTTGATGTGTTTTAAATAACCGCGTCATACTAGGTTATGTTGTTCAAGCTTACAAATTAAGAATCCTTTAAATGTTTCAAAAACGAAAAGAGATAGGTATAGGATACATTACAGAAACTTTGCTTTATTTTTTCCGTGGAATCAAAAGACACTATCAAATATAAGGTGTTGTCTTTAAAAAAACATAAATTCCTGTTTTTGGGCCACCCTGTATAATCCAAATTATTCTTAATTTGTAGTGTTAATGGTCCTGTATTTCTCTATTAAGAAAAAAAATTTAAATTTTAAGTCGTTTTCCCTACAGTGACCGACGCGTATAGGATGCGCCACTCATATAAATTGGGTCCAATCGAAATAAGTCAATTGGACCCAATTTAAAATGACATCTACCATACGTGGTAGCTCTATGTCCCAGAAATTTTGGGACACCATGTATATAACTTAACCTTATTTGGAAAACTTACACAATGACAAATATTTGAATCTGAAATTTTAGTTTGGGAACATGTACACATATCATTATTGATAATAATATTTAATGAACCTTTTCTTCTTTTTCTTTTTTCCGTCTGAGTTATTTGGTTTATTCTAGTTTTTGATAAAACTGGAATTAATTGCTTTAATTGTTGTTTACTTTCTTGCGTTTGTATTTTAGTAATCCTTAGACTCAAGGGTTGAGTTTGTGTAAACATTGATTCATTGTTTTGCGGCAATGTTTGAGTCTCGGAGGTTAATCTAGTTGATGGATGTTTGAACAGCTCTTTACTAGTTACGTTAGTAACACTATGGGATACACTTAACACTTGTGGCTCCAATAATTTAGATATATTTGACGAAGGTCTATGTTGCGCTGGGATTGTCCTTTGAGGTTTTTTGGCATATACCATCTGTTGATTGGCTACTGACCTACTAGTAGATCTATTTGATAAAGGCATGCGTTGCCCTGGTATTGTTTTATGAGGCTGTCTTGCATAGGATGTCATCTGCCGATTGGGTATAGACTTATTAGTTTTGTTTGCCAAATATATTTGGCGATCCGGTTGATTTGATAAAGGATATTGTGGAACTGGTACTAACTTATAATTATAAGATTGCATGGACCCAGGGCTCGATTGATATGAAATTGGTAAGCTATAGGACTGTTTTGTCGTCGATTTATTCGGAATATTTTGTTTTTTCATTGCAACGGCTTTCCGAGGAATATTAGCAGGTTTTTTACTGATCAGTTTGATTAAATGACTGTTTAAACTACGTCGATCGTTTGAATTAGACTGACGCCAAGTGGAGCCTTTCCGATCACTTGTAAAGTTTACTTGAAACCCTTCTGCCTGTTTTATTAAGGGGGATACCAGGCTTATTAATAGATGTTTTTAATTTTCTTTGTGATTTTTTTTCAGAAATACCAGTATTTTCAATCATATAATCGGCATTTTGTAGGCCTGAAGCACGAGCTTTACCTTTTCCAATTATATAATCGGCATCTTGCAGCCCTGAGGTACGAGCTTTACCCTTTTCAACCATATAATCGGCATCTTGCAGTTCTGCGGTATAATCTTTACCTTTTTCAATCATAAAATCGGCATCTTGTAGCCCTGAAGCGCGAGCTTTACCTTTTTCATTCATATAACTGGCATCTTGCAGCCTTGCAGCACTATCTTTACCTTTCTCATACGGCGTATATCGCGAAAAATCTTGAATACCTAACGGACGCATTTGTTCTTTTAATATGTAAGAAGCTAAAAGTTTTTTCAAAAAAAATAATTCCTCTTCAGTGTTCTTAATTTGTTGGTTTGTCTGTGCTTCTCTTGTTAGTTTATTGGATGTGCTTGAACGTGCTTCTTTTATTTGTTTATTGGATGTACTTGAACGTGGTTCTTTTATTAGTTTATTGGATGTGTTTGAACGTGCTTCTTTTATTAGTTTATTGGATGTGTTTGAACGTGCTTCTTTTATTAGTTTATTGGATGTGCTTGAACGTGGTTCTTTTATTAGTTTATTGGAAGTGCTTGAACGTGCTTCTTTTATTAGTTTATTGGATGTCATTGAACGTGCTTCTTTTATTAATTTATTTAACGCGCCTGCATCTGCTGGTCTTAGTGATTTACTGAATATGTTTAAACGTGATATTCTTATTATACTTTCTGAAACGGCCGAATGATGAATGATTCGCATATCAGGTTCAGATGGATGTGTTAGAAGACCATGTACTGTTTGTTTAAAAAAAGATCTGTCTTCAGCAACTTCACTTTTATTTGCGTTATTTTCATTAGACTTTGTAAGTTTGTTTAGCTCTATGTCATTAACATTTTCTTCGGGATTGGAGTGGATGTCGACTTCTAAATTAGTTAAAGCTAATTCTACTTCATCATCCGCATCATAACTATCTTCGAGTGCTACAGTTCGTCTTCGTAATGGCGGTTGTGCTCTACCCAAACGAGGTGTAGCTATTTGAGGCTAAAAAGCAGTAAGCGAGTTAAACGCTGTATATGGCGGAAAATAAATTGGTAGATGCTTAAAATAATTTATTGAACATTCAGACTTTTGTAAATTATAAAGAGTTATCGGATGATTATCATTTATTATTTCACAAAAATATTAGAAATCTGTAGAACGTTTTTAACATTATTAACCCTTTCAAAAATATACCTTTCCTCAATTAGTTATATGAAGAATTATAGGTAACAGAGATTCAGTTTCTAGTGTCAATTAAATTAATTTGCGCAGGAGGTTAGGTCTCAAGTTGAGACCTAACCTCGTTAAGGCTCGTGAGGTAGTGCCATTGTGCCATGGCACTATCTTATTTTTGATGCAAAAATATATTTTTTTATTTTTAAAGCGTCTTATCATATTTTTATTTTATTTTATGCATTTTTTTTTATATTCAAAAATTATTTGAATTGTGGCAACCTTGCGTTACATAAATCTCCAAACAACCGGAGCCATTTCTCAGCTGGCACTAGGGGAGATAGAGATTTTACCAGCAGTCTATGTGAGCAACAGAAATGGGGACATTTTACATGTATTTAAATGGTAAAATCAAGGAATGTTCGTGCCAGGCACAGCGCCGATAGCGGTTAAAATAATCGCGGTTTCTCGATAATGTCGATTGTTGACTGACTTAACCGAATTTATTTACGCGCTTTTAAGTTTTTCGTTACGTTACGAAGTGTAACTTTAATACCTATGTGTCTTTTTGTTTTCGATAAACTTGTTTAAATATCTTATTTATTAGTTTTTAATTTATTGTGACAATGAATAAAATTGGCGTCTTAAAAAACTTTTTTAGTGGTTTTTCGCTAGAAAAAAAAAACTACAAATTAAAGAATTATGCCGGCCAATTCCCTATTTAAAAATTGAAAAACAAAGTGAAAGTGGGCAAAAATCGCGTTGTTGTAAATTTATTAAAACTATTTATGATAAAAATTAGTTGTGTGGTTGCAAAGAAACTAATAAACTGTTTTGTTTTGTATGTGTTTTGTTTGAAGGTGACGAGACTTGGTCAAAAAAAGGCACAGACGATCTTGTCCATATAAAATGAAATCCCATGAAAAATCTAAAGTGCACATGAATAATGTTTTTAGTTTTTCCATGCTTGGTGAGATAAATATAAAAACCCAGTAAAATTCGGCTTATCGTGATGCTCTAATTAAACATAATCAACAAGTGGATAAGAATCGATATGTTTTAAATCAAATTATAAATTGTATAAGGTTTTATGGAGCTTCTGAGTTAGCTTTAAGGGGTCACGATAAGAAAGATAATTCGGAAAATAGAGACATAAAGGATCATATTCAAAGTTCAAAAGCTTTCAAAGGTACCTCAAAAACAACCCAAAATAAACTTTTTGAGTGCATGTTAAATGTTTATCACGAAGAAGTTAGGAAATAAATAGAAAATTATCGTTTTGTTGCAGTGATTGCCGATTAAACGACTGACGTTGCTTGTGAATTTCAATTAGTTATAGTTTTCAGATATTTGTGTAAAGGACGACCAGTTGAGAGATTTTAGAGGTTTTATATGCTCGATGGACACGACGTCAAATCAATTGCTGAATGCATTTTAAATGTTTTACATCCATTATTAAAACATAGTCCAAATAAATTAATTGCTCAAAGCTATAACGGCACGTCTGTAATGAGTGGTGGATTAAATGGTGTGCAAAAAATTATGAAACAAACATATCCTCTTGCAAATTATGTTCATTGCCATGCACACCAGATGAATTTAGTTATGACAAGTGCATGTTCTGTCAATAAGCAGGCTAGAATATTTCTTTCTAATTTATATGGTTTGTGCTCTTTCTTTTCCACGTCTCCTCAAAGAACAAAAATTTTGGATGAGGTAGTTAATCGCAGGTTGCCAAGATCTTCCCAAACACGTTGGAATTTTCAATCGCGAGGTGTTCATACTGTTTATGAGAATAGAAAAGACCTCATTACAGTTGTGGAAAGTACTTCACGCGATTCGTCTATTAATCAAGCAAGTGGGTACAAATTAAAACTTCAGGATAAAAATTTTATATTTTGGTTAAGTATTTTTCATCAAATAATGCCTCACGTGGAAATTATTTTTAACCAATTACAAAAAGTATGCACAGATTCTGTTAAATTCAAGAAAGATTTTGAGAATTTCGAAGCAGCAATTCAAGGTACACGGGAGCAAATGGACAGCATTATTGACAATATTCAAGGAGAAATAAACACGTCGCAAGGAGAAACTGTAAGTAAGTAAATTCTTTATTTAGCTTTCAGCTAGTTATAAACAAATATTTACAATTTAAACTTAAAACTATAGGTTACCTAAACCTAGATAATTACTAATCATATTTTTAAAACTACCTAGAGTTGGGGCATCTTTTATATTTTTAGGCAACGCATTAAAAAGACGAATCCCTTCCTGCAATAATGAGCCCATCAAAAAAGATTTTTTTGTGAAATCAATATTAAAATTGTCTATTGATCTGAGTGGACGTAAATGAAGTTCAGATCTTTTTACAAGTAGTGTACTAAGGTATTTCGGAGTTTTGTGATGTATCATCTTATATATTAGTATTAAATTCGACATTTTAATGCTTTGCTCAACTGTATAGACATTCAGCTGTTCATGCATTTCCCTGACCGAAGTGTAAATATTACAATTTAATATTATCGTTAAACATTTATTTTGTAACAGTTGCAATCTGTTGATGTTTTCTTTAGTAGCTGATAATAGTAATTCATTACAATAATTAAAATGTGGGCGTATTATTGTATTATAAATCAGAGATTTTGACCATTGCGACAAGTTACATGAAATCCTTCTAAAAAAACCAATTTTTTTACCTAATTTTTTACATAAGTAATTGGCATGATTATTAAAAGTTAATTGTTGGTCAATAATGACTCCTAAATATTTTATTTCCAGTACTTGTTCATGGTTCACCACCTATTTCTACTACTTGATCATGCGCATTAAGTTGTCTGCATTGTGCTTTTGATCCTAGGATCATATATTTTGTTTTTGCAGTATTTAATTTAAGCTTATTTACACACAGCCAGTTCATACAAAATAGACAATTCTTCATTTAATATTTGAATTATTTCCTGAAAATCTCTACCAGATACTGAAATGAGCGTGTCGTCCGCGAAAAGGCTAATAAATGATCTTTTTAATCGTTTATGAATGTCATTTACATAAATAATAAATAAAAGTGGACCCAACACACTTCCTTGCGGTATCCCGTAGTGGCTTTCTGTTTCACTAGATATATTATTTCCTATTTTAGTCTTATGATACCTATTAGACAAATACTCCCTAATTAAATTTAATGCTACCGAATTTACACCGTTATTTTGCAACTTTTTTAATACTGGTGAACTGGTGAACCAATAAGAAAAAAGGCACGAATTGAAGAGAACAGCAGAAAACGCGAAGCCTTAGAAATATGCGATGCCATTTTATTGCAAATAAAAACAAGGTTCAACTTCTCTGGGCATTTGGTCGCTTCTAATTTATTTATGTCGCAGAATTTTTCGGCCTATAGGCATCCGTTTCCCGAATCATTCCTCAATGAAACATGTATACAATTTTCATGTTTAGACAAAAATATGCTTAAAAATTAATTACAAGTACTGTATCAGAGAGACAAATTAATTACCACCTCCTGAGCTGTCCACTGTCAATTTTATTAAATGTGGAAGGTTTAAATTGTACATTTTAGAAAACTCTTAAACTTTTAGGTATTTGATAACAATACGTATGTCAACATCTGAAGCAGAGCGCTGTTTTTCAATGATTAAACGGATTAAAATATTCCTCAGAAATACAATGAAGGAAGAAAGACTTAGTGCTTTAGGTATGTTGTCCGCAGAAAAACATTTTGTAAATGGAATTAAAAATTTTAATAATAAAGTAATTGATAACTTTGCAACCAAAAAAGAAAAAAGAATGGACTTTATTTATCGGAAACTTTAAAACTAGTATATCAAGCAACTTTGTGCGCGTGTATGAATACTGTAAACAGGTATAGTTTTATTTTTGTGATTTTTTGGTATATGGACCTAAAGACTATGGTAATAACAAACTGCAGCATTAATTACTGGGAATAAGTTAATTTATAATTTTTAATTACTTTTACCGAGTTCTTTGATAAGTTTTGAGTAATTTATTGGCAAAGTTTGGGATAAGACTAACCCTGACGGCCTGTTTCTTGGCAAAACTTGTGTTAGAAACCCCATAAATAGTAGTCATATAATAGATATAAAAGTATCCGTCCTTCATTTATTTTTTAATTAAAATTTTATATCTATTTTGACCGTGATAAACTTTTGCCCAAAGCCAGTTTTTTTAACGACTCTTGGGAAAAAAATTTGAGCGTGGCACCCCAAAAAATTTTCCACCTCCGGCGGGGTGTTCACATTTGTTAAAAATCTGGCACTACCATCAGGGGCGACAAGAGGGGGGACAGCCGGGACAAATTCCCGGGGCCCGGCAGCTTTAGATGACGAAGTTCGCCACAAGAGCACCAGAAAGAGGACTTTTTTTGAAATGTGATATTGAAAAAGCTTAATATTTTTTATAAGATTGTCCCAAGGGCCCGACCTGGCTCTCGGCGGCCCTGACTACCATCTCGTATTATCACGAGCCGCCTCTGCCGTAGGGTACGAGATATAAGGGAGATAAGTGTCTTTAATCTTAATTTAGTGGCTACCTCGTTAGCAGTGACCGCCTGAAGGTACTTTTAATTCCACTGAGTTTATCTTGAGTACAATTTGGTATATTACAGGGTTGCAGAGTAAACTGTATTACCAAAACTGGCGCCCGAGCATCCTTTATTCTGCATTCACCAGCTTAGCGCGACACATACTTTCTGATTCACTGTAGGTGAAACCAGAAGCCTATCACAAACTATATATTTATAAAAATAACAGAAAATTAAATATTCAAAAAATACTTGAAAACGCGACCCTCTAACTTTGACCGAAACTCGCGCGCTCACAAAATCGCAGCAGCCTAAATTTTGCAATGGGCTCATCCTATATTATAAGTTTTATTTTGTTGGATAATTTATTTTGATTTTTTTTGTATAATATGAAATTTTTGTCATTTCATGTAATTTTAGTTGTTTATAAATTTTTGAGAATTTGCGTTTGTCAGAGTTTATGTCATAAAAAGGTTTCTTTATTAATCTCAAGAAAGTCACAACTAAAAAAAAAATCATTTCATCCGGGTTAAATTTCGTTTAGCCGAAATCAGTTACGTAAAAATTATTGCCAAATCTCGTGGTGAGGAAATGCATAGTTGCCAAGTTATAGATCATTTATTGTTCACTTTAGTTTAGACGAAATCAGTTATGGGGAAACTGTTGCCATGGGAACGCTTGACATAGTAACGACTAAACAAAAAACAAAATCCCGTGGTGAGGAAATGCGTGGTTGCCAAGTTACAGATGATTTAATTTAGCTGTAATCAGTTACGGAGAAACTGTTGCCATAGAAGCACTTGTCATGGTAACGATTAAACAAAATCCGTGGTAAGGAAATGCATAGTTGGCAAGTCACAGATCGTTTAATTTTCACTTGAGTTTAGCTGAAATCGGTTACGGAGAACTCGTTGCCAAAAGAACACTTGTCGTGATGTTGACTAAACAAAAACCTAAATCCGGTGGTGAGGAAATGCGCAGTTGCCTCTTATATTTATTTTAACTCTAAACATATATCCTAATCTAAACTAAAGTGAAAATGAAACCATCTATGACTTGGCAACTAAGCATTTTCTCACTAAGGAATTGTTTAGTCGTTAGCATGACAAGCGTTTCCATGGCAACATTTTCTCCATAAGATCACGCTAAGCTTCTCCCACCCACCTCCTAACAAGTACAGTTGAGAGCCGACCTTTTGCGCGCGAATTTCGAAACGTCATGCGGGCGCGCCTTTTTTCCACCTACATCATAAGTTCACGCTACGCTCCTCCCACCCACCTCTTAACCATTACAGAGGAAAACGAACGAAGAGAGCGCCCGGCCGACATTGCGCGAATTTCGAAACGTCGGCCGGGCGCGCCCTTTTTCCAGCTATATCATACTGCCGCCATAAGAAAAAAACACGTATTCGACATTTTTTCCAAAATTGAGATATTTATTTCATATGTTTTAAAATAGCTTTCTGAACATGTTGACGAAGAAAAAATCGCGTATATTGCTGTGGAAGTAATAAATTCGCTTTGTTATTTTCACGTATTTGCACCTCATTGAAATGTCGTACTAAATAAAAACCACGTATTTACTAAATACTAAGAAATACCCGCGTAAAAACGAAGCGCAAGTTTTAACTTTGGAAGCGAAAACTTATTTTTTAAAAATTGAAACTTTATTAACTTTTGTGAACTTTACAATGCTAGGTTTTGAGAACGTATTCTAATACAAAGAACAAGTATCGAGTCTAAACGAATAATGAATAATCTAGTACATGTTTAACTATTTATATGAAAGGAAAAAGGTAACATTATCTTGTTTACAATATATGATTATATTTTAGGTGATTAAGGGAATATTCTAATATAACTCGCATACGTAGTTTTTACTTAGTAGGCGCGCGTTTACGTGACTGTTGCTTAGCATTGAGTATTTCTGCAGTACAAAGCGCATATAAAGTCCACGTAACAGTTAAAAGCCTTAGCATTAATGAAATGGTGAATTGGAAAAACTGTTCTTCGATTACAAAGATAAATAGATTAAAGCCTTATTTACGAGACGTTTCCGAAATAATATTTACCAAAGGGAAACTTTCATTCGTTCGAATACAGAACTTTGGAAAATAGTACGTTTACAGAAGTTGATATTTTGCAAGAAGGGTTTAAAAGAAATCCTAATCTTATGCGGCCAAATTTTCGCAATACGCCGTGTGGAATAAGCGCCGAAAAAAAGAGTCAATAATAAAAAATTTGAGTCCACTGTCAGACACGAGGTTATCTTTTTGGCAAAACATTCCTATTTGTTAAAATAAATGAATTAAGTATTTGTTATTCTTAAATTAAAAACTATTGTCTGTACTTTTAAATATTTAATAAATAGGTTCAAAGTTTTATAGGCTTTGGTTTTATTATGGGTTCCTTCTTTTATAAAAGTCTGTTTGGTGAAACACAAAAATTAAAAATATAAAACATTTACAAAAATAAATTTATTTGGGCTAAATTTTTTTGTATTAAGGTGATTACAGCACCCCCTTATAATTTTCGGAAAAGGATATTAATTTAAAAAAAAAAATTAAAATGTTGGCAAAATATATTAGGCAATAATATCTAGAATATGCATATATTTTAAAGTTTTAATTCCTTCCAGTTTCCGAGAAAAAAATCAAAGGGCTTTAAATTTTGAAATATCATAATGAAAATAAATGCATTCCTCAACAGCACTATTCTTAATATAATCCCTAAATTTAAGCTCTTAATCTTTTGTTAATGATTTTTTAAAATTCGCCGAAATTAGTGGCTAAAACGCCTTGTTAAGTGCTATTTTCTGGTTTAAACTGGTGTAAACTAGTGTAAATCGTTGCAAGAAACGAATGATGACTCAGAGTGTACGATACGATAGTTACAGACGCGTTACACTAGAAAGAAGTACTTAACGAGGCATTTTAGCCACTAATTTCGACGAATTTTAAAAAATCATTAACAAGAGATTAAGAGCTTAAATTTGGGGATTAGTGGGAATAGTGCTGTTGAGGAATGCATTTATTTTCATTATGATATTTCAAAATTTAAAGCCCTTTGATTTTTTTTCTCGGAAACTGGAAGGAATTAAAACTTTAAAATATATGCATATTCTAGATATTATTGCCTTATTTATTTTGCCCAAATTGAAATTTTCTAAAAAAATAACTTTTTGAGATATCCTTGTCCGAAAATTATAAGAGGATGCTGTAATCACCTTAACTACAAGCAGAAGTTCCTATATTTACATTTTTCGAAGGTAAAACTGCGTATATGCACGTTATACGTAGTTTTTCCTTAGCAAATTGTAATTACGTGTTTGTTGTTTAGTATTACAAAAATTTTTTCCATTTAAATATGCCGTATTTTTAATTTTTTTGTTATAAAACGGAAATTTCTTGCTTAATCAATAGTTTTTTATTCTCATTTATTAGCTTTTTTTGTATGTAAATTTAGGTACCAAAAGTAGTTGTCTGAAAAAATGTATTTGTAATGTATTTATAATTTAAATCTTTACTCTCCATTTTCTTAAATATAAGATTTTGTCGAATACGTGGTTTTTTCGTATGACGGCAGCATAAGATCACGCTACGCTACTAATCACTACTTGGCAACTACGCATTTCCTCACTACGAGATTTGGGTTTTTGTTTAGTCGTTGACATGACAAGCGTTTCCATGGCAAGTTTTTTATAACTGATTTCGGCTAAACTAAAGTGAACATTAAATGATCTATAACTTGGCAACTATGCTTTTCCTCACTACGAGATTTGGATTTTTGTTTAGTGATTTCAGCTAAATGAAACTAAACAAAAACCGCAATCATCTACAACTTGGCAACTACGCATTTCCTCACCATGAGATTATTGTTTACTTATAGTCATCACAATTGTTATCATGACAACAGTTTTTGCATAACAGATTACGGCTAAACGAAAGTTGATCCTTTCATCCCCCCTGCTGTCCCACCTCGGCGTCGTCACGCTTTTCCCTCACGTAAATCTGGCAACCCTGCTCACTCAACATCAATGATATTATAAAAATGTTCAGACTGGTACAAAGGACTACTACGTGGGCGTATATGACATGGAATGCTAGGACAAAAGTGTGAAAATGTGTTTCAATTACTAGTTACATTTACCTTAGCTTCAGATGTTTCTATGCTTAAATCAGGTTTCGACATGGCTTTCAATGGTAGATTATCCTCTAAGTGTGTTAGATTTGCTTCTTGATTTTTAACCTTTGGCGATTCTGGAGTTATGGATTCTTGTTCAACTTCATTCAACTTAACTTGTTTAAGAGATGTCGATTGTTCTTCTAGCTCCTGTTTAATAGGCGATGATTCTGCAAATTCTATTTCCTGTTTAACTGTATCCAGTTTAACTTTTTTAATAATTGAAGATTTGTCTGGTGATTCTTCTTGTACCTTATCCGTCACGAATTCAAGATGAGTATTTTTCACTTCGCTTTCAGTACTTAAGAGTTTTTCATTTAATGATTCGTCTAATTTTATTTGCCCAAAAGTTTCGGACTGCTCCAAAGGCTTCATATATTCTGTTTCTAAAATTGCTTGAGTGTCGTCGTTGATAGTTTCTTGCTTAAGAGGCTGTATTATAGTTAAATCCTCCTCAGGCTCGTTTAATTCTAAATTTAACAATTCTTGTTTTAAATCGTCGATACTTTTTTGTCCTACTAGAGCTAATTCTTCTTCAGAATCTTCTAATTCAAAATTTAGAGAATCCTGTTTTAAATCGACAATTTCTTGCTGAAATTGTAACGGTGGCACTTCGTATAATTTTTCTTTAGAATCTATATATTGGGTACTTGAAGAATCAGGTTTAATATCGTCGGGTTTTTCTTGTTCTTGTGTTGAAGACTGTTTCACAAATAATGTTTCCTTTGGTTCTGTGAAATATGTGTTATCGAGTTCGTGAGCAATGGTATTTAAACTATCTTGTTCAAGATATAGTTCTTCTTTAGGCTCGGGATATTCGATATTTATAGACTCTTGTTTAATTTCGGTTAAAACGCTTTGTTCCAGAGGTGCAGGTTGTTCTAGAATATCATCAATTTGCTTTTCTAATTGGGATACATCGATTTTTTCAAAATCTTCAGACACGTTACTACTGCTTCTCTCTTCGTGCTTTTTTGAAGAACTTGATGACTCGTCAGTGCCGTTTTCTGCAAGAAAAAAATTTAATTTCTATTTGAAGATCTGTCTCGAATTTATTCTAGAATAAACGTTCACGCTTTTTGTGTGTATTTGTTACTGCCTAAGGACTTATGGAAACAATTAGATTTATTAATAGGATTTGACTTAATGTGACAATGTTATTTTTACAGACATCCGTCAGAATTTGTCCGTTTTTTGTGCCTATGATTCTCGTGTTTTGGAAAAGCTAACATGTTGGTTGTGTCATTATATTTTGTGTCCAACACATGATTTTTCTGTAAAGATATCAAATATACAGAGAGAGTCTGTAATTTGGAATAAATTCAATAGTTCAAATACTTTTTTGTAAGGTCGGACCCGTCTATTATTATTTCCAATCGCGATTTTTACATACAATAATAATGTATACAGGGTATCCCAATTTAGAGATATCGTCGGTCTAAAGCACACCTATCGTATCTCCAAGCCAAAAACCCATTTTGTGACAATCGCAAATTTAAACTTCAGCTAAGTGTACTAGAAAGTGTAATTAAATGCCTTAATTCTCAGTTTTAAATTTGAATTTATTGTAGTTTGGTGGGTGTTGGAGCTACAATGTTTGTGCCCAAAAAAATAAGGCTAAAATGCGAATTGGTACCAAGATCGTTATAACATTAAATTTGGAGTTACAATATGTGTGCTTTAGATCGACGATATGACGTCATCGTTGAAATTGTTAAATGGCAGCACTTCATTTTGATGGCTAGTTTTATAGGGTTTGTAAAGTTGTACAAAACTGCCAAATATCAAATTTTTATTCCTTACCAATTACAAGGTTATAAAAAGTAACAAATTTATGAAAAATAAGTAATCAACTCTACTGAATTTAATTATTTCAATTAAGAAAATGCTCAGAATGTTGTCCATTGACTAGTTGACAATATCCTAAACGCGATCGAAATTCGTTTTGAACATTTCTAATGACCGGGGGCGAAATTAATCTGCACTCATTTCTTATTCGTGCTTTTAGTTCCTCAACATTTGCATTAAAAAAAACTTTGCTTTTCAAATACCACCATAAAAAAGTCCAATAGGTTCCCTTCTACCTATCCACCTGCCTGGAAATACAGCAAATACTTACGAACAAGTCTTGCGAAATGGGGAGGCGCACCATTAGCATGTACATATGGAATTAAAACAAATTAGCCAATTGCTGCACTAATTATTTTTGCAAGAATTCCAAATATCGTACTCCATTGAGAGTTTCGGCAAAGAATATTGGTCCTATAACTTTTTTTTTGTTTATTTGATTTCACCTTATAAGAAAATTGTACAAAAAAATTATAAGTTTATCGTGTCATGGTAATTATAAAAATACATAAAATTATATACCTAAAAAAAAAATTAAAAAAAAATATACCTAACAAAAACATGAATTATTATATAAAATATTTTTCTATGGAATAGCAGTTTTTCTCTAATAAAAGTTTTTTTACATTAGACTTAAAAGTGAAGATATTACTGTTGTTCTTTATGTCCTCTGGAAGGATATTATAAAATTTACAACCCATATACTCTAGATTCTTTTCAAAAAGTGCCGTACGATGTCTAGGTATTAGTAATTGGCTTTTGTTTCTTATGTTATACTCATGAGAAGCACGCTCGGCAACATATATTGATCGCACATATAAAAGTGTTCGGTAAATAATAGCTCACTTCTCACCCTAGGTATATAATGTACTATTATTATTATTATTATATGTAATATTTTTATTTAAAATTTCTAAAAATTCTACGTTACAAACTAAGCTATCTATGGGGGTTTAGTGAAATTAATATTAAATTTATTTGCCAAGTCAGAATCAATTATCTGGTTACCCTGATCATATAATATAAGTTAGTTATTTGATTGTTGTTGCCTTTTTGCAATTGCCCAATCACTTCCCAGGTAGCTTTAGTCTTATTTTCAGAGCTTAAAATGAGATTATCATAGTATTGCTTAGAGGCCTGTTCTAACCTAAACTTATAAGTATTATTTAACATTTTACTAATTGCAACATATCTTCGATCGTGCTTAGCAAAAGTATTATATAATGACACATTATTTTTTAATTCCAATAAATCTGCATTTCACCTATAGTTATTATTAGGCTTTTTATTTTTAGTTTCGGGTCTTCGTGTAACTAACTTATTTGGAAAGGCAGTTTCAAAATAGGATAAAACAATTTTCGCAAATTGATCATAAGCTAAATTGGGACAGGTCTGATCCAAAACACTAGTCCAATCTACAGCCCCTAATAGATTATGAAAATATTCTATGTTATTTTCATAATATGAACGCAAGACATATTTAACGGCTGGTTTTTTTTTTGTTTTTTTTTGACATAAATTCCTTGTGTGGACATCAATAAATTGAGAATAGTGATCAGATAGACAAAGGTCTAACTTTATTTCCTACAATCCCTGCCCAAACATTCACTATTTCTGGGCGTTGAGTATGGCCTTCCCTCATCCAGCGTGGATTCTCATCCGCCCAATATCGACAATTTTGTCGATTTACCTCCGCATTTAACATAAACGTAGTTTCATCAGAAAACACAATGTTCTCTACTAGAATGTTGTTCGTGTCTAGTTTATTCACAAAACTGCAGTCTTCTATCAGGATCATCTTCCAGTAATTCCTACAGGATTGTAAGTTTGTAAGGATGCAATTTATGGGCTTTAAAAATTCGTGCTACTGACGACTGGCTAATTTCAACATTAGATATATGCCTGGTAGAGATATTAGGATTTTCTTGAACAGAGATTAGTACATTTATTTTGATATCTTCACTAAGGGCAGTTTGTCGATGAGTACTTGTTTTTTTACATGTCCGTTTTCCCTAAATGTAGATAACTACATAAAGAAAATGGTTTGAATTTTTAATGGTTTATTTACAAATAACAATTCTAATTTACAAAGCTTTCAGATA
Source organism: Psylliodes chrysocephalus (assembly GCA_927349885.1). Classification (NCBI taxonomy): domain Eukaryota; kingdom Metazoa; phylum Arthropoda; class Insecta; order Coleoptera; family Chrysomelidae; genus Psylliodes; species Psylliodes chrysocephalus. Next base: position 5,747,020 of record OV651817.1, on the reverse strand, counting down.
TATAAAATTAATGACATAACATCATGACAATTCTACCTGCCTCGTTTTTTGTTACTTGATGTAGTTGAACATGGCGGAAAATATGAATAACGTCACTAAGTGGAAATATGTGACTAGCAGGAAATAAGTTACTAGTCTAACTATCACTAGTTCTAATTGCCAATGGTAAATTATATAATTCCCTAGATTTGCATTGTGTTGGATAGTTTCCAACATGCTGGGGAAGCACAACAAAAAAAAATATATTAATATTATAGGTACAAATTGATGAGTTGTACACTAAAATTAGTATAAAAAGAAATATTTTTCAAATTAAATTAATTAGAAAACTGTCCGGTGCACCAGAAATAAACTCAACTTACACACCTATACACTATTTACAGAGTATATACAAAAAAGTAACGTAATATTGTTAAAAGTAGAAAATATTAATTATTTTATAACAGTAATATTTAGTCATTAGAGACTAGCTACAAATGAGGAGTTGGTCTTATAGAGACCTTACCAAAAAAAAAGTGATCTTTTAGAGACCATTACGAATGAAAAGTTGGTCTTATAGAGACCATTACAAAATGAAAATTTGGTCTTATAGAGACCATTACAAATGAAAATTTGGTCTTATAGAGACCATTACAAATAAAAATTTGGTCTTATAGAGACCATTACAAATAAAAATTTGGTCTTATAGAGACCATCAGAAAGTGAAAATTCTTAACAAAAATTGTTATTAACAAAGTAAAAATACATATTTGTTTTTTTTTTTTAATTGTAAAGCTAAAACATTGTATTTAGCAAATGGGCAATACCGCTATTTTTGTAATTGATCTTAAATAAATTCCATCTTTTGTTTTAACCTCTACTACCCTGATTTTTCCATCCTTACCAGAAATAACTTTAGTAATTCTGGCCATTGGCCACTTTAACGAAGGAGTATTTTCCTCCTTTAGAATAACTAGCATTCCCACTTCTACATTAGGCTTATTATTTTGCCATTTGGGTCTGCTTTGAAGTAATGCTAAGTAATCTATATGCCACTTTTTCCAAAAAATTTGTTGCATGTGGGTGCAAAGTTGCCAAAATTTTACTCTGTTTGTGGGTACCTCTGAGATGTCTTCTTCAGGAAAACTAGTTATGATTCCTCCAGTTAAAAAATGTCCTGGAGTAAGATATGAAAGATCTGAAGGATCTGCACTAATTGCCGTGATAGGCCTTGAATTTAATATTCCCTCAATTTGAATTATTAGGGTATTTAATTGTTCATATGTTAATTGATGTATTCCCATTGTTCTTTTTAAATGATGCTTGGTGCTTTTTACACCAGCTTCCCAGAGACCACCAAACACTGGAGAATAACTCGGTATAAAATGAAACGTAATGTGTTCTTCATAACAAAAATTCTGAATTTTATCTTTATGTTATTTGCTTTGATGAAGCTTATATAAGTCATTTAAAACATTTCTGGCACCTTTAAATGTTGAACCATTATCACAATATACTTGTGTGGGCTTTCCCCTTCTGTAAATAAATCTTTTAAATGAAGCTAAAAACGTATCAGTTGTCAAGTCTGAAAGTAACTCTAAATGAATAGCCTTAGTCGCAAAGCACACAAACAATGCTATATAAGCTTTTGTAACTAATGTTTTTCTTAGCCTTGATTGTTTGATCAGAAAAGGTCCACAAAAATCAATACCTACATGTAAAAATGGTTTTGCAGCTATAACTCTTTTCTCTGGTAATGAACCCATAAGCTGATCTGAACATTTAGCTTTTGCTCTAAAACAAATAACACATTTGTGTATTACTTTTTTAACTTCTCTGGTCCCATTGATAATCCAAAATTTTAAATTTAAGCTAGAAATTACTTGTTTTTGTCCTGCATGAAGCAATTTTAAATGTTCTCTAATTATTATTAAATCAGTTATATAATTGCTTTTTGGTAAAATGATGGGATGCTTTTGGCTATATAACACATGAGAATTTTGCAGCCTCCCACCTACACGCAAGATGCCATTATTATCTAAAAATGGCGTTAAATTTTTTAAATTGGATTTGATATTTAATTTTTCCTTTAGACACTTAATTTCTTGATAGAATTCATTGAATTGTTCATGTTTAATAATATTTAACAGTGACCTATCCAATTCTTGATTAGTTAATGAACCTAAACTAATAGGTTCTTTATTTACTTTTTTCTTTAAATTATCATAAAATCTAAAAATATATGCAACTATCCTTTGCAATTTGCTCATGCTAGAATAGTTTTTGAAAAAATCTGAATGTAACTTGTTAATCTGAACATTACAAACTCTTTTTTGTTCGGGTAAAGGAATTGGTATTTCAATTTCTTTTTCTGAAATACAAAAATTAGGATTTGATAAAAAGGCTGGGCCCTTAAACCATGTGATATTGGTATGAATTTCTTGAGGTTTCATGCCTCTCGATAAAAAATCTGCAGGATTTTGCTTCGTATGAACATATTGCCAAATAAAACTCGATGTAGATTTTTGAATTTTTAAGATTCTGTTAGCAACATAAGGGTTGAGAACAAGAGGATCTGTTTTGATCCAAGCTAAAACTACATTTGAATCTGAAAACAATATGGTATTGCTTATTTTGTCTTTTAATTGCAGATATACCTTTTCTGCTAAATTTGCTAGCAGAAGAGCACTATTGAGCTCTAGTCTGGGTATTGTTAGTTTATTATTTAGAGGGTTTATTCTAGATTTGGAGCAAATTAAATTAACAGAAATATTTTGATCAAATGTGGAACGTAGGTACAATGCTGCTCCATGAGCCATTAATGATGCATCACAAAAGCCTATAAGGTCTATTTTAATAGCTCCAACACATTGTAAATTGCGTGGAATAGGTAAAATTGACATATTCGTCAAGTTTATTGCAAATTTGGTCCACTTAGACAATAAATGATCTGGTAACGTTTCATCCCATTGGATCTTAGTCTTCCAGATATCTTGAATTATTACCTTAGCATATACTAAAATAGGACCAATTAGTCCTAAGGGATCAAAGAATTTACAAACAAAACTTAAAACTTGTTTTTTTGTCCTACAATTCTGAATATCTAACTTACGGGGAACAAATTTAAACATATCTGAGCTTGGATTATATGATAACCCTAGTGTTTTAATAATTGAATCGCCTTTATTTATATCTATGTCATCAAAATGCTGGATTTCTTTGGAAATGTCTGAAAGTAAATTTAAATCATTTGAACACCATTTGTGCAGTTCGAAGGACCCCAGCTTTAATAAGCTGATTAATTCGTTTTTTAATTTATTGGCTTCAATAAAATCATTACCACCAGCAATAACGTCATCAATATAAGTATTATGCAATAGAGCATGACTGGCTAAGGGATAATCTTTTTCGAATGTTTTTGCTAAATGTGTTAGACATCTAGTAGCCAGATAGGGTGAACTTCTTAGGCCATATGTTACGGTTTGAAGTTGTAAACATTGTAAAGCTTGATCAATATTGTCCCTCCACAAGATATTTTGAAAATGTCTATGCTCAGGATGAATGAGTATCATTCGATACATCTGTTTAATATCAGTCATTAAAACAATTTTATAAGTTCTAAACAGAAGCAAAACCTCAAATAGTTCATTCTGAACAACTGGTCCATTAAATAAAAAATCATTCAATGAATGTCCAGCCTTTGATTTCATGCTTCCATCGAAAACAACACGAAGTTTTGTCGTTTTTTTATCTTCCCTAATTACAGCATGATGTGCTAAGAAATATACTGCATTTAATTGCTGATAATTATCTATGTCAACAATCCTCGCATGCTTTAATTGAATATATTCATGAATAAATTCTTTATATCTTTCAAATAATGCAGGATTTCTTAAAAATCTGTTTTCTAAATTTTCAAAACGTTTGACAGCCACTGAAAAAGAATCACCTAATACTATTTTATCAGGACTTAGCTTTAATGGCAGTTTGACCTGGTAAACATTGTTTTTTAATTCTACTGCTTCATTAAACATTTTTTCACAGGCGGCATGTTCATTACTATATTCTGTATAAACTTCAGGTACCTTCTCAGTAGCCCAGAAATTTAAAATTAAATTTTTTAATGAAATTAAAGAAACAACCATGTTGCAACTATTATCTTGTATCTCAGAAGGAACCACACCACTTACAATGTATCCAAAAAATGTATTTTGTAATACCAAATTATTTTTTCCCAATTTAATTGTACCAGTTAATAATATTTGAAAGAACACCTCAGAACTTAACAAAAGTTCTATGTTCTGGGTCTTATTAAATGCTTTATCTGAAAATTGAATCCCAGAAGGTATATTAACATTATTTAGATCAAAAGTTGTCTGAGGTAACGGAGTAGTAATGATATCTACAACTGCACACTTTATTTCTAACTTAAAATTATATATGCAAGAACTGATTGTAATATTTACTGCCTTGTTTACATTCGTAAAATTATTTGAAATACCAATGACATGTAAATTATTATCATATGTAATTAATTTTAACTTTCTAACTAAGTCAGATGTAATAAAGCTTGTTTGTGACCCAGTGTCTAGCAATCCCCGCACTATCATAAAATTTCCGTTGTTTTGCTTAATTTTGACCCTCACAGTTGGTAACAATACTGTGTTGCTGTTATTAACAAAACAATTTACCTTTGCAATACTAGAAACTGTTTCTACATGTGGCACTGTTGAACTCAAATGCAACAAACTATTGTGATCTTTTTTACATGTTTGACACTTGAAAGAAAACTTACATTTATCAGTATGATTGTTTAAACATATTTTGCAAAGCTTATGTTTATTAACAAATGACTATCTGTCATTTACTGATAATGTTTTAAATTTATAACAATTAAAAATTTTATGAGAATTTAAAGAACAAAATTTGCAAGTTTCAACTTTACCTTTTGCTGACAAGTGCGATGCCACCTTTGAGCTTTTAGCATCAGTAGCTATTGCAGATTCTAAAGCTGTGGCTCTATTCTCCAGATAATTTAAAAATTCATTTAAAGTTGGCAATGTTTCAGTATTTCGGTCTAGCTGATAAGCTCTATTTGTATATGCATCAAGTTTTCTGGATAGGATGCAAATAAGTAATGCGTCCCAATTTTCTACAGGTTGACCTAAATTTTTTAAAGCACCTACTTGCTGTTTAATTTTGCTAACAAAATCCCTGATAATAGCGGTATTGCTTTTCTGCATTCACGGTAAATCTAAAATTGAAAAAATGTGGGAATTAATTAGCATTAACTGATTGTCATATCTACTTTTCAATAAATTAAAAGCCTCTGCGTAAGATTCATTTACAAGCGGTAGATTGTTAATTAAGGATAATGCTTCTCCTTTTAAATAATTTTTTAGATAGAATAGCTTTTCAACATCTGAGAGTGACTGTTTATCAATAACTGCCACAAACATATCCACAAAGGGTTTAAAATCATTAAGGTTTTTTCCATCAAATGATGGGATATCAATTGGCTTTAATTTTGCCATAGAAGTAACTGAAAATTGAGAAAAATCAGATTTTAAATCTTCCTGCTTTTTCCCTATAATAACATTAATTTTCGCTAATGCATCAAAATAAACATTTTCAATATCTACAATCTCTGTGTCTGGGTCTGTATCTTCACCCAAACTAACTAGTTCAATATAAAAGTTTTGAATTTTATTATAATTATCCTTGAGGCTACCTTTCCTCGCATTTATTTGTTCAATAAAATAATCAGTAATTGCATCATTTTGATGATCTTCTAAAAAACGATCAATTCTTTGAATAAAATTCTCACATTGTTTTATTTTTGCCCAAACTTCTGCCGATGCCGACGCTCTTTTGGGTGGCATTTTGGACAATATAATTGATATAAATTATTAAAATACCTAACTTTTACGACATTAAAAGTTGATCGTTTACTATTCTTTGTTGACACAACTGGATTGAAGTGTACAGATGACAGGCTTATCTCAATCCACTGGTACCAAGTACTGCACGCCCTAGGATAGTATACACTCTGCACGCCACCTGATGACTCACTGCAGCGTGCTTCACCACCATGCTGCCCTCTGTTGAAACTGCCTCGTACTTCTTCTTATAACTTGTAACCACACGGCAAGGCAACCCAACTGAATAACTTCTTTGTAAGCACGTGAAAATGGAGACGATTGGGGTTATAAAAATAGTTTTTGACTTACTGCCTTTTCTTTGATTTTTTCAGACTGTACACTTTACACATTTTACACTATTTTAATATTCCATAGATCTATTTTTCTGGTTTAACATCCTACTCGATTGGACCACTTTTATGTAGATAACTACATAAAGAAAATGGTTTGAATTTTTAATGGTTTATTTACAAATAGCAATTCTAATTTACAAAGCTTTCAGATATATAAAATTAATGACATAACATCATGACAATTCTTCCTGCCTCGTTTTTTGTTACTTGATGTAGTTGAACATGGCGGAAAATATGAATAACGTCACTAAGTGGAAATATGTGACTAGCAGGAAATAAGTTACTAGTCTAACTATCACTAGTTCTAATTGCCAATGGTAAATTATATAATTCCCTAGATTTGCATTGTGTTGGATAGTTTCCAACACTAAATTGTCTTTCCATTTTACTTACAATACTTCGCGATATGGGTGGCAGGTCGGGCTATTTTCCTCTTGATAGATGGGTAACTTCCGTTTGTATTTTTGCTCTAAAAAAAGTCTATTCAGATTTCATTTACGCCGCGTCAAAACAATTTCTCCCATCCAGCAACAGCTCACGTGACAGTTTTTTGCGCTTCTATTGGTTAATCGGTCGTTAGTCATTTAGACGACGCGCAAATATTTTTTGTCAGAGTCGAAATCAGTTCAATTTGGATAATTATAAACGGCGTTTTGATAGCATTCACCGTGTTGGTTAGTTTGGACATTTTGTATGTTTGATTGAGTATAATTCATTATATTATAGGTTAGATATACATATAAGGTCTTTTCCTTTCCATCGACAGTGTAGCACTGAGCTACGTCACTTCTGAAAATATTGTTCCATCCATACAATTTGTATAAATGGAACGATATTTTCAGAAGTGGTGTAGCTCTGTGCTACACTTTCGATGCAAAGAAAAAGACCTAATTTGTGTTATTTATTTTTTTTGTTTTTGTGGTTGTTGTTAGTTTGAACATGTTTTACTCTATTTTATGGACATTTAATTGACTTTATTTTGTAATTGCTGCGTGACACTATGTCCTCCACAGATACAGCAGATGAAGTTCAGAAAAATGTTTTTACTCCTTCTAAAAAGCGACTGTAAAAGGGACATTTGGTCATCCGTACTAAAGAAATGGTTCTTAATATTTATAAGCATTAAATTTTATAGAACCCTGATATGTTGGTACATGATGTTGAAAGGAGAGTTGCTGATAAAACAGGGATGTGCGCTAAAACCGTTTTTAATGTTATGAAGGAGTATAGGCAGATTTTTCTACTTTTAAGCGAGCTACATTTTACAAGCTTTTCAAAACCCTTAATTTTAAATTAAAACTCGAGGAAAAAAATAGTTTGCTTTTAGACAAAAATGAAATTGTTTCGTCCTACGCCACAAAAAATAAAACGGTACAGAGAAGAAAAGCAAAAAATATATTATCTTGATGAGACTTGGATTAACGCAGGCCACACCAAATCAAAAGTATGTTTCGATATGTCGGTTTTTTCATCCAGACAAGTCTTTTTGGATGAACTTTTAACTGGTTTTAAAAACCCATCAGGTATGTGCGTAAAAACAGCTCATTATATGCCATATTGGAAGTGAAGAAGGCTTTGTCTCTAATGCACTTTATGTATTTGAGTTGAAAAATCCGGTGACTACCATGAAGAAATGTGTGGAGAATCGTTCAAAGAGTGGTTTTCAAACACCCTACCAAAATTAGAAGATAACTGCATTATTATTCGAGAAAGCTGGAAAAAATATCTACGACGTCTAAAAAAGGTGATATTTAAAAATGGCTATAAGGGAAAAAAATTGAATTCGACTACCAAATGCTTAAGATCCAACTTCTAAAACTTGGTAAGCAACATAAACATTATGATAGGTATGTAATAGATGAAATGGCTAAGCAGCAAAACAACATAATACTTCACATGTCTCCGTATCATTGTGAACTTAACCCTATTGAATTAATCTAGGTTGACGTTAAACAATACGTAGCAGATAAAAACTCAACATTTAAATCTGGAGACATTAAAATTCTTTTTGAAGAAGTAATATTATTAATTTCTCCAGAAAAATGGAAAAAGTGTATCGACCATGTTCGCCAAAAAGTTGAAGTAAAAATGTGGGAGTTGGATAATATAGAGGTTCAGGTAGAACCACTTGTAATTTTGATTAATGAAGATAGCCTTTCAAGTCTAACTAATTTATCCGATTCAGAATAGTGCTAAGTCAAGTAAGGAAGATTGCTATAATACAGGGTACAAGTTTTTTAATCTAAATACTAGTAGAACAAGAACAATAAAGAACAAAAGTTATCAAAAATACAAAAGGTTTCTTTTTAAGATGCACAATTTTAATTCAAATACCTCTTATATTTAAAGTTTTTTAATGCTTTTAGAAGATATATATTAGCTATTAAAGAATTTGCAATTATTTGAACACCCTGTACAATATAATTTTATAATATGATTGTTTTAATGCTCTGTATCACAGTAAACATATGTAATGAACTAAATATAATGCAACCATCTCTTTTAAAGTCAAATACATTTATTAATTTGTATTGCAGGTTAACGCAGTTTATGTCGCTCACCTATCTTCGTCCAGAAATGTCACTAAAGTCTGGGAGACCGTGTATGGCATTTATTTTATAGTTTTACGTTACAAAATATGTTTTTATCATAATAAAAAAATAATTTCACAATTACACTCTTTTATTTTACATTTTTGCAAGACGGAAAAGTAAAATACGGCCCTGCTCAATTTTAGCGTCCACCTGCTTCTGTTTACATCAGGCGTAAATTAAATTTGAATAGACTTTAGCTCCATATCCAATTATTAGTAAAATTTCACTCTTGAGCTTTTCTGTTAAATAAACCATATTGAACGATTTTTTCAAAAGAACTAGGCTTTGTTAATACTCGATATGTATTTTTAAACTTCAAAACATTTGTTAACTTGATAAAACCACAACAATACCATCTTTTTGTTTAATACCGAGATTACTGGTTTTCTCATATGTACTATACAAGTTGTCCAAGTCTCAAGACATGACATTTTCCAATTTGATTTTTCTTGTAATTGGTAAGGAATAAAAATTTGATATTTGGCAGTTATGAACAACTTTACAAACCATATAAAATAGCCATCAAAATGACAGTGTTGCCATTTAACAAAATCAACGATGACGTCATATTTCTAAATTAGGACACCCTGTATATATTATTACTGCATGTAAAAAAATCTCGATTGGAAATACTGATCGACGGGACCGAGCATTTAAAAAAAAAAACATTAAAATTTGAACTATTGAATTTATTCCAAATTACAGACTCTCTCTCTCTGTATTCAAAATGGTCCATCATAAGCCTATCTACGAGCTTGCTCGGAGAAGCCCATCTAATCAAAAAGTGTTTAGAACATAAATCAAAGATAAATGTTTTTCAGGCATATTTTATCCAAAACATTTTTTTCATATCTCGTTATAAATGGAGTTTATAGTGAATCTGCGCATTGCTAAAATGTTTAATTTATGTGAAAGTATGTCTTTGTAAGCTTAAAAATAAAAAAAAACTTGGCGGTTACTTATTTTAAAATGTTGACTGGTACGCTATACAAATTCGGCATACATTTTTCTTGGGTGACAGCAAATATTTGAAATATTTCTAATCATTTTGGTATCCTTCTGAAAATGTATCTTATTAATTTAAAAAATTATCTGTGTGTCAGTCTGAGATAAAGTTCACCGAATACTACAGGATCAAATAAATCTCGAGGCATTAAAAAAAATCACCATAGGATTTCGTTCACACTATATATTTATATGTATCTTATTAACTGAGTGCCTTTTAAAAGGAGATAGAAAACTCCGCCATTTTGTTCCTTTATTACGTGTTGCCTACATCTTGGCGTAATATTTTTAATAGGTGAGTTTTAATCATCCGCTTCTGCTTCGGAATTGTCGGTTTTCTTGTTTTAATCTGACAGGTTAAAACGACTAAACCGACAATTCCGGAAGCAGAAGCGGATGATTAAAACGCACCTGATATTTTGCTTGCTGCTGTCAGTGAATATTATTTTTGGAGTCACAGTTTATTGCTAAAGAATCAGTTATTACTCCCTAGGACCAGTTGAAAGTTCCAAAATAACATCCACTCCAGGGATACAAATTCAGGATACGTAGAAGACTGCTGTTTACTTATAGGCGGTTGTCATATATTGTATTATCCGAGTTGAACAGTGTATAAACTGGAACATTGAGATCAAAAGTGCCGACGCAGAGTGAGCGATCTGATTCTTTAGCTATAAACTGTGGCATAGGAATCAAAATGGCCGCGCCCTATGTTGGGCGTGTCGGACCTCTCTCTTGCACCGTATAGTAATCAAAGTATGTGGTTGGGTTCGACTTTTAATAAGCTACAAATCCAACAATTACACTTTTCCGTCACGCGAAGTGCGTCCATCTGTCATAACGCCAAATAGTGTTTATGTCGTCTCTACTTTATCTTGATGGAAAGTCGGTTTCGATCTTGGAAATTCTGAAAATAAAAAATCCCTAATTCCCTCTTGGAAATTATGAAACGTGCCGAACTCGAAAACTTAACACTGTTGAAGGAATGAATGATCTTAGATATTTAGTTCTAATATAATCATACTATATTAAAGTGCCAATGTCTGTCTCGGGATAGATAAAGCCAAAACCTTATCGGACTCAGATATAAGCTAGGGACCCAGAGAAGCAAAATGACACCAAAATCATGGTACCTACTTTTGTGGTTCCCGAGATATAGAAGTCGGTCGAAAATTTAAAAGAACGAAATCGCCTATATTTCAAAGATTACAAATTAAAGTGCCAATGTCTGTCTACCTGTCAAATTACCGTTGTTTATCAACACATTTTTCAATCAATAAGCTAGGAATGTGCACGAGCTTGATCGAGCAGGCTCGGTTCTTGCTTGTATTGCTCGAGCACGCTCAAGCGGAGCTCCGAACAGTACAACCAGTCCGATGCACGAGCGGCTCCTGTATAATATTCGGTTCGAGCGCCCCGCGTATCGGCTCGGCTCGGGCCTCGAACGATCCGAGTGTTCCATACTCTGAATCATTCGAACTCTCGGTAATGAACTTATCATCGAGTAATTTTTCCATACCTAGTTGCATAGTATTTAATAAAACCTCGATCGTCCCTTAGTGTGACTCTGTAAAAGCAACCTCGTCAGAGAGATCACGTGTACAAGGTGTGATAATGTTTTCGAGCACTCCATTGCTTAGATGGACCGAGTTTATGACTGGTTACTTATTCGAAATATCAAATAATTTTCATTTATTCGAATGAAAAAAATCCTATATAACACATTAATCACTTTTCACCACTAAATTTAATGTTGAATGATTCATTCAGAGTACGGAACGCTCGGATCATAAGAGACTCGAGCCGTACTGGTACGTGATGCGCTCGTATTGTTCGGAGCTGCGTTGTAGCGTGCTCGAGCTGCAATTTTTCGAGCTTGATCGCGAGCGCTCGAACTTTACAAGCTCGTGCACATCCCTACAATAAGCAATCAACTATGAATTTCTCGATGAATCAACTTCCGGAACACCTGGATCAAGCATCCTATGAATCCATCTTAAATCCTGAAGGTCAGCTTGAAGGAGGTGATCACCAAGTTTTTACAATAGGCCCAAGTCCGAGGTAGATCGACTCTTTGAGGTGTAATTTTCATAATTTCGGATGGGGAATTAGTAATTTTTCATTATCGGAATTTTCAAATCTGCATTTAGTTTTTCGTATCTATACCGACTTTCTCACTTCACTTTCTTTTATATAATTTTTAATTTTTGATGTCGCGGTTTGACCGCTATACAACCTTCTATCCGTGTCCTCGCGCCATATACAAGATATGACCGATATTTGATCCTTAACTAATCATAAACTGCATAAATAAGAATGTTTGAAATACATATGCGATCCATAGGTCTGGGAGATGTAGAACTTGGATTAAAAGATTACCTTCTGATTGAACACTTTAATTTAATACACTAAAGGAATGATTTGATTAATCACTATACATGATTTAATTAAGACTAAACGACTTAACACTTATTATTTACAGCATTTATCTAGGAAATTTGTTACTTTAAGCCATGGTAATATAGAGAAAAAAAATTATGTTACGTAATGGCGGACAGAGCGTCCTCTCTTATAGCGGCCTACGCGTGTGGTCTGGATAACGTGATGATCAATGAGAAGTGGATGATAAGTAGATGACGCCGGTGACGTAGTTATTTGTAAGAGATCTTCCTTATCGGCCAAGACAGAGCCGATTACAGAGACGTCTTTAGGAGTAGTAAAAAATCGAAAATGAAAGCCTAATGTATATTGAATGCAATTAACTATGAATGTAATTTATTTAATGTAATTCAACAGTTGATGTTCTATTGTGCAAATATGAACAATATTTTTTGGGAGGAGGGGGTAAATTTCATGAGACCGCCGAGATTTCTTTTATTTCTGTGTTTGGAAGGCTTGATAGTTTTTTGTTTCAAATGAGAATTCACTATAAACTGCATTTTTTCCTTCATTGCGAACGAAAATACTGAAAAAAATAAACTTTTGCACTTTTCCTGAAATTTTTCCATTTCGATTCATTTTAGAGAAATCATGTATGGGACATCACAAGCAACTCTTATTCAATTTTCTTCTGTAAAAACAAATAACAGAAATACATCTTAAAGTAGAAACACTTCTCCTATGAAGTAAATCTAATCAGCTCATCGCATAATCTATCAAAGCTAAAGTTAAAATTTGGTGTTTTTCTCTTTTCCCGTTTTTTTATTTATCCGAGTTATCGTTGACACAGACAGACATCATCCCGAAAATTATCAAAACGGATGCAGTGGACCCTATAATGTAAAGATCAGTCAAAAATCCGAGTGGAAAAAAATAATGATTCCTATACTTTCCTTGCTGGTTACAGGAAAGTAAAAAGTCAGAAAAATAAACTTATTTGTTTAAACCAATGAGATTCACGCACTTGATTACCCAACTAACATGTTCGTGATAAAAAAATTGTATTATGTTAAAAATTATACGCCGGTTTGCATTATAAGTGTTATGTATTAGAAAAAATTTGAGAAATTCTTCGATCACGTCGATTTTTATTTCTGACGAATTACATTTTTAATTTTTGTCAAAAAAAAAATCATTTTAATACTTGAGATATTACTGTGAAAATTTAATATTTATTTATTAATTTTGGCTTGTTTTGTCTATCGTCATCCCATATATACGCTATATTAGTGTGCCATAATTTGTTTACCATTGACAGTTTACTTTTAACCAAATTGGTATGTCTTTGAAATTGACATACCTATTATCTTTTTAGTTTTTTATTTTTAATATTGATTGCAGGTCGTAAAAAAAAGTAGTTTATAAAAATAGATACAAAAATCTATTTGTGCATAAATTTCTCTAAAATGTTGCTGTAAATGAGTTAACACAACACTTATGACGCACATCGTATGCTGTTAATACTATAAAATGTATATTTTTACTTATTTATTAGCTTTTCTAAAACACAAATGTTATTGGGGAAATATTTTCAAACTGTTTTAACATACCTATATTTGTAATACCACAGGATCACTGCTATAATCTTCATAGAAAATTAAAACTTAAAAATAGAAATCATTTATCAAGTCATGGAAGAAACATATTTAATACGAAAAGTTTATTCTAGAAAAAAATTCTCTAAACCATTATTTTGAATTTAATTAGTGACTGGATTTTATAATTTTAATATGTGACGCTATTTTATTTTTTCAAAGTTTTAACATTTTCGATCGTTAAAGCAGCGTTTCTCAACCTTTCAGTATCCAAGACCCAATTTTCAATAACAATTTTTATGGCGCCCCCCACCTTTCTTTTTTATATAATAATAAAATACGACGTATAATATGCGTTGAAAATTTTGACCTTAATCCCCTTAGTGCAGCGTGTTGTTAGTACTCTAGACTCCAGACCTAAAACCCTAATATAGAAATTAATTGCAGACCTTCAAAATTACCTAGAATAGGTGAATTTTTGAAACTTGGCAATGCTGCCCCGATACAGAAACACAGCAGCACACTATGATACCTAATAAACTTAAACGCCATTTGGAAACACTTCATAATGAGTACGTTAACAAGCCCCGAGAATTCTTTGAATTAAAATTAAAGTCATATGAAAAGCAAACATCAATCTTCAACAAAACTTTGTCTGTGAACGAAAAAGCTTTACTTGCCTCTTACGAAGTATATAAAATACCCAGATGTAAAAAGGCTTACACCTTATTATGCCAGCTGCAATGGATATTGTGAAACAAAAATCTCCGCAATGTGTCGACCCACTGCATGATCCACAGAAAAGCCCTGGCTTCCAAAGAAATGAGTCTCAACATTGTGCTAACGTCGGTTGTAACTATAGTAAATTATATAAAAATAAGACCCCTAAAATCAATAATCTTTAATTCACTTTGCAAAGATATGAGTGCAGAACATTCGACATTGCTATTTTATTGTGAGGGCAGATGTTTTATCGCGTGTTAAATTTTTACAAAGTGTTTTTGAGTTAAAAGAGGAAATTGCCACCTTTATAGAAGAAGAAAACCGCCCGGAAGCCAAAAAGTTTCCGAGATGCTTTATTTGTGATGAAATTAAGTTACTTGGTCAACATATTCGAGAAATTAAATACCCTGAATCTATAACTTCAAGGAGCAAACACACATATGTTGGATGCCAGTGATAAAGTTAGTTTTTGTAGAAAGTTGGAGCTGTGGAGCAGATGTGAAACCAACAAAAAAACTAGAAATGTTTGCAAATGTGAATTAATGGGTCAAAATATACAAGGAAGAACAATATATGAAAGTTCTTTTTGTAACAATAAAAAGTCATTTAGCCATGTTGGCACATAATTTTAAAAACAACAAATTGGTAGCAAGTTACGGGTGGGTTAGGGATCCATTTCGAACTACTCCAGAAGGTCTCTCAACTGTGTGAGATGTTGCACTGTCTTATTGGAACCATTTATTGTCAAAATCCGTATTCATTATGGGTCCTATGATTGAACGTTTACGTTATCCGTAACGTACATGTTAGGCCGAATTTTAAAAGTAACGAGGCAAGTTCGGATGATGGAAAACTGTTAAATTAGAAGATAACAGGCGGAAAATAACAGTAACGTGTTGGAAAAAGATTTCCATCATACGAACTTGCCTCATTACTGTTAAAACTCGGCCTAACATGTACGTTACGGATAACATAAACGTTCAATCATAGGACCCATTATCAGGTAACAAAAAGTCTCGAAAAATCGTGTGGTAACACTCGCGTAAAGATACAGAAATGTGCTCAGTTGTGATCGAAAATTTTAGCAAAAGAGCTGTATCCTGCTCGATATTGTATTTCACGTATAATTGTAAACGATTATGTTACCTATTTCTATAGGTAACATAGTCCTGCATAACCCAAAACCTAAAATACAGTCATCACATAGCTGTATACGAGGTTTGTCAAAAAATATGAATTTTGCTCAAGAGTAAAGTACGTTTATTTTTGACAAAATCGAAAATTTTCATTAAGAAAAGTTGATTAGAATTGAATATTACATTCAAATATGCAATTACACCGATCTATCTGAAAAAAACAGATTTTTCTTATTTTTTATAAACTCTACACGCTACACATTGATTGTAAATATCTGAAAACGTTATAAATTATGTTAGCTACTATAAACATGATACGCTTTCCTTTTGTTGATGTTTGTGAAGAATTTAGCAAATTTCTTAATGAAAATTTTCGATTTTGTAAAAAAATAAACGTACTTTACTCTTGAGCAAAATTCATATTTTTTGACAAACCTCGTATACGGCTTGAAAAATTTGATATCTAATGACTGTATTTTAAGTTTTGGGTCATGCAGGACTTTTTATCAAGAATAACTTTTTTTCCTAAAATCAATAATAAAAATGTTTTCCATATGGTTCCATAGACACACTGTACTTTAGAACGTGACTCTTATTTATTTTATTCTTAAAATACCAGTTTTAAGAAAGAGCCATATACACATCCTTCACGAAAATGTAAATACTGTATGTTTCTATTATTAAATATAAAATTATAAATAATAGGAAAATTTTAATACAAAGAAAAACATAAGATCAATAAATATTTTATTCCTTCCATATTCTATCTAGGCATTCACAGGTGATATTATTTTAAGAACATTCAAATTTACAACAGAAAAAAGTCTCTCTGGATAATCAATTCATCATTCTATCATTTTTTATACTTACCAGTTGATTCGAGGCTAATGACAGATAAAGTCATCTTTCCAGCTAGTACTACGGCTGGATCTTCTTCATGTTCTGTCTTTTGAGCTTCCGTGGCCGAGTCAGTAACCAGAAGATGCGATTGGGGAGGCAGAGAACCTTCTAAAAAAATTTCCTATAAAAAATTAAAATTTGTCTAATAGTTTGATTTTATTAAATCGAAGTAGAAAAGGTTGTTTGAAAAAAAAAACAAAAAACAACAATCTAATTGTTATCATATTAATTATCTTAAATTTTAAAAATGGAGTGATAAACAAATTCTTTTTCTAAAGTATGCATTGGAAAAATTAACGGATCGGATCGTACAGGGTGTCTGATTAAGGACTCGCAGCCGGCTGTATCTCAGAAACTATTGATCCTACGGCTTCCAAAAAAAAAAAATTTTATAACAAAAACGGTCAAGAGAAAATGCTGGAAATTATTTTGAACTTTCTATTTTAACCGTTAGAGGGCGTAATTCGCTATGGTAATTCAAAAAAATCACTTTTCCCCTATAAATGTCTAATAATAGTATGATAATAATAATAATAATCGAACGGTAATTTTGATTAAATTTTACAAAAGTTTTATTCAACACTTTTTGCTCTATTCAATAAAATAACAGGTAGGGGCAATTGGGAACCTTAATTTAATAAATGTATTATAACTACGGTGTCGTTTATCAGATTTTGAAAAACTTTATATCGATTAAAAGAAAATTGATTGTTTAGTAAAATATTTCAAAATAGTTCTGATTCAGTTGTTTAAAAGAGCACTAGGTGGCGTTGTTTAAGCAGTAACCATTTTTTTAAGTTTTCTTGAAAAATTTAAATGGAATGTTATAATTTTTATACGTTATTTAGAAAGAGAATTAAATTCTGACAAGAAACAAAAAAAAACCGCGTCTTATTATCTTTTTTCTAACCGAATATAAGCAAAAGTCTATTAATGGTGAATAGTCCACTTAAATATTAATAAATAAAATTATTGATATTTTAATCTAGTTGGCTTTGAAACGTCAGTAATTTTTCGATAGCTTAACTGTAAAGCGATTAAGACAAAAAATACTAAAATCGGATTTAAATTAACTCTTTAGTGTAAGTTTACTGGTTTAATAAAACTAATTGCGAAATAAAAATTGAATATATTAATAAAATAATACAAAATAAGTAACTAAACACAGAACAAAATAGAGAATGCAATACAAGAATTAGAGGTAGTGCTCGAATTGTTTTCCATCTTTTTCAATGCAAATATCAAGTCTCTGTCTAGTTGAATTGACAGCAGCTTCTATTTCAGCCCTAGGAATATGATCAATTTCAGTTTGTATTCGTTGAATTAGATCTTCTCTACTTACAGGCTGAGTTTGGTAAACTAAATCTGTAAGTCGACCCCACAAATAAAAATCTAATACGGTGAGGTCGGGAGATCTTGGTGGCCATGGAAATAGACTACCTCTTCCAATCCACATATTCCGAAAATGTTGATTTAAAAAGTCTTTTACATTATTTGTATAATGTGCTGGGCAGCCATCCTGCTGTATCCACATATTACGGCGTACCTCTAGTGAAATATTTTCTAATAAAATAGGCAATTCGTCTCTCAGTAATCTTAAATGTCGCTCACCATTTAAATTTTCATTAATAATAATAGGACCTATAATTTTACCACAGCTTATACAATATAGCTCCACAACTCCGTGTCGGCGTCTTTGATCTGGCGGTCGAGAACCAAGCAAGACGGAATGGTGCTATCTCTGTTAGATTCGAGGGAAAAGTCGGGCCCGGATTAAACAATTTTTTTATTATTGAAAAAATTGAAAACCTTGGCGTAATAAGGTTGGTTACATGCCATATTAAGTAAGTTTTGGAAAATTAAATTTTTAATTTGTTTTAAATCTGTCAAATATAATTAGAAACATTATTTAAATATAAATATTACGAAAAATAGCACATCTTTCGGATTAGAGGTAAAATAATTTGTATGTGGCTAGTAAAATCCTCGTTAACAAATGTTTTGAGCTAAAACAGTCACTTCACGACAAATTGTGGCTTGGATCCTTTTTACACCAAGGGCTTCAATTGTTAAAGAATTGTGTCACGCTCGTGGATGCAAATCAAGTGGTACCCGTGTCTCTGGCAAGTGTTACTCTTCGCGCAAAGGGTTTATACCTAGATAAACGAATGCTTCGACTGAGGTCTGGGAACTCTATGGTATTTTGGAATTATAAAGAATTTGTGCTTTTATTTTAACAATATTGGTTATATTTAGATGTATTCTTATTAATTGAAATACAGATTTGTAGAAGTAATACTTTGACAGTTTTTATTAATATAATATATTCAATTTTTATCTGGCCATACCGAAGTAGGGAATTTTGAAACTTTATAGTAATGTGAAATTTGAATTACAATATTACACGATATTACATAATTAGTACTTCTTTTAGGTAGGTACTAAATTTGTACTTGGAGAAAGTAATATCGATTTTTATAAGAAAACTTGAAAAGTAAATTAATTTAGTTCCTATTTCTGATGTAAAACTTAAGTTTTGGTTTAAACCAAGAAAACAAATAAATTATAGTTTGTTCAACAAGGGTGGATATGATAGCAATATCACACAAAGACGAAGTTTGAGCACGACGTCGTATGCGGAGTACTCAATCGTCTGATTGTGATATGAACAATCCACTCGATATGGTCAGTATATTTTTTCTACGACCCACTAACGAAAATCTACAAATTTAAAAAATTATTTTAGGTTATTTAGACAAAATAACTAATTTTAAAATAATTTACGTAGTTGATTAATTTATAAAATAAAATTAACATGAAAAATTAATTAGTCCTCGGCCTAGATTCGATCCCGGGCTTTTCGCGTGGAAGGCAGATGCTCTGTCCTCATCTTCACCGAAACTTTCAGGACTTTAGTTTTAATACTCGTAATTAAATTAGTATCATGTAGTTTGATTAAAAATTTTTTTTTTTTAAATGTGGACACAATAAAAACAAAAATGCTATTATTTATCGAGTCTACACAAAAATTTTAATGTATATTTAATATCAATAACTAAAATATATATTGACAATTAGTTTAACAGAATTGTCACTTATTTAAAAAAATTTAAATAATAGGAGTTGGGTGACCAAAATATGAACTGTGATTTGTAGATTTAATTTTGTTAAAGTGTTCTCACTACCTAAAATGGATATGAAATATATTCGTAGTTGAACGCAATAACATATTTTTTCGTTTTGTAGTATGTGCATAGATTGGCTAATATCCATGCACAGATTACAAAACGAAAAAGTATGCTATTGCCTTCAATTGAACGAATATATTTCATATCCATTCTAGGTAGTGAGAACACTGCAAAAAAAAATAAATTCGCCAATCACCGTTCATATTTTGATCAACCGACTGCTATTATTTTTAAAATTTTAAATAAATGACAATTCTGTCAAACTAATTGTCAGTATATTTTTTAGTTATTGAGATTAAACATACAATAAAATAAGTTATTCTTTTGGAAAACGTTAGCATGGATGACTAAAGGGTATTGGGTTAATTAATTCTAAAAGTGTGGTACAAATGTTATTTTTTGTAGCCAATTCTTCAAAATTATTTTGAAATATCTTTTCAATATTGAATATTAGTTCTACAAATTCATCATTTGACAGTTGCAGATTTCCAAATGTATCTGGATTGGCGTTATCATATGCCTTTAAAAAGCAATAAAAAGAAAAATCATCTAATTCAACGTGATCTTTGTTATATTTAAGACAGGTATCGCAGAGGAGTGGATCCACATACCTGATAAAAATTTTCTGTATCAATTCGTCTTTACAATAATTTAGGGTGTTAATAATTTTATCATAAAATAAAATACAAGGTGTTCCATTTAAAAAAACATACATTTTAATTTGCCAGGCAAAAACGTGACACCCTGTATATCCAAAGATATTTTTAAAATATGTAGGTATTTTTCAAATCCATATAACTTTTATTTAAAACTTTCTTGCGTGTCTACAACAAAATAATGAACAATAACGCACTAATGGGATACCCTGTATAAATTATATTTTTAACAATGAAAATTTCTTATAATGTGGTACTTATCGGTTTGGGTCCTTGGGAAAACTAAATAATGTTTTCTTGCAGGTATAACCCTTATTAAAACAGCTTTTGACTGCACAAACAGAATGATGTCTTTTTTTTTCACTCATTCTACTCAAAGCTAAAGAGTCACCAAAATAATAACAGTACCTTTAACTCAAACAAAATCAACGAAATTATAGGCTCCACGAAATTATACAATCAACGAAATTATAGGCTCCACGAAATTATACAATCAACGAAATTATACGCACGACTCAACACCTTACCTAAGTACGCTTCTGAACACCAAAACCGTCTTTTCCCTTCGAAGGCGGAGCTTAAGCGATGCGCGACGAAATCGACGCAAACCGTTGCCGCCAAGAGAGTGTTTTAGCTGTATTGTATATGTAGATTTCGGCGATTATTAATACGGAGACAGCCGAATCTCTACCAAGTTATAAATAAATCGTTATAGTTAAAATGTAGAATTATTATTTATTTTTGTATTTTATGTTTTTATAAGGTATCTGACTTTTTATATTATTCTTTTTTCTTCTGTCTCATGTTGTTACTTGTTGTCACAGCAATCTTGTTCTCCTGGAAACAACTGAAAAACCCGGAATGCTCCGGAATCGTTACATCCTTTTCTATTCCTTTGTCCTTCTTTTATCTGTGCCTAAGATGCGCAGTAGAGGTTACGAGAAAACTAACTAACTGTCATAATATAATACGGGATGAGTAAAAAGTGAAACAAAAACACTACAGTATAAGCTGTGATTTTACCGTCTAAAATTCCACAGCACACATTTACTGACCACCGACCTTGATTAAAAACTTCTCGCATCCAATGAGGATTGTGGTCAGACCAGTAATGCATATTATGCCTGTTTACAGATCCATTACTGGAAAATGTAGATTCGTCGGACATTATATGTGATAAAAATTGTGGATCCTCATTAAGCATATTCTTAAGCCAATTACAATAATCCAGTCTTTTATCATAATCTGTTAATTTCAGACCTTGATGAAGGGCTACATGGTATGGATGGAGACGATTTTGTTTTAAAATAGAACAAACGCAGTACCTAGTAAGTCCTAAGTCGGAAGCAATTTTCCGTATACTTATATGTGGATTTGCAGCAACGTATGCTAATATATTTATTTCGTTAATTTCCGTTCTGCTTCTTCTACATCGTTGAATAGCTTTTTTAGGTTGAACACAGCCAGTTTCTTTTAAACGAATCGCCAGATTTTTAAATGTTTCTCTTGTTTGTAAAACTCGCTGAGGATATCTCAATGCATATTCTCTGGATGCAATCGGGGCGTTCTCAAAACATTCAAAATATACTTTTAACATGTCATAAGCTTCGGAATTAAACTTAACTTATTAAAATATAATTAATTTGACATTTAAGCTTACTGACATTTCAAAGCCAACTTGATTAATATATCAATAACTTTATTTATTAATATTTAAGTGGACTATTTACCCTTAATAGACTTCTGCTTATATTCGGTTAGGAAAAAGATAAAAAGACGCGGTTTTTTTTTGTTTCTTGTCAGAATTTAATTTTCTTTCTAAATAACGTATAAAAATTATAATATTCCATTTAAATTTTTTAAGAAAACTTCAAAAAAATGGTTACTGCTTATACAACGCCACCTAGTGCTCTTTTAAACAACTGAATCAGAACTATTTTGAAATATTTTACTAAACAATCAATTTGCTTTTAATCGATACAAAGTTTTTTAAAATCTGATAAACGACACCGTAGTTATAATACATTTATTAAATTAAGGTTCCCAATCGCCCCTACCTCTTATTTTATTGAATAGAGCAAAAAGTGTTGAATAAAACTTTTGTAAAATTTAATCAAAATTACCGTTCGATTATTATTATCATCATACTACTATTAGACATGTATAGGGGAAAAGTGATTTTTTTTGAATTACCATAGCGAATTACGCCCTCTAACGGTTAAAATAGAAAGTTCAAAATAATTTCCAGCATTTTCTCTTGACCGTTTTTGTTATAAATTTTTTTTTTTTTTCGTAGCCGTAGGATCAATAGTTTCTAAGATACAGCCGCTACGAGTCCTTAATCCGACACCCTGTACAATTTTTCTTCTTTATAAGTGTTAGTTTAGATTTAATTGGGACATGACTATATCCCTCTCATTGTCAGGCATGGCCTTTTATAAACTTTTTTTTTGTAGATCATTCTTTTATAATACTATAACTATATGTAAAGTGTCATTTAACCAGTCCTCAACAAAATAGTTATCTTTTTAAATATTTATGATTATAACAAATAAAGATCAAGTTTTATTATTCATTTGATGATATCCGCGATTATAAAGGTACATTTTTCTCTCACATTTATTCCGTACAAAATAAATTATTTTTGGATTATTTACTTAAATTAAATCTTAAATTCGCTATTTTACTATTTAAAGAATTAATGTTTATCTAAAATGACAAAATCAAATTTTCTCTTTTTAGGTCAAGAATGTTATTCGACTCCTTAATGAGGTTGTTTTCGTACGAGAAAGGAGACACAAAATCCATACCACACAATATTTTATTAAAAAAATGTAGGCAACCGGTTTTGGCATAAAAGCCATCATCAGGCTTGATAGATACTAACAATTGAGTTAGGGTTGTCACCTGTCCTTTTTTCAAGCAAAATGTCCTTGCGACTTTGTAAAGCGTAATATCTGAGCAGAATTTGAACCTATGGACCGCCCCAACGTCATAAACAGTAGATCATTGGAGCGATATACATCCAGCGACCTAATTGTTAATTTGAGATAAGAGTATAAACAAATAGGCCACTAGATGTATTATATCGCTCCGGTGGTCTAATGTTATGACGTTGGTCCCACAGGGCGAAGGTTTGAATCCTGCTTGAAGTGGATTTTTTCAAGACAATCTTTCTTTGGTTTGTTTCTACCCCTTCGGGTACCGGAATTTATTCCTGAACTTCCTTCGTTTGTGTTTGTTTCAGAAATTACACCGACAAAATATATCTCTATAAAATTTTCAGTTTATCTCTTCATTTATTTAAAAATGAATTACTTTGTTAAAGAGTGATTGTGGTACATACTTGTGGTGGTACTTCTGGTTCAGGTGGCTCAGGTGTGTGCGAGACTGGTAGAATCGGTGAATCGGGTCGTATCCACTTTTGACCACCTTCGTAACTAGCTGTAGTTTCCATTCCCAAGACTTGGACTGATCCTTGGTCATCTTCTTGATTGAGAACTCCTCCGTTAGCTACTACATCCTGTTAAAAACATAAGTTCAAATAAATAAATAATCATAAATAAAAATATGTAGTTGTTTCACTGCAGTTAGTAGTCATTTTTAATAATAGAATTTATATAAAAGAGAAAAGGATAAACAAATAATACATATTTTATTTATTTCTGACCATGGCAGGTTTTATTATGTTCAAAAATCAGAAATTTTATTCAGAACCGTTAAATACTTAGAATACTATAATTCCAAGGTTTGTAGCAAATATATAAAGTAAAATTCCTGAATATTTTATAGACACACTTAAAAACGATCCATCCTGATTATTAAACATTGAACAATATAAAAGCCTATACTACTGTATGTATGGATGCTTTTGAACCTTTGTTAAAATATTTATTATCTTGTTGGGTTTTATTTGGATCAATCTGGTTCTGTACTAAACCGGCGATATCTTAAAAATTAAGAATAGTATTAAATTATAACTATTAAAATATTTTTTAGAAAAGTTAGGATCACTCTGCAGACGTAGCTGTTTTTAGAAATCATGGTACGCAGATCAAAACATTTCCCCGTTGAAATAAAATATTTCGTAATTAATAAATTTTGAATTTAAGTAAATTATCGAAGAACATTTTTTTTTAACTCAAACCTGTTTCATGAAATGAGAATCGAAATGTTTTTACTGTTCTTATTAACTTGAAACCTCGCTTGAAACTGAATTACACGAGTTACATTATACTGTAACGATTGTTTATTTTATAAATATTTAATTTAATTAAAACAGTTCATTTATAATTTATTTACACCAAGTACTAATTAATTAATTTATATATATTTATATTTCATTTCAATTACCCTTTACTTGAGAACATTTATATTAAATCTTAGTTTAAACGGCAAAAGAATTCACTTATATACAAAAATATAACAGCCTAGAAAAAAATCAAATCTTGACTAAAACGCTCGAGTTAGTCTAGAAGTTCTCGAAATTCCTCCACGCGTCGGACTGCGTACAGGGAAAACACTCTGATCAAATCTCGATCAGCAGCGTGCCAGCAGTGTTGCCGTTTCGGTACAATTGTACTGAATTCAGAACAAAATGATTAGATTCAGTACTTCAGTACAACTTTTTAAAAAATCTCGAAATTCAGTACGACATGCAAAAATCAGAATAAAAGCAAAGTTTGAAGCGTTTGGATAAACAAATCTTATTTAAAAGTATTTTTTTTTAAATTTGGTCTTTTAATTTATAATTAAAACAAACACAGATTTTTTAAACTGTTAAAGTTTAAATTATTGAGTAGTACTTGTACTGCCATAACTAAGCAGTTTTAACAAAATAGCTTGACTTGACACTATAGGGAAATTAGGGGAATTACCGAATAATGTTCCGGACGCACTAGGTTTTCCGTTCTCTGATTTTTTAGTTCGTAATCTGTAATCGCTGTGTTTATTGTGTTAATAAATAAGGAATGTTTTTTGGCAAGAGAATATAATATGAGTGACTTAGAACCAGAATTACAAATATATATAAATATATTAATATAAAAATTTTATATAAGGTTTTACGTCCGCTGTTCGTCCAGTGTCCATTAGTGTAAATTACACCACCTTATTTACCTAGTTTACTTCCTCCTTATTCCTTATACATATGTCGAGTGTAACTCAATCCTGCTAAATAGCTGGTGGAGAAAATATCTACCAGTGGACACCACAGCGCCGACAGGAATATGTAGTGGATTTTACACCGGGCCAAACGAAAAGTATAATGTCCGTTAGTGTAGTTCATTCCTACACCAGTTGGACGAACGAAAGAACCTATTTAGTACATCTTTTCCCAATTCAGTACATTTTCAAAAAAAAAAAATCAGTACAATTTTAAAAACCGTCGCGGCAACACTGCGTGCTAGTGTATATGAAGACTAGAGAGGAGGCGAATCGGCAATGGTCAAATTTAAAATTTACGTCCTTCTTTTTATAAAGTTCGCGAAATTGACTGTAGTTGGCATGTCGAATAACAGCGGTGTCAATTTTCTATGTAAGTCAATGTAAAATGAAGTGATTTTTTAAAAAAATGGTGAAAAGAATCAAAATAATGCGAAAAAAGTACCTGAGTACAAGTAACATGAGTGACAAAAAGCATCAAATCAAGATTTACGTCGTTCCAGATTGTAAAAATCAAATGTAAAACTAAAGAAAACACAAGAAGAAATCAATTAAATGTCTTTTTAAAGCTTCTCATGTAAGTAAAATAATGTATTCATGTCTAAATATAATATTTATTGTAAATTATTCACAATTTGTATCTTACGAAGTCTAGTTTTTATTTAATTACAAGTTTCTATAATATTTTGAGTATGTCGATTCACCTCCTTATCTCTAGTCTTCATACCAGTGTCAGACGGTAACGACTGTAGTGAAGGACGTGAAAGTCAATAAAGAACAGGGTTGGTCTCTGATGCGGTTACACGACATTACCCCCTGGAACTAATATCGAATGTTTGCATCTGGTTGTATCTGCAAATGGACTAGCTCTTACAATTTGCATTTGTATAGAAATAACAAGGAACGGTTTTCGTTGCAACCTGGACACTAGGCGAATAGCTGCAGACCAGTTTTTGGACTTCGGTATCTTGGAAGATTACCTCCACCATTTCTCTAATAATCCTCCAATTCAGATGGTTACTCTCTATCTTTGGCACGACTAGTTTCTGTAAATTGGACTCCAGTGCGTGCTCCCTCAGACTAAGTAATGTTTTCCATACATCATGATAAGTGGATCGATCTCGTAAATGTTCTTTGTTACCAAATAGAAAAGGTAACGCAATCCATCTTAAAGTTTCAAGGCTTTTGCAAGGGCTGCCAACTGACCTTGAAGTTCTGGCAATCGACCAAACTTCTTCTGGAATACAGATTCCAGACCTCGAGCATCGTTAATTGGGACATTGAACTGTTATTATCTGCAATTCAGTCTTTAACATTACAGAAATGCCCATTATTCGCCCATCATCCAAAAGACCACATCTTGGATTTATTTTAGTAGCACACTTTTGTCAAGTTGAAATTCTCAGCAAGGGAGTATTTCTGAGGTAAAGAGCGCACCTTTTACTCAAATATCTTATCGTGAATGCTTTCGAAATTTCTTTCGAACTCCAAAAGGCCCT
The DNA here is from genome assembly GCA_927349885.1 of Psylliodes chrysocephalus. NCBI lineage: Eukaryota > Metazoa > Arthropoda > Insecta > Coleoptera > Chrysomelidae > Psylliodes > Psylliodes chrysocephalus. Next base: position 5,719,929 of record OV651817.1, on the reverse strand, counting down.
TGTTTTCTTCTTTAAAGTGATTTGAAACTCACTTTTACTAAAAACTTCTAGTAACAAATCCTTTTGACTTTACTTGCTCTTAGTTGTGTTTAATGCTTGTAAGAAACTATCTCATCTGCTTTCGAATGTAAGGCGGACGAAGCTACAATTTATTTAATAATAGTGAATGATAATTGCAGAATAATACTCTAAAATCTTACCATCAACCATTAATTTCAGTTTAGACTCAGTCTCTTTCTTCTAATGATTTTGGTGTGTAAAAATTGTTTGCCAACAGCTCCAGGCTTGCCAAAATTTCAAAACATTTTAGGGGATAAACAAAGTGTGGACTGAGTTCGGCTCAGAAGCCGTACCCTAACTCAAAATGTTTAAAATAAAACATTCACACAATAATATCTCTCTTCAAATAAAAAGTACTTCATTTGAAATTTGATGGAAATCATTACATGATTTTCCCTTGCTCTTTTGAAGCTTGACTTTCAAAAAATCAAACTACCGATATTATAAAAACTCTAACGCACAGGTAAATAGTGCAAAAATAAAAATATAAACACCACTAAATATTCATAAAATATTGGATTTTTTTAAAAAATTAATGTAGTAGAATATTTTCTCTCAGCTCTATTTTTCATTCTGTGAGGTCACACCTCTGTCCATAGCAACCGGACGAGGCAACCCTTTAAGTCTACGAACCGTGGCCTAATACAGAGTGAGTGATGTTTGACTTTCACAGCCAACCAGATTTCAAATATTGAATAATATTAAATGACATGTTAATTTTAACACTCCTCGAAACAAAATTCAACTGTTCTCAGCATGGGCACCGCCACACGAGGGCAAGGATTTGTATTTTTTCGCTACGGCTTTCGAGTATAGCCTGCGGCGTTTTGACTGTACCTATAAGACTTGCCACCTGGACATTTTTTGGTTCTCAGCATGGTGGAAAAATACGTTTTCAGCGATTTTGTACAATATCAATGTATTCAGGGTGGATCGTTTTTAAATAAATGTAGTGACATTTTCAAAATATACAAATACATTATTCAAATTTTTATTTTATAATTCACGTTAAAATAGATACATTGCTACGATTAAATATGACTCCCCTTCGCAATGTGGATTTATATTAATTTTATACAAAGGTCGGATTAAGGTGGTTCACATGCAAGTAAAAAAATAAAATCGAAGCTTTTTAATAAAAATGTGAGTACTAGAGGTATAGTACGAGCAAGAGATATAGTGTGACTTTAAAGCTTTAAAGCCAGCTGGCAACATACAAAAAAAAACTAAGGAGACTAATACATCACTTTTAAAAATAGTAGAGAAGCAATCGAGAGATTGAGTATACTTATTTTATTTTTACTTCCCTCGATAGAAGGGAAGTATTTTAATCGTGAAAATTTAGATTTTCACGTTTTCGTGTCCCTAGATTACGAAAAACATGTTTTCCTCATACCGTCTGTTGTCTGCAGCCTGCCTGTTGGCGCGATAGCTTAAAAACTTCAAATTTTCTATGCAGGTAAGGCTTCCTCTTAGCTCAAAACCGGTTATACAGGGTGAGCAGTTAAAAAAACATTTATTTTTATCATCAGATTTCGACTAAAATTGGTTTCTGATAAAATTGGTTTCTGATAAAATTGGTATCTAATCAAAGATAACAGATCATAAATTACTTTTTAAAAATTCAAAATGTCTTCCCTGTTTTTACAATTTATACAGGGTGTTTTTAATGGTATGCTAATATTGTAGGGTGTGATTCCTCGGGTCATAACGCAACGGCTTCAACTTTTTGCTACAGGGAGTTGAATTTGTTTTTTAAAGAGATATTTTTTAATCTCTGAAACTAGTTTAGATATAATTTTCAATTTTGGTATAACTAAATTTTCTAACTAAAATATGTGGTTTTATATCCTTGTCAATAAAACTTTTAAAAATAAATGTTTTTTTTAACTGCTCACCCTGTATATATCTGACCTGAAATATAACCAGTTTTGAGCTAAGAGGAAGCCTTACCTGCATACAAAATTTGAAGTTTTTCTCTCAAGCCGTTTTTGAGCTATCGCGCCAAAAGACAGAAGGCAGACAACAGACGGCAGACAGATCGACGGAATGAGGAAAACATGTTTTTCGTAATCTAGGGACCCGAAAACGTGAAAATCTAAATTTTCACGATTACAATACTTCCCTTTTATCGAGGGAAGTAAAAATAAAATAAGTATACTCAATCTTTTGAATGCTCCTCTACTAATTTAAAAGTGATGTATCAGTCTCCTTAGTTTTTTTTTGTATGTTGCCGGCTGGCTTTAAAGTCACACTATATCTCTTGCTCGTACTATAACAGTATCGGCTATCGAACACTTTCCAATACGGTTTGCACAAGTGCGTGTGAAAGCTAGAGATCGTTAGAATTAGAGCGAGTAGAAAACGAATATCAACGATGCCAGTTTATACGGCCAGGCCAACGTTACAATACGGTCGGGCCGTATAAATTGGCAACGCTGATATTATTCTTTTCTTGCCCGCTCTAATGCTCTCTGTAATTTTCACAAACGCATTGGAAAACTTTCAATGGCCGACACTGTATATATTACAATGTATTTATAAAGGACCAACTTTATTAAAATCTCACAAACAATATCAAATTAACTGAAATTTTAGATTGATACCATATCCGAGCGTATTCTAGTGTCAAATTACAATAATACAGGATATGGATCGACTTTATTAAGAGATTTACACCCTAAGAGCTACCGTAGACTACAGAATTTTGATAGGTTGACATTGTAATCGGTTACTTAATTCGAATCTCGGAAAAAAGCGCAAAGGAAATAAGCGCACAGGAAATATCCGCACAGAAAAAAGCGCACAGACATATAAACGCACAGGAAATAAGCGCACGTGGAAAGATGCGCACACGGAAAAAACCGCACACGGAAAAAACCGCACGGGTATAAAAGCGCACAAGGAAAAAAGCGCACATGGAAAAAAGCGCACATTGAAAAAAGCGCAAAGTACATGCAGTTTATATCTCGTTAAGAATAGGATACAGAACAACTGAAGATTCTCTGAATAAAAATAAAAAAATTAAGTTCTATGAATACATAATCAAAAATTATATCGGTATGAAAAGTAACCACCAAATATGCGGACTTATATCACAGATATTATATGTTAAAATTAACCCAACAAAATGTTTACAAAAAATTTAAAAAGTACCACAATAAAAAAAATCATTTTATACAATTTAAAATTTTAGATTATAGGAACAATATTTGATCTAAATATGTTTTTGTAAAAGTTATGCATTTTCAGTATTTATCATTCTAATGAATATCTAAAATCTTACAAATATTTTTATTCCTAGAAATATTTCTTAGCATTTTAATCCCTTTGAAGCGCGATTATGCCGTAATTGAATGGGAACTTATAGCAGGTACCAGCCTTGTGACGGAAGTGATCGCCCCGAGATTGTTAAATTATTTTTTAATAATCGATTATTTGCAAGTGGTCATTTATTTTTACTAGGGATTATAAAATTTAGATAGGTACTTATTATTTCATTTATTCGGCGTTGTGACATTATTATATTTCTTGGAATTTATTATTTGCAGAATTAAGGCAGGTAAGTAAAGGCGCTTATAAATAGACTACGGAATTTAAAGTTAATTTATTGTGCTCTAATTCTTGAACAAGTTAAGTTGAATTTTTGTAATAAACGAAATGGAGTTTTCGTCTAGTCAAAAAGGCAAGCGAGTTCTTATTTACAATGGTTTTGAATATATACATTTTCGCACAACAAATGGGATAGATACATGGAGGTGCCGTGAAAATCGACAAACTAAGTGCCATTCCTTAATAAAAACGAAGGACAAGGACATTGTACAAGATCCAGGCAGTCATTGTCATGATTCATGTCCCCAAAAAGCAGAAGCAAATATCGCCAGAAGCCAAATGCGAGAAGCCATGACAGCGGTGAATGCTACATCTCGCAATGTTATTGGAGATATATTATCAGGAGTAAGCAATGATGCACTTGCTTATATTCCAAAACAATCGTCTCTTGCCAGAACACTTCGAAATTATCGAGCAGAGAAGCACTTGCCAAATCCATCTACGATGCATTTTGCAATTCCTGACAAATACTCGGACTTAGTGCTGCATGACTCTGGAGTCGAAGATCCAAACAGAATTTTAATTTTGGGAGATCGCGAGTTATTGCGCGAATTAAACCAAGCCACTCTATTCGGCGACGGAACATTTGATAAAGCACCAACGATGTTTTATCAACTTTATAGTAAAGTATTTTAAGAATTTTTTTAAACTTGTCTAATATTTTTCACCTGGAATATAACAAACCAAGGTACAGATCTATTCTTTGTATCGTACTTATAATAATTCCGAATAAATAACTGAGTAGATTCCTGAATTATCAGCAAAAATTATGGTAACTACTGTAAACAACGATAATTAAAGTTTTAATCAAACAACAAAAAATTGTAACAAAATATAAATATAAACTACATGCACTTTGCGCTTTTTTCAATGTGCGCTTTCTTCCATGTGCGCTTTTATACCCGTGAGCTTTTTTCCGTGTGCGGTTTTTTCCGTGTGCGCATATTTCCTCGTGCGGTTATTTCCTGTGCGCTTATATGTCTGTGCGCTTTTTTCTGTGCGCATATTTCCTGTGCGCTTATTTCCTTTGCGCTTTTTTCCGGTCACCACTTAATTCATGTATGAATGCGTAAACGATCATAAAGAGGCCGACTAAAATAGTTGAATGCGCTGGGCTGGCTGCATGGAGGTAGAAGGTAGTGAGACGCTGTCACGTGGTCCAAGACGGGTTCACTTCCGCCATATTGTGTTCACGAATCCTTCAAACAGCTAATCGTGGTTTCAATCAACGTTTTTTCTATTTTTACGTCGTTTGCAAACTAAATATATTGTACATATTAAAAGTTAAACATTGGTTGCTTGTGCTCAACGAATTTTTAGCAACCGAATATTTATATGAAGAAATTATCTGAAATAACATTCCACAACTAAATATACAACATAGTAAACAATGTGCAGGACCGTATTTGAGATATTAATTGTGCTTTGAGCGAGAGTGTTGTTTGTAACCATATTAGGGTTTTGTAAAGATGAATTAAAAATAAGAGAATTTGCTGCAGTTGGTGCAAAAATTAGTTTTAAAATAATCATAAATATTCTCTTCGTTATCTGAATTTCTAAAAATTTACTTCAGTTTCATTATAAAAAGCATTTGCCTTTAAAAAAATTATGAAGGTATATAAACTTTTTTAAATGACATGGATAAGTATATTAGTGCCTTAAAAACACGTAATTTACAATACCGACTCACATTTACAGTTTTTACCAATATGCCAAATATCTCAAGACCCTTGTATTTGCTTACATGGAGGCCACAACAATAACTCCACCGGCCAGCAATTTCTGGGGGGCTATTTTCAAACTCGAGAGAAAGCGATTTCTCTCAAGATTTCCATGAGAAATGTCATACGTCATCTTAAAAACAGTAATTTTAAAGCCAATAAAAACTCGCAGACTGTTTCTTTTGGTTTATTTCGAGAGGATTAAAATTCTCCCAAGAATTTGAATTCTCATTGGCTTTAAAAATACTGTTTTCACGTTGACATATGATATTTCACATGAAAATCTTGAGAGAAATTAGTTCTTTTAAATTTGAAAATAAGTCCGTAACTTATAAAAATTATTAGTAGGTACATGTTGAATTTTTCGTGGAAATTGTAGTCCTCTAGAAAGTAGAAAGGCTTCGAATTTTAAAATATCCTCTTCGTCAAATCAACGAATCGTCAAGAGACTATAGAGCTCTTGGATTATCAGTTACGATAGTGTGCTAGAAGTTACTGAGCATGATCAAATTTAATTACTAAATCCCACGCCATCGGGGTTTACAAAATATATTGTTAAAGTGACCACATTTTGAAAAGTAGAAAGCGGGACAAATTGAAAACAAGGATATATTTCTACGAATTCTCTTTGTAGTAGTGACGGTTTGGTTCATTTAAGAACAAAAAAAAATATATATAAAAGAGTGGGATGTTACGTCACCATAAAAATTTAAATATTTATATTTTTTTCGTTAGATAAAAGCAGGACATATGTTAAATCGAGACTATTGGTTTAAAATCGGGACAAATGTTTTCGTTTATTGACAAAAAAAATTAAAAGGCCTATAGTATAATATCCCTCTATGCTCTATGGATGTTAGACGTTTGTCTTTAATGTGAACAAATAATGAAAAGGAGCTATTACTTTAAATTATCCACCTTATTTTAGTAAAATGTGTAGTGTGTTCATCAGTGCTACAAGTCATTTATAAATAAAAATATATTTGCAAATTGTACAGTTTTGATCAGCATCCCTTGTATAACCTAACAAATATACAAACATTCTCAGAGTAAGTAAGTAGTAAAGAGAGGACACTAAACAATGTTTGTGTCGCCATGATAATATGGTCGAGAATTCTAATTAGAGAGAAATAGATTAATATCTCTATCTCTTTGTTTGTATTTGTCAGTTTTACAAAGCTTTTCTCAGACAATTATTCCAGTGTTTAATTTAAATTTGTTCGTGTTGTGGTGTTAAAAGTAATTGTTATTAATATTATATTCATAACAAAAAAGTCATATTTTGTTTTCACTTCATTAAAAATGGACCTACCTACCTTTTAAAACATTTTATTTTATATTCTATTTGGTCAACATTTTCGCATTTAAAATGACCCAACGAAATTGTTATACGGTACGCTACTGCTGGGAATTCTAAAACGAGTGAGAAAACCTTCATTAGAAAGAGAGATACTGATTATATGATAGCGAGATTAATATTGTATAACTTTATGCAGTGGTGGCCTATCTGCTATTATATTATCTAAGACAAACATTAGGATGTTTTACCTCATTAAAAATAAAATAAAAAAATGTGATAGCATAAGACATCATAACAATAAAATTGTATTTTTTTAATGGCCAATATAAACATAATTTTTATATTATTTGTTATTTTGCCATAATATATTTTCAATTAATACCTATCAACTGTTTGATTATTCTATGTTACCTATATCAGTTTCGGTCTAAACTAACAGTTATGTTATCCCATATATTAAATGAAATTTCTAGACTATATAATTCTATAAAATACTATCTTTCACTTGCACATTTTTTATTCCTTGAAACTTATTTTATCAATAAGTGGAATTATCGGTAGAATTACTAAAAATTAGTTTTTTTTTATGGCTTGAGCACTTGCCATTCAGCCAGTTGCTAAATATATTATATAAGTTTAAATTGCATTATTACTCTAAATACATACATTCAATCATACACACTTTTGTCCTAAACAAGAAAAGAAGAAAAATATATAAAAGAAGATAAGGCAAGCAAGGAATAAACAAGGGAAAACATTTCTTCTTGTTTAGGGGCCCGTCAAGACATTTTTTTTACACACAAAACTAGGCCAAGGTAAGGTAGATATATAACAATTGGGTTAGAACATAGGTTGCAAGACTAATATTAATTACAAACATACTTTAGAGTACGATTCAACTTAGAAAAAGCCACGGGCATCATCAACTAGTCATCGTCTGCCTCACTTTAAAGTATTCCTTCTCCGTTGCTCCAGATCGATATACCAGTGGCGTAGGCTCTTATTTAAATAAGAATTAAATCAGTTTCCCAACAAAAAACATTTATTGGATTAAAAAGTTAAATTTTAATGATTTAAACATTTGTATATTACCTAAATAACTAAACTAAAATAAAATTACATATATTTTTCGACTTTAGACTTGCAAAACATTCAGTGGGAAGTAAATAAAAATAGCAACACAATTTTGTAAGATTTTTATTACAATTAAAATAATAGTTATTTATGCAACTAGTGCAAAAAGTGAAACTAGAGGAGTACATCCTAGTTCGTCCGTTAATGAACTATTATACTCTGTTTTTAAACTAAGAGGAGCGATTTGAATTTAAGTTGGCAATTCTGTAGCCTTCTGATTGGTCAGATTACAGTCAGGTTCACACATTACTTTTTAGCATGAACATCAGCTAATAATTGATATTGTTGACAGTTCTGACATTTTATAATTTGATATCTCATCCATTACTTAGTTTTTTACTTTATTTCGTAAATAATAGTTCATCAGTAAGCAATTGTATTGAAAATCTACAATTATGGATCCTTCTACACTGAGTACTATTAAAGGTAGCAATTCCTGAAAAGCCTTACAAGAAAGGGAAGACACCTTAGTATTTTACATGCTGATTCTGAAGGTTTTGTAGAAAATGCATTATTGGTTTTTGAAGGTAAAAAGATGGGAGATTACCATGAAGAGATGAATTTCGAAGTATTTTAGAAAAAAATAATTTTACTACTGATTTTTTAAAACTAAAAATTGATGAATTTCTAACCAAAATGATTATAATGTAACTAAATATTCAAGCAAATTTTATTTATTAGAATAGAATCAAACTATTTACAAAATTGTTATAACATTTAAAACATCATCTACTACTTTAGGGATAATCTTAATTTGGCACAATGAGTTATCATTACTTTCACAAAAAATATTTTAAAAATACCTAAAATTAATACATAGGTATGTATGAATAGTTCACTTTAAAAAATATATGTTGACATGTAGTGTTATAAAAATGTTGGTTCCGGTTTTCAAAACAAATTCTGACTAATAGGCCTGTAAACTTTTGAATGCCTTTATTTGCCCTCTAGCGCATTAACCATGGGTTAACACTAAATAAGCCATAATATCCACATTACTCATAGAAGAGATACCAGTTACTGTGTGATCCACTTGTCATTCACTGATTAACTTTTACTTTTTATACCTATAACAAATATATCCTTAAAAATGTAAACAGATCTTTATATTGTATACTAACCTAGCTACATCTGGATATTCCATTAACAATTTTCTTAAATATTTAATATCCATTTTAAAAAGATCATAGTTATTCTGAAAAAGTCGATTTCAAAAGCAAGAAAAAAGTATTTCAGACATCAATCAACAACCATATTGACTTTAATTTGACAGTGACATTTCGTTTTAGACACACATTTCAGATCACAATAATGTGAAATTTGCGACTGTTGTCTGGGACCAATTAAAAAATTACTTCTATGACATTTATTCGTTTCTTAACCGCTCATTGGCCGTTCACCGACTAAGGCCGATAAAGATAATTATTTCATAAATTTTGAAAACGACTATATTTCGAAACTCGCTCTTAGTAACAAATCTAGTTGCTTTTCCCTATGTAAATGCGTCTTTTCAATTCGCTCCTCCCAGTTTAAAAACAGTGTATAGTACTCCCGCTGTCTTCACTTTCTTCCGATGAACCCGTAGTTTTGTTCGTAAGTAAATTGGCAACGCCGAAGTTTGGCTCACAATAATAAGGGATCCATGTTTACACGATAGCTTCTGTTCGAATAGAGGACTTCTATACAAGGGAAGTGCAACCAACTTGACAAATTTTTTTGACACTAATGACATAAGAAATCGGGTCACATAAAGAGGCTGTTTTTTTGTTAAATTTTTGGTTTTTCTTATCTACTTTTATGCCGTTTAGATACCATGTTGTACCCGTAACGTAAAAAAGACTTTTTATTTTAGGGTATTTTACATTTAAAGGTTGAAAACATTTGTCAATATTAGCTGTCGATAATGTCAAAACATAAGCGTAGCATTGCATTTTATTTTTTGTTGTTAATAGTCTATTTGTGTTTCCCCTGCTTTCTTGAAACATTTTTTGTCATTTGGTTTTACTAATTTAGGTCGATTGCAAAATGCTGCTGCAACGAATACAAGTTCTATACAATATACAACCAACATACAATACTAGTTACGTTGTGCCCATCTATGGTTACGCCTGTGTTCTATCATCAACATAATTGACAGCTGACAATGACAAAATGTTTCAACCTTTAAATGTAAAATACCCTAAAATAAAAAGTCCTTTTCACGTTACGGGTACAACAAGGTATGCAAATGGCATGAAAGTAGATAGGAAAAACAAAAAAGCAAACTAAAAAACAGCCTCTTTATGTGACCCGATTTCTTATGTCATTAGTGTCAATTTTATTTTGTCAAGTTGGTTGCACTTCCCTTGTATAGAAGTCCTCTATTATATTCTGGACGATGCGGCAGTCGTACAGCGTTGCCAAATTATTAAGCATTTGTATCTCTATATTAGAAAAACGAAAAAATCGCCAAAACGCCACTGACGCTTAAATGGGATGGACCTGAGAGAGAGGCAAATTATTGCGGCCTTTGTCAGGTATGATGTGTGTGGCTTTTTCTTAGTTGAATCGTACTCTACTTTCATACACAAATTTTATCAAGAGGTCGTAATTTTTTTTTTTTTTTTTTGATTAAGTGAGAGGAGTTGGCAAATGTTAAATGGAGGAAATATAATATTTTTAATTAGATCTTGTATCAGATCTTGAGATTGTTGGGTATAGTTTGCACAACTAAAGAAAATATGATTTAGATCGCATTTCTCTTGACACATTGTACATATCTCCGAATCTATAACATGAATTTTGAATAAATGTGTTGGATAACATGCATGTCCAAATTTCAATCTAATGATAGTTGTGATATACTTTCGAGGAAGTGAATAGTTTTTAAACCAATGCACATTCGGAATTTTTGCTTGTATTTTTGAATATTGAGTTGTAGTGGTTTTGCAAAAGTCTGTCCAAGATTTTCTCCACTTTTCCATTTGACGTTGTTTCTCAATTGCAAAAGCATCCAAATTGCACAGCTGATAACTTGACGGTGAGCCATTAGTAGTTGCGCTTTTAGCCAAAAAATCTACCTACTCATTATAATTGAGCCCTCCCCATATGTGCTTTAACCCATATTAATTGAACCGTTTTCGATGTATTATGGATTTCGAATAGTATCTTTTTAATGAGCAAAATGTAAGCATTTGATGAATTGGAAGGAAGCTTTGAATAGCAAGTAATACAGACAGGGAATCAGATAAAATAACTGTAGTATTATTATTATTAGATATTTTAAAGTATTTTATAACTTCATATGCAGCAATTGCTTTTGCACTAAATATTGAAAAATTTGATGGTAATTTAAAGACGTTCTCTGTAGATGTAGAAGGGATGAAAAAGGCACATCCTGTACCAGTTGAAGTTTTGGAAGCATCTGTGTAGATCTTTGTAGAATCAGGACAGTTTTCTAGTTGTGAGTTCAAAATATTGGAACTTATTTTATGATTTTCATGATAAATTGGTTGTATAATATTAACATTGTTATAAAAGGCCAAGAAATCCTCAAAATCTAAGCACTGATCTATACTGATGAGATCCTCATAATTGCTAATATTTCTAAAAACTTCACAAAGTGGATGAGATTGTTTATGTATCCAATATTTTTGTATTAAATCAAAATGATTTAATTTACAAATACTAGCCATACAATGTAGGGTTTGTACTTTGGACTTTTATTAGAAATTTGTTGCCGAGATATTCTCTTCTATAACATAATGGAGGTTCTAATGCTTCGACATGCAGTTGATGGATAGGGGTTGATTTCATAGCACCTATACAAATGCGAAGTACCGTATTTTGAAAGACATCAATTCTTTTTAAAATGTGATTACTTGCTGATCCATAAAGTATACAACCATAATCTAAAATGGATCTAATGTACGATCGATAAAATAACAAAGTTTCGACATCTGCTTCCCACCAGGTTTTCGATATTGATTTCAAGAAATTAAAACCCCTATTGCATCTATTTAGCATATGATCAATATGTAGTTTCCAGGTCAATTTCTTATCAAGAACCATTCCTAAATATTTAATCGATTTGCAGAAAGGGAAATCGTTACCGTTTAATTTTAGTTTTTCGATATTTGGGACACTGTGTCGAGAAAAAATGCAGACATTAGATTTACTGGGTGACATTAGGAAACCGTTACTTATAAACCAATTAGAAGAGTATTTATGAACTTTTTCCAAAGATTGTAAACAAGAATCATATTTTTTAGATTCGGTATATATGTTACGGTTAAAGTGTTTACTTGGCTAGTTTATAGACTAGCTGGATAGTATACAAACTATCCAAATGTCCTGCTATTTTGATGGAAAATCATATTTCTACTAAAATAGCTATGAATATTGGTTGGTTTGTATACTAACCAGCTAGTTTACAAACTATGCAATATTTATCGCCATAGTACAAACCACAAAAAAAGTACACAAATTAACCGACATTTTTGGCTAGTTTACAAACTATCCACAGTATTTGGATAAAGTGTGAACTAAATATTCGTAGTAATACATAATAACCAGCTCGTCGGTTAGTATGTAAACTAACCAATTCTCTTCGGTTAATTTATTAGAAAAGTGAGGTTATAGTTATGGCAAGTGTGTGTTATTATTGTTTACTACTGTGGTGCCTTGTGAAATTTGTTTAAAAAGAGGTAATTAAAAATTAATCAACAGCAACAATTTGAAAACCTACTTTTGGAAGTTTACGAACAAAAGTCGCAAAATTCAAAAAAATTAATGAATGACAGTGATTAAAGTGAACTTTTGCAATGTATAAAAAGAATACGCGAAACTGGACCTAACACGAGTAACAAAAATTATTATTACGTGGTAAATACTTATGATTTATAGAGAATCGATTCATCTTAGGTAATTTTACATAAAAAATCTGAAAAGATTATTTTACGTTTGAGTGAATGTTATGATGCCATTAAAGCTACCCATCAGGGAACTGGGCATGGAGGTCGTCAGGCAATAACATAATTATTAAATAAAAAGTATTATAACAACACAGGAAACGGTTAAATTATTTATTGAAACTTGCGAAACATGTCAGCTCAAACAGATCAAAACTAAGAAAGGTATTGTTGTGAAACCAATTGTTTCAAATCATTTAAAGGCTCGGCGCCAAATCTGTCTCATTGACTTACAAACTAGACCGGATGGTGACTTCAAGTTTATTTTTGTCTATCAAGACCACCTAACCAAATAAGTCAGGTTGAGAGAACAAAGAAGGCTAGAGAAGTAGCTGAACACCTATTAGAAGTATTTGCAGACCTAGGGAGCCCTTACGTGTTTTAGAGTGACAACGGCCAAAAATTTGCAAATGAGGTTGGTGTTTTTCCAATATGTAGGTATAGAGTGGCCAAAAAACAAATAAAATTTAATCTAAATTCCTAGAATGAAATTATTTAAACAATCAATAATCTTTATTTAAATATATGAATGAAGTACCCAAGGCAAAATCGAATAGGTGGTTCAATGGATAAATGTTGACTTGCCATGCGGTCAGTCCAAGTATTTTTTAAGTTAAATTAGGTGCCAATATATTTATTTTTTCCAACAAAAATAATAATAATAATTTTTGTTACTCGTGTTAGGTCCAGTTTCGCGTATTCTTTTTATACATTGCAAAAGTTCACTTTAATCACTGTCATTCATTAATTTTTTTGAATTTTGCGACTTTTGTTCGTAAACTTCCAAAAGTAGGTTTTCAAATTGTTGCTGTTGATTAATTTTTAATAACCTCTTTTTAAACAAATTTCACAAGGCACCACAGTAGTAAACAAATATAAAACACACTTGCCATAACTATAACCTCACTTTTCTAATAAATTAACCGAAGAGAATTGGTTAGTTTACATACTAACCGACGAGCTGGTTATTATGTATTACTACGAATATTTAGTTCACACTTTATCCAAATACTGTGAATAGTTTGTAAACTAGCCAAAAATGTCGGTTAATTTGTGTACTTTTCTTGTGGTTTGTACTTTGGCGATAAATATTGTATAGTTTGTAAACTAGCTGGTTAGTATACAAATCAACCAATATTCATAGCTATTTTAGTAGAAATATGATTTTCTATCAAAATAGCAGGACATTTGGATAGTTTGTATACTATCCAGCTAGTCTATAAACTAGCCAAGTAAACACTTTAACCGTAACATATATACAAAAATCATCAGCATACTGTATTGTTTTGAAAGATGGATTTTTGATACAGATTTCGTGAAAATCGGCAGTATACATATTAAACAGCAAGGGGCTCAATACTGAACCCTGTGGAATGCCAGAACTATTATATCTCGGTCCTATAATTTTATTATTATGTGTTCTTATATACACCTTTCTTTGTGTATAAAAATCAACAATTGTTTCCGTAAGCTGGGGAGGTATGTGGAATAAGTTAATCATCTTATTTTTTAATATTGTTAAGCAGACGCTATCATATGAACCTTCTAGATCAATAGATAGTGTTGGCAAATATTTGTTATTGGAAAGAGTATGCAGAACATCAGTGACAAGAGTCACTAAAACTAAAACCAAATTGAGACTTTGGTAAAAGGTTTTTTCCTAGAGAGCCACCATTCTAATCGGCGTTTTATCATTCGTTCTAAGGTTTTAAGAATGCAGGACATAAGAGAGATAGGCCGATAGGATTGTGCGAGGTTTGGATCTTTTCCTGGTTTAAGAATTGGGATGACAACAACTTTCTTAAATTGATTTATTTTTGGTGTTGCAAGAATACCCTTAAAAATGTCCAGTAACATATATTTGGCAATACTAGGGAGATGTTGAATATTTGATTTCATCATACCCAGGACTGGTATTCATTCTATTATTAAGTGCATAGTCTAGTTCTGCATGAGTTAAAGGTTCTAGTAAAAAAGGTTTTTGATTATTTACGGTTGTTTTACTCTCCGGAGTGGGTTCAGCGGATGGCGGAGCAATTTTGTTAAAAAATTCCTCGACCCATTTGTCTTCAAAATATTTAATATTGGCCATTGGTTTTCTGTATAATTTTCTAGCTTGATTCCAGTTTTTGCCATTATGTCCTGACACTCTATATAATTTCCAAAATTTGCTTTTTGTAATCGATAATTTCCGTTCTTTAATTATTTTGTCACAATCCGCATTCCACCATGGTGGAGGGTTACGAAGTTTGCATGCGAACGGTTTATATTGTGGGATTGATATTTGTGCAGCATTGTTTATACTATTAATTAAGAATTTATATTTTTCAGGAATGATTTGACCCCAAAGTGTCTGGATAAACAGACCAATTAACTTTGTTGGCTATTTCCGGGGAACATAAAGTAATATCAACCATTGAAGCATTTTGATCAGGACGAGTTAAGATAGTAGGTTGACCATTATTGGCAATAGAAAGATTTAGGTCATCTGCGTTTTTAATGAGTTGCAAGCCAACTGCATCATTAGTATGAGAACCCCAAATTGAGTGATGGGCATTAAAATCCCTACCTACAATAACCGAGCCTTTAACTTGTGAAAACATGTTCACCCAATCATTCGCATTACTTCTAACTGTAGGAGGTCTATAAAAACATAAAAAATTTAGATCTGAATTTGCATATTTAATTTTAATTCCACATACTTGTACATTTTGTAAGATATCATTTATTTTTATTTCACTAAAGCTAATTGAATTATGGACTAAAATAGCTACACCTCCATAGCCATCTAGCCTGTCATTTCTAACTAAACTACACATCCCACAAAAATTATCGCATCACTAACAGTTTTCAAAAATTTGGAGTTTTTTTTGAAACATTTGATTTATTTGAATATTCTTTTTTTTTTTGGAAGATAGGTTGATTCTTCAGGAATAGTAATCTCTTTGATTCTTTAAATAAATTTAATTTTAGAGTATATACCGGATGTTACAATAATATAGGTTTTGGTTGGCAAATTCGTAACACCCTGTGGAGTGTACCAGCAATAATAGCATGTTATAATTAATAGCCTACTTTAGCCTCATTTTTCGCAAAATATTATTTTTGTAATTGTTTTATTCTCTCTGTTATTACAGGAGAAATACAGCTTTTTAGCACTGCCTGATTTTATAAACATACATTGCAAACATTTTAGTGATGCAATAATTTTTGTGGGGTGTATATGTCCATGAAAGTTATATGTTGCATTTTTTTTAAACCATGTTTCGCTCAGAAGAGCTACATCAATTTTTTTATTAATTAGATATTGCATTAACCTATTTTTGTTTGCTATAGCGGAACGTGCATTCCACTGCATTATATTTAGCGTATATTGTTATTATTAATTGCTTATCAATTGAATGAATGTCATCGACTGAACGAATATTTTCTAATAGATCTATTATGAAGCTTGACACATTCTTTATTATATTTTTTTTAGTTTCAGTAGTATTATAATTTGGTTTATTTGGATTAGGGGGTAGCGACTCATTAGGCCTTATTACAGGAAAATGATTAATTAAGACAATCATCCATTGTATAACAATTAATAAGCTTACATTTTCTAAAAAAAAGTAGATTTGGGTTTCATTCAGAAAAGTCCGTATCTGGCGGATCGGCCATATTGGGTTGAGAACAGTTGAGAACATCCACGCCAAGTGATACCATTTTCAATGTTTGAAAAATATACGTATAGCGTCTCCCTACCTTATAACTCCATGGCTGGCTGATACCCTTTCAAATGAAAAATCTGCCAATTATCGGTGGAATGCTTATTTGGAACTGCTAACTTGTCTGTGTTAACTATTTAGTGTTAAGTTATCTCTGCTAGAGTGTTATATCAAGATACATGGTGTAGGTGTCGATGTCTTTAATGAGTGAAATTGTAATTATTGAAAGTGTAATTAGGAAAATAGAAAAAAAGATCAGCATTAGTTGAACTTATTTTAAAATATCAAAAATTCATGCAGATTTTCTAATTATTATTAATTAAAACAAGAAAAAATCAATGTAAAAACACTCAGATAGCTTCTATTCTAAGCGCAGGTAAAGTAGAAAAAAGGGATAACACAAAACAACAAACAAAGATTTTTGAAATCTAGTTCAAACCAACAACGCATGTGACACCTAATTACCTGTTGATCAACCTCACTAGGTTTACGTCGGGACGACAGCTCCAAATCTACTTCATCCAGCAGTGCTGACATTGCGTTTACAACTACGAATATAGAATAGATAATACAACCATTTTTCGACTTTGCTGATTTTATACCATATTATAATTTGATATTTTTTCATATTTTAAACAGAATTATGGGAATGTTAATTTTGAAACGAAAATAAATAGGTCAAATTCAAATAATTAGGTACAAATTAAATTTTCTAGTTCCATTTGTTACCGTACTTCCGCAAGTAATTATAATAACTTGAATAGATGGAAACTTTCCAACTTTGATGTATGTATTTTTGTGTAAAAGGAGCAGACACCAGTCAGAACGATCCAGATATTATGCAAAAACAATATAAATTCGAATTAACAATTATTTTGAATATACCGTGTGTCCATTTAGAGCGCACTTCCTCGATATTTAAAATTATATTTCACGCAAACAGAATTTAAAGAAAATGTACCGATTTGATATTTTAAAAATATGTTTGGATATAGAGGGTATTATGGGTTTGAATTTTGCAGATGCAACAATAGCTTTTAAATGAAATATCCTGTATTTTATTTCAGTTTTAGAATGGCCTACTAATACTGAATCCTGCATTCAGCCCTAGAATATTTTAGAGTAATATGCTGGGTTACTGCCAAATGAAATGAGTGAATTTACGAACACGGATTCATTACCAAAAGTTGTTCCATTTTGACTTCTTAGCAATCTCTATAAGTCTCTAATATGTACTCAGAAGCATCATGTATATTATACAGAAATTTGAGAAAAAAATTAATTATTCGAAAGAAGTATTGTAATGAACTAAAAATTCATTCCTATTTTTAATTTACTGGATCAACCCTTGTGCTTATAGTTCCCCGATTATAAATTATTGCGATTTGCAAATAATTATCATTTTTATGTTAAATCTCATGTTGCTGTGAATCTATCGCGTCCCCACTCCCGTCCTCGAGCATTTTGAAATCGACGCGAAGGCCTGCAGAAGGTGGGCCAGTCAAAAATTGCGGAGATCCGGAGATTTATTCAATGTTGTCCGCGAAAAGTTGATTTCAGAGATAGACAGTCCTAGCTCCGATCACGTTTTAATTCTGATTAATTTCAAAATCATTTGCTTTCTGTTGTGTACTTTTACGATAGGTAATTAGATTGTTCCTGTAGTTTTAATTCAGTCTTGTGTCCCGAAAAACCGAGTGAAACCAGCAGGAATTAGTTAAATTCCCGAGTTGTTTATATTTTTTTATTCATTTTTTATTTGCAACCTTATCAGTATTTTGGAAGCAAATCTGGATTTTGTCTGTTAATTTTACAATAATTGTTGAAATCCGTATAAAACAGTTTAGTTCATTTTAATTAAATCTAGCTCGGTTTATTTTTATTTAACAAATAGAATTTGATTTGTTTTAAGAAATAGTAATACTGAGTAAACCATTAAATTAAAACTTGTAAATACTGGTTTCGAAAATAGTTATACCGGGGTTGTACAATAATTTAGTTTCCGAAAATTTTGTAAATATTAGTTTAAAAATATTTATACCGGGTGGGTGATTAACTTAGAAGTGGTTTTAACTTCTCCGAATACTTTATTTAAAATTAATTAGACCGGGTTGCCAAGAAATTAATCAATCGTAATATAGAGATAATTTTTTAATTCTTTCGAATGGAGTAACATGAATTTCACACACATTAATTAATTAATTGAGTTGATTCACGTCCCTTCCTTTTCCTGTTAGGCCGTGTTAGGGTTCCTAAGTATTTCTTTTGTACATTCCGTTATAAAATTAGAGTATCGTCTGAGTTGCTATTGAAGACAGTGACTACTCCCGCAGTAGAACGGGCTAATTTGGTAGCACACTCAGATGATATCTTCCGGATTTGCTATTGAACAGAAGTGAAGTTTAGCTACTTTCGCTGCCGTTTAGTGCAAGTCTGTATTTCTCTCGTAAATTTCTTTAGCTCCGCGATTAACGTTCTTTTGTTTATTATTTCTGATCCCTGTTCCCACCGCTAGTTAGGCTCTTAGTGAATTCCCGACCAGTTGACTGGACTCTGAATAGTAAGTCGAGGTATAGTGACTATCCCTCGTAGTAGAATGGGCTGATTCGGCTTCGCTCCCAGAGTCTGGTTTATACGAGGTTAGATAGTCTCGAGCGTCAATTTTTGTTTTTTGCTGGCAAAGAAAATATAAGCTTCCAGACTCCATAGCAATAAAAATATCCCTTTGTAAACATTTTCTGTCGTCTGGTTTTGCTACTTCCTGTTTAGATATTCCGGCCACGTGATCCCATATTTACCTTTTTCAACGAAATTCTGAATATAACTTGCGGTTTTTCTGAATCTAAGATGAAAACCGACCTGTTCTTTGATATAAAATCGGAACCAAAAGTATAAAAGTGGTTTAATTGCTCTGAAAACATTTGTACGACTCTCAACTAAGAGTATAATATTTTTTTATTGCCAACCGTCAAAAAAGCCATACATTATCATAGCATTTTGCGGAAGTAAACAAACACTTTATCTCACTGTAAAAATCAAATATTTTATCTGCCGCTAATATTTACCAACATAGCCATGCTCTTCTAACAGAAATTCACTGTTATTTTTCTGTTTGTTTGCTTTGTTATACTCAAATGTGATAATATTTCCGTTTTTATTACCACGTCAGCAAAGTGTCTTTACCGAACTCGTCTGTTACTCGCCCCGCTCGCTTCTCTCGCTCGGCTCATAATTTCAGACTAGTTCGATAAAGAATCACTTTGCTGATTTGGTACATACATAACTATTATTCGGTAGTTTTGCCCTATTCGTTACAAATTAGACTATTTTGACATTTTTTCTCGAAATAAAAGGCTGAATAATGAATAATTAAATGCCAGTGAAAAAGTTTATTTAGTAAGGACATAATAAATAGTAGTTTGTACAACAAGAGTAGATATGGACAATCCACTGGAATCGTATAGTATATTTTTCTACGACCCACTAAAAATCTGCAAATTTAACAAAATATATTTTAGGTTATTAAGACAAAATAACTAATTTTAAAATAATTTATGAATTTTACTGATTTTTAAAATAAAATAAACAAAAAATAAAAGATTTTATTTAATTAGTCCCCAGCCGAGATTCGATCTCGGGCTTTTCGCGTGGAAAGCAATCGCTCTGTCCTCACGTCCACGGCCACTTTTAGGATTTTGGTTTTAATACTCGTAATTAACATAGCTTCATAAAGTTTGATTAAAATTTGATATGGACCAAATAAAAATAAAAATGTTATTATTTATCGATTCTACACAAAAATAACTCATTTTAATGTATATTTAATCTCATAACTAAGACAGTACTGGCAATTAGTTTGACAGGATTGTCATTTATTTAAAATTTTAAAAATAATAGTAGTTGGGTGTCCAAAATATGAACTGTGATTGGTGGATTTAATTTTTTTGCAGTGTTCTCCCTACCTAGAATGGATATGAAATATATTCGTTTTGAACGCAATGACATACTTTTTCGTTTTGTAATCTGTGTTTAGATAAGCTAATATCCATGTGGGCGTAGACAAAATATTTTTCCACTTTCAATCAACAAAGTATTATTCGCAAGAATAATTATACAAATTCAATTAAAGTAAATATATTTAAAAAAATTAAAATTAGATGTTATTACATAATATGCAGGTATTCTTTGAAAACCGCGTTTACATAAGTACATATGGAGGGTACTACTTAATAAGCTTTTTTGGTCGTAAATGCCAAAACGAACCACTGTATTGTATTTTATTGTATTCGTGTACATAATGTATTCGATTATGTATTGAATACGTGTATATATTGTATTCGAATGTATTGTATTTATATATTTTGTATTTGTATACAGGGTATCCCATTAGTGTATAATTGTTCAATATTTCAATTTGTGTTATAGACACGCAAAAAATTTTTAAATAATTATATGAATTTAAAAAATACATATTTAATAAATACTTTTGGATATATGAGTTGTTGCGTTTTTACCTGGCAAATAAAAATGTATATTTTTTAAATAGAACACCCTGCATTTTATTTTATTTTTAGAATGGTTTGGTAATACTATGTTCAACCATAGATTTTTCTTAAAAAATATTACAGGATTAAACAATTTATTTTTTTATGAAATTACAGAGATGCAGACCCTAAATTAAATTATCATAATTTAGGTAGGTCTACAATAATTTCAAAATTGTTTAAAATAGACTTCTAAGATACCAAGCTAACGAATAGTAGTGAGTGTTTTGAAACATGTCTTAAATATGGCTAATTTCAATTTACTCATTTTTTCAAATGCAATACCCTGTATATTATTTTGGAATAAAATTTCTTATAAATTTAACTATTCAACAATACCAATATGTTAGATATGTACAGGGTGTCCCTACAGTACGTAATTGATAGATAGCTGTTTTATTATTAGAAATACGAAGAATTTTTTTAATATAAAAGATGTATGATCATATATTAAACAGTTATTCTTAAATATATAGAATAGTCCATAAACAAGGACCTGACGTTTTTTAAAGCAAAACACCCTGTAGGTAATTATACATATTTGATTGTTTTCACATCGTCAAACAATTTTAATAGACTCTATTAATTTGCTATGTTGTTTATAGGATGTGCCAATTAAATAATTCAATTCTTTAATGTTTTATTTTTTTTTTGTCTTCCTTGTACCAAAATACATTTTTTATTTTTTATTTTATTTACAATGGTTTATAATATTTGTGACGTCGGGAGAACGGAAAACCATCCAATATTTCTGAAAAATGGGTTAACTAAAATTTTAAGCGTTTGCCTTTAATTGCTATAAAGTTTGATTCGTAACTAATAATTCAAATCACCTCTCTGTTACAGTCCTTGAGTTTTACCTGTAATTATCTATTATGTTTTAAACTCTGTAACCTAGAGCTACTAATGATACATAAACATTTTTATTTTCAGAGGAATTGGGTTGAAAACAGGATTGTTTTATTTGAAGAATTATGAAAATCAATTAAACCTACATATTTGTAGTTTTGTAACTCACCAAGGTTTCTAAAATCAATTAAAAGTAGAAAATGTAAATTTTTGTAATAAAACAAACCGTTAACATCTTGAGAAAAATTGCGTTTGGATATAGGGAATGCCAAACAGAATAAAAAATAAAGAAATTAATTTTTAAATTGGTGGTATAACATACAGGGTATTGCGTTAGAAAAATATTGAGAATATCGTAATCTCGCCTTTATGCACACATACCAAATGAATGAAAATAGAAAACATTTTAGGAATAAAGTCTATTAAAATTGTTTAACGATGTGAAAACAACCAAATCTGTTATTCATATTGTTTGGTCTAAAAAAGTATGAGTTTGGTTCGCCCTCATTTATGGATTATGGACTATCCTGTATGTTTAAGAATAATTGTAAAATAGCTATCGATCAATTAAGCACTGATGGGGACAACTTGTATATGTATAATAGGCTAACATGTTGGTATCGTTGGATAGGTAAATTCATAACGAATTTATTGCTAAAATAATATACAGGGTATTGCATTTGAAAAACTTGTGTAAATTGAACTTCAAATGAGCCATATTTGTTTTAAAACACTCTTTATAAAATTAACCAGTTTTATCATGACTACTCGTTAGGTTTGTATCTTATAAGTCTATATTTTACACAATTGTGAAACCATGGCTAATCTAGCTAAATTATGATAACTTTATTTTGTGTTTGCATCATTCTTTAATTTTACAAAAAATTAATTGGGGGGCAACCCTGTAATATTTTTCAAAAATATTTTAGCGTTGAATACAGTATTACTAGATCATTCTAAAACTGAAATAAAATCCAATTAAAAAATATACATCTTTATTTGCCAGGCAAAAGCGTAACATCCTGTATATCCAAATATTTTTTAAAAATGCCTTTTTCAAATCCTTATAACTTTTATTTGAAACTTGTTTGGGTGTTTATAACACAAATTAAGACGGAATTTGCACGCCAGGAAATTCATAACAAAAACTACAAATTAACTAAGTTGTCAATAGATGGCGATTAGATGCACTTCTGCGAAATAATTCAAATGTTGAATTATACCTGCCTGTTTGCCAAGTTGTGTAAACTACTTTCCGGCGACCCGACAAGCGTCCCCTCCCTCCCAAATCTAAAGTGCTCGTAACATTTTATTGTACCGCCGGACGAGACGAACACTACATTACATTAGAATATCGAACCTATAGGGACCGTATTTAAATAATTTTGTCCACGACCACTTAATAATAAATCAATATTCTACCTCCTAACTAAAAGCATATAGTACCCATATATCACGGAGTGAATTATGATAATTCACGCTTTTGTAATTCTGGCACATTCCGGTAGATAACTAAAGATAGGCGATACTTTTCATAACGATATTTTCTAGATCGAAAAATCAAAAAATCGATAAATCAAAAAATCGAAAAATCGAAAATCGAAAAATCGAAAATTGTAGAAAATATTATTTGAATTAACTTTTATTCAAAGAATTTTCTTCTACAACCGTAAATAACAAATATATTCCATAAAATATAAAAATGACCCCCTATAAAGTACCCCCAAGTGCCAACTGTGCTCAAAATCTAATCAGTTCACCGCAGGCCGGAATAAGACTTAATTTTAAAATTTGGTATTTTTCTGTTTATCCGTTCATGAGTTATCGAGTATACAGACACACACACAGACAGCATCGCGAAAATAGTCAAAACGGATTCAGGGGATCCCAAAATGTAAAAATCCGTCAAAAAATCGATGTCGAAAAAAATCATGATTACTATACTTTCCTTATCTGTATACAGATAGGAAAGTAAAAAAACATACAATGTAAACAAAAATACAGAAGAGATAATAATAATAAAAATAAAATTTAAACTATGCTGCAATAATCAGTGTGATAAATTTATTGTATTTTCAATAAATATTTTAAGTACTTTTTCAGTTGATTTTAAGAATATAAATTGGCTTAAAAGTTTGCTCTTACTTTTAACCCTTCTCAACTAATTTGTGAACCCACAAATGCATTTGAAAGGCCAGGATCGATGTTTTCACATGCATCTTGTTCCAATTTTCACGTAAATCCAGCCAGAAAAAACAAAACTCAACATTATATTTAATATCTGACAAATTACGTTCTTATATTTTGTAATATAAAAATGAAACACTTTACAAAATCTCTACACATTTTAAATGTTTCTCCAAAACCAGACTTAACACAATTTACCTAATTTTTGTAATAAAATAACGAACTTCCTTGCTTCCGATACTTCATAACAATATGACAACGTTGCTCGATATAAATTTGATATTTTCAGGTGGCGTCATCTATATAAGATTGCCTGAACCTAAAATTACAGGGATTACACCTGTTTTATGTAATGTTGGTTGCGTTTTTTGGGTTAAAATTAAAAATTTTTGTGCATATAAGACTGGAAAATGAAAGCAAAAAATGAAATATTTCTTATGCGGAGCCTCTAATGGGAATATATTCTAGTTCCTGAAATAGTTTTTATAGCGATTTATGATGACTTTTTTACATGTAAAATTTTCACAAATTCGTTATTTTCTTCATTCTCTCAATTTTTTCCACTTTAAAATATATTCAGGAACTAGTTCAATACTATTAGAATATTATAAAAGCAAATCCGCATAAATTCATTGTCTAGAAAGCCCGTCTTATATGTTGAAAAAATCTCCTATGCTAATACATTTGCTAACGACGCCTTAATTTATTGAGCAATTACGTACTAATGGGATATTGCATCTGAATATATTGTATTTTTAATATTTATATTTGACTTCATTTAAACTATATAAGAGAAACTTATCTGTTTTTTGGACTTGTCTTGCTCTAGTCTAATGATTAAATAAATATTTTTTTCTACACCCACATGGATATTAACTTATTTACGCAAAGACAACAAAACGAAAAAGTCTGCTATTGCCTTTAACTGAACGAATATATTTCATATCCATTCTAGGTAGTGAGAACACTGCAAAAAAATTAAATCTACCGATCACAGTTCATATATTGGACACCCAACTACTATTATTTTTAAAATTTTAAATAAGTGACAATCCTGTCAAACTAATTGTCAGTATATTTTTTAGTTATTGAGATTAAATATACATTAAAATGAGTTATTTTTGTGTAAAATCGATAAATAATAGAAGTTTCATTTTTATTTGGTTCATATTTTGAAAAACTTCATAAGGTATTTGATCGGCCATGGCCTCTAAAGTTAAGTGTATAAGGTGTTGCATACCGATTAGAATTTTCAAATCTGAGGTAAGTTCTTTCATTTTTGATTTTTTTTTTTAATTAAATTCAGAGACGCCAAATTTGCCACGTCTCTAATTTCTGCGTGCCCGTAACGAATTCTTCGTCAGTATTCATTTTTGTATTTTTTTTTTGACACCAATTTTTAAATTAAATTAATTTGACGTGAGCACACTGACATGACAGAAATTGTTCAATTGTTCTCATAGCCAACTCAGTTAAAGAAAAATTATTGGAAATATCATTTTATTTTCGACTTTTCAACTGATCTTTACTATTTTTTTTTTTCATGTTTATTTTATAAAATTCATAAATTATTTTTAAATTAGGTTTTTGTCTTAATAATCTAAAATATTTTTTAAATTTGAAGATTTTCGTTAGTGGATCGTAGAAAAAATATATGCTGTACAACTCGAATGGATTGTCCATATCCACTCTTGTAGCACAAACTACCATTCAAAAATAGTATATACAACCTAAATTGTTTTTCTTGCGAAAGAGATCATACAGTACAGGTATATATGCTTAAAATAGGCACGAGTCCTTTCATATGAAAAATAAACACGAATAATAATAAAAATGTTATCCATTATGCTTTGACTCAATTAATAAGTATTCGAGAACAAAATTTGAATTTTAAACTTATCAAAACAGTTTTTTAGTTTTAATTTCCTAAAACGTATCGCATACATAATTAACGTGAGGACAGGAAAGGGATAGATAGTTACCGCATGCAAAAAAAAAGCAAAAAGCGAGCGAAACTAGAAAGCTGTCGATAATGTAGATCAGGAGGGGCCAGCCCTGGCGCACCTGAAATTTCAGCGGCACTTTGGCCATTTGTTCAACAATGCGTTCCATCGCCGTTTCCGTTTCCTTCAACCGACGACGAAGTTGATCCAACTCGGTGTCTCCTACAGATAGAATACGTCAAGTACAGGTTGTCCCGAATATCGTGTCAAATAATTATAATACAGCATACAGGGGTGTACGACCAAAAAAATTAACATTTAATTGCTCATTATTATGTAGCCAAAAGTGATATATGAAGTCAGTGCCTAATTGAGATCTGTAGGGTATAATTGTTTTAACTCGCGAAAATAATGTTGCAGTTCATCAAATTTCTAGAGGCTTTCGACGGCTAGACAGAGAAAGCACTACTGACAGGCATCCCGACGGATTTACGCAATGAAAGTACACTCTGCGCATCAAGTATTTCACTATTTCATTCAGACGTAAATGTCAGATGTAAATTTCGCTGAAACATTTCTTTTATTTTCGTTTGTGTTTTTTGCTCATTACAGTTTAATAGAACCTAAGTATGGAGTTTAATAGCAAATTAAGAGGCCGCGTGATTAACAGTCAATCACGCGAAATAATAGCCAATGTTATAGAGTTTATGAGAAGAGAAGGAAACTTTAATTCACCTTCAATACCATTTAAAAATGTAAATGATCGTGTTGCTGCAGCCACAGGAGTATCTAAAAACACTGTCGTCCGCATTTTTGGAGAGAAAAAAAGAATCGATAATCGTGAGATATCGGAATTTTCATCACCAAGAAAAACCATTAAAAAACCAAAAACAGTTAATGATATAGATGAAGCTGCACAAGAATCAAATTTTATTTTTTTATTATTAGATAGCTATTTTTGTTTCTGAGTTGTGTTCATTTACAGGCTCAATTTTTTTCCGTTTCTCCTTTTTGATTTTATATGGGGTTTCAAGTTGTTTTTGATTTATTTCGACGTAAATCACAACAACACACTTTTTTAATAAAGCAAACAAGTGTTAAGAGGTATATGTACGTGTAAACTACAATTACAAAAAATTGATATGAAACCCATGAAACCACCAACAAAAATGTAAAGCTAGCTTCCGTACTAGAACATGGTGTCGTCATTCGTCGAGATAATTTATCGTTTTGTTTAATAGATCAAGAAATGTAAATATTCCCCTGTTATTTTTTATAAAATTATAAGAGAAGTAAATTTTTTTCTAAATAGTATAGTTTATTATTTTGTAGAAAAACAAAATTTCGAAAATTTTAGTAATGTTTCAGAAACAACCGTTATTAATAATAGGTACCATTTTCCTTAATAAGGTAGAAATAAAATATAAACTATTTCCACGATTTACAAAGGCCTACAAAAAAATTATAGGTATTTTCCGCTATCCTATAAAATTTATATTTTCTGACTCAATTTCAAAAGGTTGAAGGAATTCCAAAACACCTTTTATGGCATAATAATTATTTTCAATTCTACATACTATCTTTAGCTGCTTTTAAAAACGTTCTAAGAAAGTCCAATCAGACCAATTTAATCCCTAAACTATTCCACACTTTTAAAATTTAATTACCTAAAAATATTAAAATAACTTGTTTAGCAGACTGTACAATAGCTATCTTAGTCACACGTAGCGCGTTCTCTGTCTGGGCGTCGAACACCTCTAGAAATTTGATGAACTGTATATTGCAAATAATATTCAAACCAGACATAAACATTCACGTGGAATTTTTATATAGAGGTTAGTGCATATGTTTGAAATAAGTAATATAGTATCATCGGAAAAAACTTCGGATGGGGTAAAAGGACCCCGCAATAATCTTATGGAAATTGGGTTTCTGTTAAATGGTCTGAATTTTTGATATGTTGTAGATTTTGTCATCCTGAACAAAAGTCTCCATGGGCACAAAGTGCCAAAATAAATATTATTTTGGCAGCTACGGAGCTGCCAAAGCTCCCCTGACCCGTTGCAAACCTATATATTCATTTTCAATACTATTTACAAATGTCAAAAGCATATTTTAATTATTCTAATATATAGGGTAATGTTTTTGAGGTCACTGGATTTAACCCTCATGTCAGATTGGACAAATTGACCGTTGACAGCTGTCAATTCACTGTCAACGAGGAATATAAAAGTAAATATCCTCTTTTCACATTGAGAGTTTGGGTTTTGAGGTCTCTGAATTCAATTCTCATGTCAGATTGGACAAATTGACAATTGAAAGCTGTCAATTGATTGTCAACGAGGAATATAAAAGTAAATATCCTATTTTCACATTGAGAGTTTGGGTTTTTGAGCTCGCTGAATTCAATTCTCATGTCAGATTGGACAAATTGACCGTTGACAGCTGTCAATTCACGGTCAACGAGAAATATAAAAGTAAATATCCTCTTTTCACATTGAGAGTTTGGGTTTTTGAGGTAGCTGAATTAAATTCGCATGTCAGATTGGACAAATTGACAATTGACAGCTGTCAATTGACTGTCAACGAGGAATATAAAAGTAAATATCCTCTTTTCGCATTGAGAGTTTGGGTTTTTAAGGTCGCTGAATTCAATTCTCATGTCAGATTGGACAAATTGACCGTTGACAGCTGTCAATTCACGGTCAACGAGGAATATGAAAGTAAATATCCTCTTTTCACATTGAGAGTTTGGGTTTTTGAGGTCGCTGAATTCAATTCTCATGTCAGATTGGACAAATTGACAGTTGACAAACTCTCAATGTGAAAAGAGGATATTTACTTTTATATTCCTCGTTGACCGTGAATTGACAGCTGTCAATGGTCAATTTGCCCAATCTGACATGAGGATTGAATCCAGTGACCTCAAAAACATTACCCTATATATTAGAATATTTAAAATATGCTTTTGACATCTGTAAATAGTATTGAAAATGAATAGTTTTGCAACGGGTCAGGGGAGCTTTGCCAGCTCCGTAGATGCCAAAATATTCATTTTGGCACCTTGTGCCCATGGAGACAAAATGACAAAATCTACAACATATCAAAAATTCAGACAATTTGACAGAAACCCAATTTCCATAGGATTATTGCGGGGTCCTTTAAGTTGAAATCTTGAGTTTTTGGAGTGCATAGGAGGAAGTCACCCAAATACTTTTCACCCATGGATAGCTTGAGCTTTCGTAGTGAATAAAAATATTCTATTTATATTCTTTTAAAAAAATCACAAAAAGTAACATATATGTTTACAAACATTATAAAAATAGCCATCAAAATGAGAGTGTTGCCATTTAACAAAATCAACGATGACGTCATATCTCTAAATTGGGACACATTGTATACATTATTATTGTATGTAAACAATCGCGATTGGAAATACTAATCGACAGGTCCGAGCATTTTTCACTTACATCCCTAGTACTAAAATTATTTTCCGAAAATTTTTTCAAGGCCACGAATGTTTTTGTTATGATAATTCTCCAGAGTCGAAGACGAGGAAGAATTATCTTTTAACAAAAACATGAGTGAAACCCCGATAAAAAAAAATTCCTGAAATTAATTTTGGCATGTGGGGTATTCGGTAAGAAAATTTTATGACAAAACCATCCAAAATCCACTAGGGAAAAGGGAAAAAATTACATCTACTTCTGTTGAACATGCTTAATCGCAAATAGCAGATTTGATGTCAAACATTTTAATATCCCTATGCTCTAGTAAGATGTGGTTTATACAGGGTTGGCCAAACCTCTGTCGTAGTTCTATAACTCCTACTATGCAAATCTTAACGATTTATTTGATGTACACCTGTCAATGGTGGCCAATACCAAATATCCCAAAATTATTTTCTTGTGTACAGGGTGGCCCAATAGTAAATTAGGCAAATCACTTAATTTTTTTAAATGGAATGACCCAACTTTTTTTACAATTTTAGGTACTCTATGGTCACTAGTACATACCCACAAAATATTGTTTCTAACATCCCACCCCTTTCGCAGAAAAAAAAAATTACCAAAAAATATTACATTTTCAGACGCCTATTAAAATATGCAGTGCTCTCTCGAATTTGATGTTAGAATTTAAAAAACTACGATTGTATTAAGCCAATAGACCAAAGATTTTTTTGGACCAAGTTTGAATTTTTTATTTTGTACAGGGTGGTCACAAATTAATTTCACTTTCCAAAAATTTCGAGGGAAATTTTTTAAAATTTTTCAAATGTATTACCCTGTATTTCTATTCATCAACTGAAGGAGAATTTCATACCCTTCCACTTCCCTATGTACTTTCCTATACCTATCTGTCGCCGTTATAAAATAAATTCAAAAGAAAGAAAATTACGATAATAAAATTTATTTGAAATTTATCCTAAAACATAAATTTACATTTTATAAAAGATGATCGAGAAACGTTTCTAAGCATATCAGGAAAGCTTGCACTATCCTTTCTTTCATATTTTCAGGTGTTGTAGGTGGCGTAAGATAGACTAGATTTTTAATATAACCCCACAAAAAATAATCGGGTTTTGTTAAGTCAGGTGATCGAGCTGGCCATTTTTTTGGACCATTTCTACCAATCCATCTATTTGGAAACTTTTCATCTAATTCATCTGCCACTTCGCGTTAAAAATGCGCTGCTGCCCCACCATGTTGGTACCACATTGTTAGTCTTACAGCAAGGGAAATGTTTTCAAGTAAAGTAGGAAGATGATTTGCTAAAAAATCTAAATACATTAGACCATTTAAGTTGCCTTCAAAAAAATACGGCCCAATAACATGATCCCCAATTATACCTCCCCAAACATTTACACTCCATCTTTCTTGGCTATGTGTTCTGATGATGTTAGGATTTTCCGTGGAATAATAGTGGAAATTATGTCTATTACCGAATCCGTTCTTGTGGGATGAAGATTCATCAGAAAACAGCACTCTATCAAAAAAATAAAATGGATTTTGTTGCAGTTTAGTTTGTGCCCAGTTACAAAACACCATTCTATTATCAAAATCGGTGTCTTTCAGCTCTTGATGCAATTGTATTTTATAAGGATGATATTGATGCTGTTTTAAAATCCTTCTAACGGATGTTCTACTTATACCTACTACTTCGGCAATCTTTTTTTGACTTACATGAGGATCTTCTATCGCTGTCAAAATTACAGATACTTGGTTATCATTATCAGTAGCACGTTTGTCAATTATTGGTTTTTTATAAGCAACATTTCCTGTTTCGGTAAATCTTTCATGTAACTTTTCAAAACTTTTTTGATCAGGGATGCGTCTATCGGGATATCGTTGATGATAAATTCTTTTTGCCAATAAACAATTTCTGTCGGATTCTCCCAAAACATAGACCATGTCAATTAATTCGTTTTTCGTAAAATTCATTATTAATAGAAGAATTATCGCGATCAGTAAAAATAACTTGACACTTCATTAATAAATAATCTGACACTTCATTAAGACCCAGCCTACTTGATTGAATGTTCACTTTCAATAAAACCACTGGTAGAAATTGGATTTTTGATAGATCAATGTCTTTTTGGAATTTACTTTTAAACGACGACAGATAGGTATAGGAAAGTACATGGGGAAGTCGAAAGGTATAAAATTCTCGTTTCATCGATGAATAGTAATACAGGGTGTTCTATTTGAAAAAAATGTCCTAGAAATTTTTGGAAATTGAAATTAATTTGTGACCACCCTGTACAAAATAAAAAATTAAAACTTGGTCTAAAAAATCTTTGGTCTATTGGCTTTATACATTTGTAGTTTTTTAAATTCTAACGTCAAATTCGAGAGAGCACTGCATATTTTAATAGGCGTCTGAAAATGTAATAGTTTTTGGTATTTCTTCTTTTTCTGCGAAAGGAGTAGGATGTTAGAAACAATATTTTGTGGGTATGCACTAGTGACCATAGAGTACCTAAAATTGGAAAAAAAGTTGGGTCATTCCATTTAAAAAAAAAAATAAGTGATTTGCCTAATTTACTATTGGGCCACCCTGTACACAAGAAAATAATTTTGGGATATTTGGTTTTGACCACCATTGACAGGTATACTTCGAATAAATCGTTAAGATTTGCATAATAGGAGTTATAGAACTACGACAGAGGTTTGGCCAACCCTGTATACTTGAATAAGGTAGATACTATTTTATCAATATCACACAATTATATAGTACTAGAGAAAAGTGAAAAATTGTGGGCTAACGTTAGTCATTTTAAAGCTCGAGCAGTAGTTCACGGGAGTGTTGAACAACGTCTAATAAAACAGCTCAATGAGGAAATAGCGTATTGAAAAAAAAAATTATACCGGGTAATTGCAATTATTAAATCACTAGCAATAAGAGGGTTGCCATTTCGAGGAAATTCAGAACGAATAGGAGATCCCCATAATGGGAATTTTTTAGGAACGTTAGAGCTCCTTGCTGAATTTGATCCATTTTCAGGGCCGCCGAGAGGTCGGGCTAAGGGACAATTTTTGATGATTTATCTGAAATAGATACAAAAGAATTAACAAATCTTGCCAATAAACTAGTCAGTAAGTATCCTGATGATTTGGAAGAGACGTTAGGTAATGAATGTATTCATTTACATTGTCAACTCAAAGATTTCTTAGCAAATACAGAAGATGTACGCAAAAAATATGCAATGTAATGCAATGCATTCACGGAGTCTTTGAGATGTTTATTCGAATGTGGACATTGCTCTCCGTATTTTTTTGAGTATTCCAGCTACAAACTGTTCATGGGAAAGATCTTTTTCAACTCTAAAAAGGGTAAGAACTTATTTACGCCCATGCATGGGCATTACTGTCTATTGAAGCTCAACTAGTCCAAGAAATTAATTATGACGATATAATATACGTTTTTGCGCGGACCAAAGCCAGGAAATAGTATATTACATTACGAGTGTGGAAAGTGACATTTTTCACACGAGTGGGAAATATTGTCGCACGAGGCACAAGCCGAGTGCGACTATCACACGAGTGTGGAAAATCACTTTTCACACAAGTGATGTACAATATTTTTCCTACGACCACAAAATATATTTCCATCAAAAAATGTAAAACCAGGTTATTATAATAATTAAAATGTATTTAAAAAAATAATCAACAACAATCGTATTTATTCAATTTTCATATTTTTAAAAAAAAAATTAAAAAAAAAAGAAAAAAAAGTTCTGGTTCCGCCAGGACTCGAACGCGGTCGTTCGCCTGGTCTCTCAAATGGCAAATTTGATAGTTTGATGCTCTAACCAACTGAGTTAACAGGCCTTGTCAATTGAGTGATCTAATCGGTTATATGTTTAACCAGAATAAAAAGCAAACATAATCTTAGTTATTTTAAAATTATTTTAATAATAATTGTTAAGGATAAATATCTAGGATCTAATTGACAACAATTTCAATAATTTAACAATCATATCGATTTTAGTATTAATATGGACATTACATAGATCAAAATAGAAATTAGGTGTTTGACATTTTGTAACAACTACTGCGGAAAGTAACATATTCTCACTCGGGTGGAAAGTAAATTCTTATTCATACGCGTGTGATATAGGGCACTTTCCATAGGACTTTATAGTGTGATATGTGTCACTTTCCTAAGTGGTCGTAGGAAAAATACATTTTCAAATTAATTAATATAAAAAAAATATATTTATTATTTATCTGTCTATCTAAAGTTTATACCTTATTTATCTGTCATGTTTATTAGTTATATTTAAAAAATTATATTTCAATAAATAGTTATTTTAAAATAAAAATATTAATTCAAAATTAATGAAATTCATTTTATCAGCAAGACTAAATCCGACAATGTTTAGATAATAGGCTAGAACATGTTAAAAACCTATAATAATAGATTATAACTTAAAAGATGCATACTTTAAAAAAATATTGCAGAAAATTTGTTATTACCGGCTAGTCTATTATTATACATAAAAGAAAAGCTAAGGTAGGACACATTAAACAGTAGGTCGGAAATGTAGTTACATATTTACATTTTAGTATCTAAAATTATCGCTACTATTTTTCGAAGTAAACAAACCAATTAAATTTGCTATTTCTAAATGATATTGTATGACAATATTATTTTTCTTTATATACTCTCCATATGAGCGTCATGTTTTGTTAAATAAAATAATTTTTCTTTTTGGTTGAATTTCATTGTCTTTTTGCCATCATCGCTCACAGTTGTCGTTGCTATCCGAACGTTCAGGTGCTTTCTGCCGACGGCACGTTACTTTCTACATTTTTACAAGCGTTTAATGCATTTTATTTTCTGGTGAAAGTTATTTCTTCTACAATTATTATGGCATAAGAAATTCTACAAACAAATGTTTTCAAGTTGGTAACTAAAAAATCAACTGTATTAGTAAATCAAATTGTGATGAACTAAAATTGTAAATATTTAAAACTGTTTAGTGAAGATAAGAAAATTATTGTATCTAAATGGAATCAACCACTATGTATTTACTTCAGTGAAAATAGTAAATTAAAAACGCTTCTTTTTCTACTACCTATGACTCGTTAGTTATTTCTACAAAAGAACCCAATTCTTCTAACACCAGCGACATATGCTACAGAACATTTTTACCAAAGAAATATTCGGAAGTAACACCGGTATTTTTTCATGGTCAAGAGTTTAATGCATTTTATTTTCTGGTGAAAGTTATTTCTTCTACAATTATTATGGCATAAGAAATTCTACAAACAAATGTTTTCAAGTTGGTAACTAAAAAATCAACTGTATTAGTTAATCAAATTGTGATGAACTAAAATTGTAAATATTTAAAAGTGTTTAGTGAAGATAAGAAAATTATTATATCTAAATGGAATCAACCACTATGTATTTACTTCAGTGAAAATAGTAAATTAAAAACACTTCTTTTTCTACTACCTATGACTCGTTAGTTATTTCTACAAAAGAACCCAATTCTTCTAACACCAGCGACATATGCTACAGAACATTTTTACCAAAGAAATATTCGGAAGTAACACCAGTATTTTTCCATGAAAAAATACCGGTGTTACTTCCGAATATTTAGTTCATCACAATTTGATTAACTAATATAGTTGATTTTTTAGTTACCAACTTGAAAACATTTGTTTGTAGAATTTCTTATGCCATAATAATTGTAGAAGATATAACTTGCACCAGAAAATAAACTGCATTAAACGCTTGTAAAAATGTAGAAAGTAACGTGCCGTCGGCAGAAAGCACTTGAACGTTCGGATAGCAAACAACTGTGAGCGATGATAGCAAAAAGACAACTGATTCTTTGGTGGCACTAAGACAACTACTGAAATTTATTTTTTTTTACTTGATGCGATCAATTATACAATGGTCCAAAATTACAATTATTTTTATAAATAACTGACTGACTTCTTCGTAATTTTGAATTCGATAAAAGGAATCTTGTCCTTCCTAATATTAAAGTCGTCGATTTTAAGAGAATAATACAAAATTCTTATTTTATACCACCCTGTATGCTGTTAAATTAAGGTTACCCTGTACACTCAACATTAAGAGCAAGCACTAAGGGCAGTATTTAATAGAATGAACCGCTTTTTTAAAGCAAATCAGCGTAACATCAAATATTAAAATGATACACATATACAAATACAAAAGACGAAATAGGAATTTTTGAAGTGAAAGTACTGAGACGTATTATACAGTATTATGCAATAAGAGGAATTTTTGAAGTTCCTATGCGTGATTTTTAATTAAGATTTAGGGTGTTCCTTAATGTTGTTTTTGAATGGGCCTTATGACTACCCTGGGAAATTGTAGGAGGACTTGGGACGTACCTACACAGTTTCCAAGCAGATGAGTGGAGAGTTTAGTTTTTATAACATCGGACATCCTGGTCGATCATAGACGAGTACCATCTTGTGGAGGGCCAATTTGTCGATGATCGGCCATGATTGGCAGTGATCGTCGCCAATCAATGAGTTGTCGATTTTTCACACACGGATCAAAGCTAATCGCATGTAGTTGCTTTTGTGTGTCCACACGAACACCGATATCTGTTTGTATTTGTAGGTACCAAGAAGTATGTCTGCAACCGGAATAATTGGGCCATACTTTCTTGAACTATAATAAAAGTACGGTATGTCGGTATGGTTAGAATTTGTTTTACGTTCAGAATTACAACATTTTGCTGGTGGCATCTACTTCCAACAAGTTGGGGCAACGTCATATCCTCATTATCGATGAATGCAGTAAGAGGATGTGTCAAGACACCTCAAATTTCAGCATCTCATATTATTTTAAGGGAAGTTATTATGGCATCCGACATAGTTCTAGAGCTCCTAGTACTTTTTATTAATAGTTCTGTTGAATTTACTATTGAAATCTGCAATTTAAGAAACGAGACGCAGACGGCCGAAAGTTAGCACCTCTATATAATAAAAAAAAATATGCAAAATCGATAGTTTCTAGAGTTCTTGTTCGTTTGTTTTGCTAAATTATTTTCCTTAGAGCTTTGGCCCTCCTGAAATAATTATTTTACATGAAAATTATAGATGAAAGTGAGATGCTGTCATTATGAACAGTTCTAGAACATACAAGGTGTTCTATTAGTGCGTAATTGCTCAATAATTCAATTTGTGTTATGGACACATAAACAAGTTTCAAATAAAAGATAATATGGATTTGAAAAAGGCATATTTTAAAAATATTTTTGGATATACAGGCTGTTAAGCTTTTGTCTGACAAATAAAAATATTTTTTAAATGGAACACCCTCTATTTTGTTTCAGTTTTAAACTGTATTTATAAACTTCGTTCAGTAGGCGTTCAGTTCACGCTAAGTTCGAGTTTAACATAAACCAAGCAAAAAGTGCGTAGTCATTTATAAACTTCGGTCGTTGACGTTCGCGCTGCGCTCAGTTCACGTCATCGAGATAGAATAAAGTATAGACGACATAAACACTATTTTCAGATATGACAGATAAACACACTTCGAGTGAAGGAAAAATGTAACGAAAATGGTTACTTGAGTCTTACTTTGATTTATCATTATAAAACTGAAGCTCTCTTAGTGCTCTGTGAACTGGCTTTTACAGAATTAAAATATCTCTATTACTTATCAAAATATCCGGCCTGGGAGTTTTTATTGGTACACCCTGTATACAACAAATTAATGAATGAAGTCTATTAAAATTGTTTAACGATGTAAAAACAATCAAATATGTGCCTACAGGGTGTTGTGCTTGAAAAAAAATATAGATTTGGTCAGCCTCTCGTTTATGGATCATCCTGCATATTTAAGAATAATTGTATAATATGGTCATAGAACTTTTATATTATTATTTCCAATAATAAAACCTTGAAATGCGTCATTATTTACTAATAGTGAGTAGTTACAATTGCAATTTTCAAGTTTCTGCCTTTAAAAAACCGAAAGTTTTATACAAACTTTCACCTCCCGTTTCCCGCTTAATGTCTATTTATTTATGATAAGTAGCTAGAATTCCAATTTTCAATTTCCTATCTTAACAAAAACCATGCCCCCATACAACCATACCCCCAAACAACATTTCCCTCATTTCTTCCCTTTTCCCCCTTCTTTCCTTTCTTCCATTTTCTACCTTTTCCCATCAAAATATGAAAATCCAAAATCCCTAAAACACACCATTATTTATTTGTGATGAGTAGCTATAATTCAAATTTTCAAGTTCCTACCTTTAAAAAAATCGATGCTTCCATACAAACTTTTAATCTTCGCCCCCCCCCCCCCCCCCCCTTTAAAATGTGAAAAACCCTGAAACACGTCATTATTTATTTATGCTCAAAAGCTGTATTTCAAATTTTCATGTTTCACTACTAATATGCAAAAAATTATGTATGTGAAAAACAAAAACAAATCTATCTCACAGAAACCGTACATTTTTCCAGGATAAAAAGTAGCT
Source organism: Psylliodes chrysocephalus (assembly GCA_927349885.1). Classification (NCBI taxonomy): domain Eukaryota; kingdom Metazoa; phylum Arthropoda; class Insecta; order Coleoptera; family Chrysomelidae; genus Psylliodes; species Psylliodes chrysocephalus. The sequence continues at coordinate 5,681,943 of OV651817.1, read as the reverse complement.
TATGTGCTATTCCAGACTATAATCTATCTTTGTGTCAAATTTCATCCAGATTCGTTCAGCCGTCCTTGCGTGATTGAGCAACAAACTTTCGCATTTATATATTAGTAGTATTTTTTTATGCTAACATAATATACAGGGTGTTGCGTTTGAAATAATTTAGTAAATTGAACTTACAAACACTCTGTATAAAATGAACCAGATATCTTATAAGTCTGTATTTTAAAATCATTGCTAACCTCTCTAAATTATGATAATTTTATTTGGAGTTTGCATCATTCTCTAATTTCACAAAAACATTAATTGCTTGGCAACCGTGTAATATTTTTCGAAAATATTCTAGGGTTGAATATAGTATTACTAAACCATTCTAACTTTAAAGTTCTAGCCTCTAGTACTTTCTGAATAATTTCAAGTAATAATAGTTCTAGTATTAGTAAGAGAGCCCACTGCAAATTTCGACCGTCATCTGATAACGAAATGAAAGGCATGTAACAACATTGTACTAAATTGCACCTGTGCCAATCCCTATCCTGAGCAAAGTGGTTAAAATAAATTATTTTATATTCAAAAAATCACATAATACATGACAGCGACCATTGTGTTTTCCCTGAAAATTGCAATCCTAATTCATTGTGAACCTAGCTTTTAAACCTGAATTATTAATATTTTTACCTAACTTTTAAGGACTAAACATTAGCCCAAACAAATCTGACATAATTGCATTCACCCGCAGGAGGAAATTGGAGGGACTAGGGCCTCTAAACCTAAGAGGTGCAAGCATCCAGCTTAAGGGGGAGGTAAAATATCTCGGGGTTATGATTGACTCGAGACTTACCTGGAACCAGCATCTAGAAAGAACCGCAAGGAGAGCGGAAATCTCATTAATGATGGCAAGGCGATCCTTTGGAAAAAAATGGGGGTTAAAACCAGACATGGTATATTGGATTTATAACATGGTGGTGAGACCCATAATAACATACGCAGCTTTGGTGTGGTGGCCAAAGACACAGCAAAGGAAAGCAATAACGAGGCTTAGCAAGGTACAAAGACTTGCCTGCCTCGGAATAACGGGGACAATGAAAACAACCGCCACTGCTGCAATGGAAGCACTAATAGGACTTCCACCTCTTCACTATGTGATACAAGGGGAGGCAAGATTAGGTGCTTACAGATTAGGGAATACACTGGGAAATCTTGACATTAGGCCAGGTCACATGAGTATCTCAAGGTTAGTGACAGGAGACGTGCTAGACATGAGATCAGACCACTTAACCAAGAGGTACTCTTTTAATACTCCCTTTGAGGTTTTAATACAGGAAAGAGCGGAGATCACCATAAGGGAGCCCAATGCCCAACGACAGACGGGTCTAAGACTGCGGAAGGCACTGGGGCAGGAGTATTCTCCAAAAACCCTGATACTAACCATAGCTATGCTATAGGAATACATTCCTCGGTATTTCAGGCCGAGGTATACGCAATTTTGCAATGTGCAAAAACGAACAATGAATGAGCTGTCGAAAATCAGCATATTCAAATAATGTCAGACAGCCAAGCGGCACTTAAGGCCATATCGAGTCAGAGAGTTACGTCGAGGCTGGTATGGGAATGCATCGAAGAACTAAGAACACTGGCAGACCGTAATAGAGTAAAATTATTTTGGGTGCCAGGTCACAAAGGGATCGAAGGCAACGAAAAGGCTGACGAACTTGCAAAAAGAGGGTCAGAAGAAACACCGGAACCAGACACAAACCCAGGAGTACCAAAAAGTACAGTCCGGGGTTTTATAAATGACTGGATTCGGGAACAACATATCAACTATTGGGGAAATACCCCAAAACAGGCACATGGAAAAGCCTTCATAGGCAGACCATGTCCCAAAAGAACTGGAGAACTACTCTTAATGAATAGGAACCAGTTGAAAGTGATAACAGGGTTCATGACTGGGCACGCCCCAGTAAAGGGGCACTTGAACAAAATTGGCATGTACAATGGGGAACTCATGTGCCGACTATGTCACAAGAAACCAGAAACGGCCAAACACATACTGTGCGAATGCGAAGCTCTAGATCGCAAAAGACAGGCTCTTTTTGGACAACCCCAGAATGATCCAACAAAGTATAGAACCCACTCACCCAAGGATCTGTACAAACTTGTACAAGGTACAAAGGTGATAGAGTGGGTGCTATGAAATAACATGGGGTAAAACACAATAAGCCAATAGGCTTTAGTGTTATTCGGAGACACATAGTCAGACGAGCCCAGGAAAAAAAAACTTTTAAACCATGTGTATGTGTAAAAGGAAGGATGGCAATGTATAGGTATAGACTATTTGCAAAGATAGTCAATAATAACTATAAAACTCTTGTTACATAATTCTTTTAAACCATAATCATAGTAGTTTTTTGTCGTTTTTCTATGGCAACCTGTAAAAATGAATCACAACAATAGGCATACAAATAAATTTTTAAATCAGCATATATTGATTCATATTTTTAATGATTTTTACCTACTAATCGTGGATAGATGTTTTTGTGCGATGTTAAAAGGATGAAAATGTTTCCCTTTAACGATATTTATCAAGATCTATTTGAATATGTTATTTTCTGGAAAATTTTATGGGCAAACAAAATTAGCGCTGTCATGCCTAATGTGATTTTTTGAATATAAAATAATTTATTTTTAACCACTTTGCTCAGGATTGAGATTGGCACAGGTGCCATTTGGTAAAGTACAGTGTTTTTACATGATTTTGGGATATATTTCATTTCATTATCAGATGACGGTAAAAAATTGCAGTGGGCTCTTGGGCTATATATGATGATGACTAGAAATCCACCTGCATAAACTTCCAAAGAATTCTAGCATCTATCTAACACGTTCTGATTAATTTCCATTAATAATTATAAATAAAAATTGTAGACAAATTATTGGAAATTAATCAGAAAGTGTTAGAGGCTAGAACTCTTCGGAAGTACATGGAGAGGGACCCTAGTCATCATTCAGAAGAATTTATACTCTAGAACTTGTCATAATACGACATCATCTAACTATCGTATACAATTTTTTTTTATAATAAAATTATTACCTTCGATTATTCAGAAAGTGCTAGAGGGGTAGTCCAGTTATCATTTAGAAGCATTGTATATTCTAGAACTTTCCATAATTCGACAGAATTTTACTAGTGACTAAAATTTATAATTATTTCAGGAGGGCCAGATCTTTAATTGAAATAATTTAGCAATACAAACAATAACTCTAGAAATGTTCGTGAACTATGTATTTTCCGTCGGTTTTTTATTTATTTGTTATATTGAGACGCTAAACGCCGGCCGTCTGCGTCTCATTTTTTAAATTGCAGAGTTCGATAGTAAATTTGTCAGAACTATTGATAAAAAGTATCAGGAACTGTAGAATTATGTCGAATGCCATAGGAACTCCTCTTAAAATATTATATGTTGAGGTTTGAAATGCTAACTTCACATACCCGTGGTTAGAGAATTGTTTGCAGGATTCCAGACATAGTTATTTCAGTAAACGGTGATATTCTCTTTCTGTTACGATCTCCAATCAAATACCATTGGATTTTTTTGTGGGGGTACCTAAACAATGTTATCTACACTAATTATCCAGCAACTACAGAACAATTAAAGCAACGTATTCGTAACAAAACATCCCTGTGGATATGTATCAACATGAACAAGCTTTTGCTAGTTTGACGTCAAAATTGGAGCAGTGCCAGGTACAAGATTGTACAACAATTAAAAGACATTTTATTTAACATAAAAATCCGCATATATCTTGTGACCTTAAATTTTTTTAAACATGTAGGGTCGGCAAAGGAGTTACTAAAATACCTTAAGGGACACCCTTCATACAGTATCTAAATCCATTCAGAATACGAAAACAAGTTGTGGGGTAAGGGCTAGAGCCACGACATTCAGATATATTGATCATACATTAGAATGAGAAGAAGATATGAGAGAAATAACAAAAGAAATAAACATTTTCTAGAATTCGATTCAGAATTGGATAAGAAAATGAAATGATTCTGTTGAATATTTTAATTTAGAAAATGATAATATTAAAATTGAGAGAATACCAGAAATGCCTACTCAGCTTATCAAGGCTTAAAATAAAAAGTTTAACCTTACTGACTACAATGCAATAAAAACGTATCAATATCTAATCTAATCTCAGTACGTTTATAAAAAGTACAAATGATATGTGTCTAATAGATTTATCTAAAAAAATATTGAGCATAAATCCACCGCTATTAATAATAACCGTGCATATATCTCTAATAATTTGGTTTACCTAAACCGAATTCAAATCAGTCGGATCATTCTACGAATACAGTGACCTCTCCTGTGCTACACTAGACAGACAAAATGAAAAATAAAGGATAATGAAAATGAACAAGTGCATTTATTTCAGTTACTATAAAGATAGGAACTAGAATGAAGATATAATGCTTGGCATTCTATATTATACTCTTCACAGTTTAACGAACCTCTACTTAACCTCCCTCCCCCATTTTTATTCTGATTTTTTTCAAAATCAATAGACTTCGTCCCCTTATAGAGCTTGATTTTTGCTAAAAATTTCAAGTTGATATCATTTTTCGTTTTTGAACTTATTGTGCGGACCAAAGACGTGACATCGGACGGACGGATCTGTAACGTGTGGAGGGTGGGTGACCCCACAGCACTTAGGCCTCATTAGGCCCATCTATCCTTGAATTCCGAAAGGGAATGTTCTTTAATTAAGTCCTGTCACTACCGATTTTGTCATGTTATGTTGAGACATGCTGTTCTTTGAATTTGTCCTATTTTACTGATAGCTGTCAATTTTTAGGTTTTCGGTACCCAGACAACTGCACCGTATGTTATAAGTCTTATGATGGTCGTGTAAGTCCATGCGACGACTCTGGCGGAGAAACCCCAGGTACGCCCCACGGTTCGGCGGCATTGTTCATAAGCAATGTATGTCCTTTTGACTCTGTTTTCTAAATGCGAGTTCCATGTTAACTTGCTGTCAAAGGTGAAACCTAGGTACTTCACCTCTGTTGCAAAGTTTAGTTTTGGAGTTTTTAATTCTATTTTAATCCTTTCCTTATAAAAAGGACCATTTCTGTCTTCTTGGGATTGATAGACAGTGAATGGTCCTTGCACCACTGTTATATAATTTTGAGAGCTACCTGCATTCTTTCGCACAGAATTTGCAGAATGACCCGGTCATCTGCATATGCTATTGTGTAGTGACTGTCATTATTGAGGCGGCTGCACATACTTTGATTACTATACGGTGCAAGAGAGAGGTCCGACACGCCCAACATAGGGCGCGGCCATTTTGATTCCTATGCCACAGTTTATAGCTAAAGAATCACTCTGCGTCGGCACTTTTTATCTCAATGTTTCAGTTTATACACTGTGCAACTTGGATAATACAATATATGACAACCGCCTATAATAAAACAGCAGTCTCCTGCGTATCCTGAATTTGTATTCTTGAAGTGGATTTTATTTTGGAACTTTCAACTGGTCCGAGTGAGCTAACTGATTCTTTAGCAATAAACTGTGACTCCAAAAATAATATTCACTGACACTGACAACAGCAATCAAAATATCAGGTGCGTTTTAATCATCCACTTCTGCTTCCGGAATTGTCGGTTTAGTCGTTTTAACCTGTTAGATTAAAACAAGAAAACCGACAATTCCGAAGCAGAAGCGGATGATTAAAACGCACTTATTAAAAATATTGCGCCAAAATGTAGGCAACACGTAATAAGGGATCAAAATGGCGGAGCTTTCTATCTACTTTTAAAAGGCACTCAGAAAGCTGCGCAGTGCGACCATTCTCCGTATAGTAAAAGAAAATCAAAGTATGTGGGCGGCTGATAAGGGTGTCGAGGACCAAGTTCCACTCTCATATTTGCATCTTCTACACTTATGTTTACGTCTCGCTTTGAGAGTATGTTATGTATCCATCCACTAACCATCTGTGGAACATTCCTGTTGGTTAGTGAGTGTATTATATTGGGGAAGGTGGTTTTATCAAAAGCACCTTCTACGTCTATGAAAACACCCAAGGCGGATTCTTTATTATCCAGGGATCTCTCTATCCGGTGAGCAACTAGATGAAGGGCTGAATCAAAAGATCTGCCTGGGGTGTATGCACGTTGGTTTGGATGTAGTGGTGTTGTAATCACCGCATCCCTTATGTACCTTTCGCATAGCCTGTCCAATGTCTTCATGGGGAACGATATCTGACTGGTCGGTATGTTTTTGGTACAATGTAATCCATCCTTCCAGGTTTGGGTATGAATGCCACTTTTACTATTTTGTTGAGATATACCTCAGAGCCAACGAGGATCTGAATATACCCACCAGATGTGATGTTAAGTTAGTTCTTCAAGACCCCACTGAAGTAGGGCTGGACAGATACCGTCAGGTCCTGGCGATTTAAATGGAGAGAAGCTGGATATTGCCCGTCTAATTTTGTTATCGTCTACAATGTATTTGGCAGTTTGCCAATCGTAGACAGATGGGTTGTATTTTTCCTCTACCCAGTCGGCCACGTCTGTGATGGCCGAGTGAGGGAAGTGTGTTGACAGCATAAGTTTGATGCTATCTTCGAGATTGGCAGTTTTCATGTCATCCTCTTTGATTACCGCACCAATGCTTCGGTGTGTATCTTTTGAGAGAGCTTTTTGAAGCCTTGCTGCCTGCGGGAAATCTTCGAATTCTTCGCAGTAGAATTTCCATGCATCTCTTTGTTTTTGTCTGACGATTTTTTTCTTTTCTCTGAGGTGAGATTTGTAAGTATCCCAGTCCTCTTTGAGTTTTGTGGTTCTTGTCTTATTAAAAGATTTCCTAGCCATCTTTCTGACGTGATCCAACTCGTGACACCACCAGTCATCTGATCGTGTTGGACCAGCCTCAGGGGACAGAATTTCTTATAGACATTGCTTATTGTGCTTTGGATAGTGTTCGAGTACTTCTCCAAAGCGGACGGACGGATATTTTTATAAGTTTAAAATTTGATGAGAATGATTTTGGTACAATTTTCAAAATAAAATTATTAAAAATTTTGGTTTCTCGAAAGTAAACCTATAATACTCTTTACAAACTACTTTGTGAAGAGTATAATAAAAGATAACAAAAAAGTAGTGTGAACTTTGCTAATCAGAAATAAATGCACAAGAAAAAAATCACAAAAAGAAGTAATAGATTATGATATAAAATAGTTTACCAGTTAATTTTTACAAGACATTTATAATATCTACCACCTTTGAGTTTTTAATAACGGAATATGCTAAAAAAGATCATTTAAATTACCTATTGGAAATGACTAGGTAATGTAAAATATTATTAAAACTTAAAAAGTATTTTGTAGTAGTTTTGTTTTGTGTCAAAATTATGTATGGTAGGTTAGCCAGCCATACTTCTTTGGTATACATTTGCACAATGCTAATTGAACAAATTTATCGTTCTTTGTTGCCTTGTAGAAGATGAAAATACCTTGCTGCAGACGCACTAGCGGTCAAGAACTCGATAATATCACAAAAAAAGTCGTTGTAGAAAATGCTAATGTCAAAAATGAAAAAAATACGACTATTACTGTTTATTTATTTTAAATACATTTTATTTATCATAATGTAACACCTAGAGTTAAGGCAATTCGTAAATATTTTCGCTATTTATTTTGTATTATTTTGATAACAATTCAGAATCAGTTGCGGCAAGTGGTAATTTAAAATAGGTGTTCAATTTTTTCAATAATTTTAATAATAATTTGTAAGTTCGGTTCAAAACTGTGTACAAGAGCCAATATCGCTGTTTTTTATTTATTATTATGATCAATAACATTCTGTTTTCAAGCACTACAACTATTAATGAATATTTTAGTCATTGTAATATTGGTTTTATTTTTAATACGTTGAAAACCATCTATAAACATTATTAGTTAGCCAACTAACATGTCTTCATAATATAAGATTATTTTTAAATATTTATCAAGTTATGTAGAAAGCTTTACATGGATTTTTGTGTAAAAAATATTATTATATGAAACTTTACCTACCATTTTTCAGTTTTTATTGTAAATTTAATCATGTTCACAATTTGTCACACCTGCCAAATAAAATAATATATTTTTTAAATACCTTTTATTGGCAACTAAAACTAAAATGTTTATTTTATAAGATCAGGCCCATCACAATATATAATATTGTTACGAATTAATATAACACCCTGTGAATAGGTATGTTATGATTTGTAAAGTTTTGTCCAAGGGCAGGCGCGCTAAACACAGATTCAATAAAATAATAAAACGTGTAGTTGGACAAGGTTTTATTAAATCATAATATTAAAGTACAGGGTCAAGAAAGATCAACAAGAGCACTCTTGAAACATTACAAGTGAATATTCGGAGAGTTCCTTTTGGTCTTCGTTGACAAGCGGTCGAAGTTATTCGAATTAAGTAGATTCATTTTTTTTGTGTCCGAAAGTAGAGTCACGGATCACGATTAGTTTTTTTTTGTAAAACCATAGTGATAAAAGTAACGTGTGCTTCCGCCAGCCTTGCAGCCCAACAGATAGAAGACAATGCTTATGTAAGTAAATAGTTTTAAGTAGTTATATTTAGTTATTGTGTAGTCAGTAAAGACTACGTGATTGCGGAAGCAATATTAGTTGTTTTTATTTGTTAAATAAATCACAGTTATTTGTTTTACGCTTGTTTCAATTTTCTTTGGTTTATGAAAACTTACGATCATTCAAAGGCGGGGGTATTGGCTTAGTCAGATCTCTGAGAGAGGGAGATACTGCCAAAGGGAAGAGTCCCCCGCAGGGCAAACCCTTTCCCCGTCCTCTGAATCATTGTCAGGAAGTTAGGGTCCCTTCTGAACTTAACCCACTAGCCGTGTGTTGTCTAGAGGCCAATTTAAATACAAATTGGGCCCCTCTATATAACTCGTGGTTACCGCTAAGAGTGGACTTAAGGGTCAGTCAAAAGGCCCATAATCTCACTCTTAACAATATTACACAGATACAAACTAGAATTAAGATATATAACGTACGTATTGTACTAGACTGGCAACACTGGTTTGACAAGGTTCGTATGCACTGCCCTATTTTGTGACGTCACACCTTGTTTGTGTGCGACACGCAAAATAACATTTCACGGATCTGTTGACGTGTCGACCTCTCTTTTTAGCTACATGCATTCGCGAAAACCTCTTGCTCGTCTGGGCTTACTCATCATACTGTGCCACAGAGACGCGATCAGCCAGAGCGCAATGGTGTACTAAAATACGTATGAAAATAAAAATATTAAAATTACATTTACATTTTTATGTTATTTATGTAATTTTAAAATAATGTGTTTTTATGAAATTTGACTGTTTTCAGTACACGAATGAACCAATGAAGAAACCGCCCCTGTTCAGAATAGTACAAAATAAATTGCTGGAAGATAAACGGATTGTCTAACTGAAGGGGTTACAAGAAACGACCCACAAAAAATGTTTCTAAAGTAGGCCTTAGACAAATTAACGTGTTTTGAGCGAACAATAATTAATCTGCTTTCTAATTGTCAGTTAATTTAGAGCCGCTCGTAGTTATCACGAACATGACTCGTATCTCTTCAGAGACATTTTTTATTGATCACTCTTTATTATAATAAATTAAATTATTTAAAATAAAAAACAGGAACAGTCGTATTTTTCATCTTTTTTCCAAAAAATAAAAATTGATTCCTTGTACCGAAATCCGAAGTTGAGCGCGCTAACGGCCTGAGCCATGTCATGCCACGCTTATGTCAAAATAATTATATAACCAAATATATGACATTAGTATTTTTTACAACAGCTTTTTTAAATTCTATTCGCTGAGTGCTCCAGCATAGCAGCAAAGTATTTAGATGTTCTACATGGTGAGAATGAACGAAAAATTTCCAATTTCGGCTTACGCAAATAACACAAACTGGCTTTCCTAGCAATACAATTCTTAAGAGAAATTGCGACGGTTTTGTTTTTGCAAACAAAAACATCCAATGTTTACAAAGAAATATCGAATAACTTAATTTCAACTAAATAAAACTAGAGCTAGGAGAAACGCACTGAAACACTACTGATTCCTACATTACTGGGTACTTCTTTTTTACATAAAAAAATATATTACTTTTTTAATTGTTCGCTGTGATTTATGATATTATGAACAAAATTAATTATGAAGTGATTGTGGATGAAATTAAATTTATAGTGCCACAAAAAGTGATATTAAATTTGGCAAAGGATATTTTTTTTTTGGAAATTAGTGGCGTGACGATGGTGATAAAACTTACTTGCATCACGTTCTTTCCATCCTACAATAAGCATAAAACAGGAAGAGAAGAAATTTATTTAAAATGTTGGAATTTGTTATATCTATATACTTTGCCTAATTCAGACAAATAAAATTATCTATTTCATTTCCAGTTCTACTGGTGTTTTTATCTGTGGTAAATACTTGAAGAAAATTCTTTAATGATATTTTTAAATAACGAATTATGAATAATTAGCCATACATACCTATTTTACTTGAGGCCCCGTCTTTAGATACTTTAGATCCTAAATGTCCTCTATCCGCTTCGAAAACTTCTCTTCTAAACTGTGGGTCTGGTTCTACTGGTGGATACAAAACCTCTGGCTGTTTCTTGAATACAATCTACAAATGTATGTATTATTTTACCTTTGAGTACAAAATATAAATACATTATAAAACAATAGGATAAATATGTTCAGAAAAACATGTACCTTCATGACTGTGTAAGTGAAAAATACAACGATACCAATGGTATAAATTGGCATTATCAGCCCCATACTATTGCCAGCATGTTTGGAGGGTGGTACCACATGCCCAGCGCCACCTATTGTTGGCCTCATTCCGGGAATTGGCCCAGGCTGAAAAAAATACGGATTTATATAATATAAGGCATCAATATTTAGAGAAACGAATTTGTCAGTTCTAGTTTCAAATTAATTGATCAGGAGCAGCAGCCAATACAGGGTTTTTCATTAATAATGGGAAATCAAACTCAAATGTTGATGATTTAGTAAATACAAGATATAAGGTGTTGAAAGTCAAAAATTCGACCTGTGAACATATTTCTTCTACCTGCGCACTGGTGGGGATTTTGGAAAGACACCACGCAACTGCGCAAGACCGCAATATCGGTGGCGACTTATCCTAAGGGGGCAAAGGGTAGTGGAACTAGCGCAATAATGCCGGTCAATAATTATTTTTTATTTTAGTTCTATTATTATTACAATTGTCGGGTCAAATGCCCAAACGATGCATACATAAATTATTTATCATTATGTAATTTGACACCGACGAAAAAATTCGTGTCGTGTTATTTCACAGCAGAAAAACATATTGTTTCAAGACACAACAAATGATTCAACCTACTGACTCAACTGACTGGATTGACTATATTTCGTCCGAGCCACATCTCACAATAGCCCAGCCGGCTAGCAGTCCAAAATACGTGGGGGGATCAATTATGAACCGACCTTTCCGGCCTGTGAGTAACATACACGCTGGAGAGAGGTAAGGAGTTATGTGAGGGGGGAGGGTAGTCTGATGTGTAGCGACATGTCGGTACCTGTCCTGCAGCTGCACACAGTATTATTACGATGAGCGGGAGACCAGTACCAATTTTCGTTGCGCAACGCATCGTCATCAAATTTCTTACCAACGAACATGTTGGCCCCAGGGCCGACAAGAGGGGGTAGCCGGGGCTAATTCCCGGGGCCCGGGCTCAAGTAAGGGCCCGACAGCGGCATAAGGGGGGCCCTGCAGCTGTGGGTGAGGACGGTTTTTATTTTTGTAGGTTCTGTTTTTTTTTAGAGATTTCACTAAAGAGAAGTTTTTACTTGAAGACTTTTTTTTAGAGCGTATAGTGACCTGTGATGAAACTTGGGTGCACCACTATACACATGAGCCCAAAAGATCAAGTAAGGAGTGGAGACAAAAAGGCGAAGCTGGCCCAGTAAAGGCAAAAACTCGTCTGTCTGCGGGTAAAGTTTTAGCGACAGTTTTTTTGGGATTATAGAGGTGTTTTGTTAGTGGATTTTATTCACGATAGATGAACCGTTAATGCAGCTTATTATTGCGATTTTTTGGAGCGTGTTCGAGCAGCTCACCGATCCAAAAGACGGGGATGTCCGGTACGACAAGTGCTGCTCTTGCATGACAACGCTCGATCGCATACAGCTGTACAAACTCAAGAAAAAAATCTGATGTGTCCAACACATGACTGTCATATCTAGTTATTATAGGCTTTTTCCGGTTATTTTGTACAACCTATTGCAGCACCTCTATAAATATTTAGAGGATAAACTAAATATATACATTTTCCACATACATCTACCTCGAAACATTTTTCTATAGATATTCATTGAAAACGAAAATACTGAAAAATTAATATTTAGCACTATTTCTCCAATTTTTCCATTACGGTTCATTTTCGAAAAATCATGTAAAAACAAAAATTATAGAGATCAATATCGCAATATAACAACTTTTTTCTATAGATATTCATTGAAAACGAAAATACTGAAAAATTTAAATTTAGCACTATTTCTCCAATTTTTCCATTACGGTTCATTTTCGAAAAATAATGTAAAAACAAAAATTATAGGGATCAATATCGCAATATAACAACTATTTGTTTAACAATTTTCTTAAAAATCAGAATTTTGCACATTTTGTCAAATTTCTCGAATACGGACCATTTCAGGAAAATTTGACATAAAACAAAAATTATAGATAATAATATTAGAAGTAACTTTTAATTGAACAATTTTCTTCTCCAAACATAAATAACAGATATATTCCATAAAATATAAAAACGGACCCCCATAAAGTACCCCCCAGATGTTCCGACTTTGTCCAAAATCTAATCATTTCACGTCAGGCCGAAATAAACCTTAAGTTTAAAATTTAATGTTTTTTCTTTATCCATTTTTGAGTTTTCTTCAAAATTCGAAATTTACACATTTTCTCAAATATCTCGAATACGGTCCATTTTAGAGAAATTATGTATAGAATAAAAATTATAGAGAATTAATTATATTACAAACAACTTTTATTTGAACAATTTTTATAAAAAATTATTTTTTTTACATTTTGTCAAATTTCTCGAATACGGACCATTTTAGAAAAATTTTGTATATAACAAAAATTATAGATAATTATATTAGAAGTAACTTTTATTTGAAGAATTTTCTTCTCCAAACGTAAATAACAGATATATTCCATAAAATATAAAAATGACCACCTATAAAGTACCCCCTCAGATGTTCCGACTCTGCCCAAAATCTAATCAGCTCATCGGACGCTGAAACAAAGCTTAAGTTTAAAATTTGGTGTTTTTCTATGTATCGGTTCATGAGTTATGCGTTACACACACACACACACACACACACACACACACACACACACACACACACACACACACACACACACACACACACACACACACACACACACACACACACACACACACACACACACACACACACACACACACACACACACACACACACACACACACACACACACACACACACACACACACACACACACACACACACACACACACACACACACACACACACACACACACACACACACACACACACACACACACACACACACACACACACACACACACACACACACACACACACACACACACACACACACACACACACACACACACACACACACACACACACACACACACACACACACACACACACACACACACACACACACACACACACACACACACACACACACACACACACACACACACACACACACACACACACACACACACACACACACACACACACACACACACACACACACACACACACACACACACACACACACACACACACACACACACACACACACACACACACACACACACACACACACACACACACACACACACACACACACACACACACACACACACACACACACACACACACACACACACACACACACACACACACACACACACACACACACACACACACACACACACACACACACACACACACACACACACACACACACACACACACACACACACACACACACACACACACACACACACACACACACACACACACACACACACACACACACACACACACACACACACACACACACACACACACACACACACACACACACACACACACACACACACACACACACACACACACACACACACACACACACACACACACACACACACACACACACACACACACACACACACACACACACACACACACACACACACACACACACACACACACACACACACACACACACACACACACACACACACACACACACACACACACACACACACACACACACACACACACACACACACACACACACACACACACACACACACACACACACACACACACACACACACACACACACACACACACACACACACACACACACACACACACACACACACACACACACACACACACACACACACACACACACACACACACACACACACACACACACACACACACACACACACACACACACACACACACACACACACACACACACACACACACACACACACACACACACACACACACACACACACACACACACACACACACACACACACACACACACACACACACACACACACACACACACACACACACACACACACACACACACACACACACACACACACACACACACACACACACACACACACACACACACACACACACACACACACACACACACACACACACACACACACACACACACACACACACACACACACACACACACACACACACACACACACACACACACACACACACACACACACACACACACACACACACACACACACACACACACACACACACACACACACACACACACACACAGACATCATCGCGAAAATAGTCAAAACGGATTCAGGGGACCTCAAAACGTAAAAATCCGTCGAAAACTCAAGGTCGAAAAAAATCATGATTCCTATACTTTCCTAATATCTGTATACAGATAGGAAAGTAACTAGCAAACATGCATTGAACTGTTGCATTGAACTGTTATTGAAAACCCTCCCTATAGTCCAGACCTTTCTTGTACAATTTCTTGTACAATTTAAATTGTGAAGGAGCATACAGTAAATTGTTTTATTAGTCTAATAATATTGCTGTGAAATATATTTACAATGACATTTTTACATTTTAGGCACATTGCAGAAATGTTTCGTAATTAGAAATATTTCAATGTAACATTTTTAAAATATTTCCGAAATATATTTGTGCTGTATGGGAACACACCAAAAGTATTGTTTCACAATTTTTAATTTATTTAATTCAATAATTGAAGAAAACTTGAATTCATTCAATTTGGGGACCAAATATAAATAAATTTTTTTAACATTTCATACATCTTTCGAACATATAGTTGTTAGGCCTCATAATAAAAAGCCCTTCTACAGCTTCGACACTGAAACAGCCGCGATATGTTCTCATAAAAAGTTTTTTAGCAAACGCTATTTACGTATTTTGTATTAATTCTTTCAATTCACAAAGGGTGACATATTTTTTGTTATAACTATTCTTGACTTTCTAGACTTTTTTTTTAAAAGGCACTCTTGATTTATCATCGAAAAATTAATTGTATTTATAAAAACTGGAAGTCAAAAAATATATTTTTTATATCTTGCATAATTTGAATTGATTAGGTCATCTAGATTAAAAATAAGATCCATTCATGTAAAAATAGGATTTACCTATCCAAAAATATCTTACTGTGATGTAATCAAAACAAGAAGGTGCAAGGTTAATGTTTCTTTTATCCAGTCAATAATTAAAAATAGAATTAAATATTTTTAATTCAATCTACAAAAAATAGAATTATTGATAAATTGCATACTAATTTAAAGATGAAGGTATATATATTTATATTTGTTACATGCAATTATGTTTTGAAAGCTTGTTTTAGAGAAATAAATACGACAATCTTAAAAATTGACAATAAATTCCTTAGATATTTATTGAATAATTGTGATGATTCCTATCCAATCTTGAATCATTTTCTGAAATATTTCAAATGGTGTGCCAAATTCACACAGACTCCATACATATAAATAAATTTTGGATGGCTACCAACTTATGCCTTCCCAATATAAATACGTAAATATTGCAGTTAAAACGGATTAAACGAGTATTATGACTAAAAACTTACGTAAATTATATATTTTGGTATAAAAAAATAAAACAAGAAAATAAAACAACTAATTAAATAAACATTGCTCGAGTACAAAGCTTAGCTTCTCGGATTCAGAAAAGAAAAATTAAAAATTAGTAAATAAACAAATGGTGTTTTTATTTTTTATTAGAATTCAAATTTAATAATGGATAGGAATATTTCTGGACAGATAGACATATATAATGTAATAAATAACTAAAATGAACTCTTCACAGTTTAACAAACCCCCTTAACCCCCATTTTCAATCAGATTTTTTTCAGAATCAATACACTTCGTCATGGGCGTCGTTACACAATTCTATAGGGAGGGGCAAAATTTTTAAAAAAATTAGAATGTTTATTTGAAGGAAAACAAAGAAAATGAAAAATAAAAGAGAATTTTCTTACGATGGATTTAATTATTCTGTGACGTCATGGCTTACTTCCGGTTTTTCCAGAAATAACAGAAAATCGCAATTTATTTTTAAATGAAAACCCTTTTTCTTATTGAAAATTTGAATTTCTGGGACATTTTTGTATAAGAAGCGTGTATTGAAAATTTTATGTCAGTAACATATTAAAAAAAAAATATTTTCCAATATGATGGTGACAGCTGACAAAAAATTTTCAACACATGATTCTTATCCATAAATGTCCCTAAAATTCAAATTTTCAATATTTAAAAATTAAAAATAAATTGAGATTTTCTGTTATTTCCGATAAAACAGAAGTAAGCCATTTAATCAGAAACCAATTGAATCCAGTATATGAGAGTATTTGTCCCAAACTTTTAAACAAATAAGTTTTCATTCCGATATCTCAATTAACAACGGAGATAAAAGCGGATGAAATTATTAAACGGTTTGCTAATAATAAAAATGCTCCATTAATTACGTGAGGTATTTTTGAGGATTTTTTGACTCCCCCTCCCCCCCCTGGCGAGATTTGGTAAGATTTTCCTTAACTCCCTCCCCCCCTTCCCTAATCTCACGTGAGATTTTTCAAAATTCGTGTTTTGGGTGTAAATGTGTTGGATTATTAAAAAAAACAGTAGAGGTGTGTAATGTGACACTTCCCAACCTTCAATGACGTTAGTAATGACAACATTACATATATGGTTGTAAATAAACATAATTATAAGATTTTTCCATATTTTATTCTAGAATTTAACTTTACTTTCACGCAATTTTACACCGTTTTCTACTAGAAAAAAAATTACGTAAGATTTACGAAAACCCCCCTCCCCCCTAAGTGAGATTTAGAAAGATTTAGTTTTATCCCCTCCCCCCCTTGAACACCTCACGTAATTAATGGACGCCCCCTTAGATACGCCACTGGTGTGCAGTAAATGGATATCAATGGGAATTTTGAAGCCTAAAAAGATTTTATAAAGCTCATACATTTCTATATGTTCTTCCATAAACGAATTAATAGTAACATATTTAGAAAAAATATTATCCAATATGGCGGCCATTTTGACAGCTGATAGAAAATTGTCAATACACGATTATTATACAAAAATGTCCCAGAAATTTAAATTTACAATAAAAAAGAGGGTTTCCTTTAAAAATTAAAAAAAAATTCGATTTTCTGTTATTTCCGGAAAAACCGGAAGTAAGCCATAACGTCACAGAACAATTGAATCCATCATAAGAAAGTATTTGTTCTAGTCTTTCAAACAGAACAAAATTATTCCGATATTTCACTGAATAGCGAAGATAAGAGGGAGTGCCCCTCTCTAAAACCGTGAGGATTCTCATCACTCCAATATCGGACATTCTGTTTATTGACTGCGCCATGCAGATAAAAACTACATTCGTCACTAAAGCAAATGTTTTTTATGAGGTTTGGGTTTGCGTTTATCATTTCCGTCATAATTTCGCAAAACTGTAATCTCCTATCAGGATCATCGTCCACAAGCTCCTGAAGTATCTGCATTTTATAGGGATGGAATTTAAAAAGTTTTGTCACTTTGCGTACCGATGAATACGAAAGTCCAGTGGTCGTAGCAATCTGACGCAAAGAACTGGTTGGATCGAAAGTAAAGTTCCCCACCACTTCAATCTGAGCCATTTCATTAACTATTCTGTTACCTTCTCTCTTCATATTTTTCACCGATCCTGTTGCTTGCAACTTCCGCACAAGTTGCGTGACATATTTGTGCTTCATTCGCTTATCTGGATGTCTCGCATTAAAAACTCTGGCAGTGGCGCGGGCACAATTCTGCTCAACTTCCGCACAAGTTGCGTGACATATTTGTGCTTCATTCGCTTATCTGGATGTCTCGCATTAAAAACTCTGGCAGTGGCGCGGGCACAATTCTGCTCCTCACCATAAATGAAAATAACTTCTACCCGCTCGGCAATAGTGTAAACCATTTTACAGGGAATAAATCAATTGACATACCAACTGACTGCAAACTACTTGGATTAAATTTAATTCGTCAAAACGGCTTGTAAAGATGCGCAAAAAATTGCAGATAAAAATGCATACAAAAAGAGCGATAGCGCGATATCACTCATAAACCGTCTTCAAAAACTGAAGCAAAAAATTTAAGTGAATTTACGACAGGAGATAAATTGTTGAATTAGGAAGGATTCCTATTATTCTCAACGGTGGTCATTTTAAGAATCTATTATGATGTATGTAATTTAAGTCTATTTATTGCAATGTCTTTTTTCTTGAACCACCCTGTACAAAACGAAATAATTCTTATATGGTCGTATGGTAAATCCAAAAACCTTTCCAACGAGGGGTCACTCGGCCCCCCTTGCTATTGAAGGTTTTTGAGGTGGGGGCTGGTGGGGCCATGGGGTTGATCCGACAAAATCAGTTGTGATCTAAAAATGTGTACCCCTAAGGATAAAAATTGACCTGTTTTTGGATTTTACCTGAATCAAGACGAGAACAAAGTTATATAAAATTGTTTGTCCTGACTGACCTATCAGCGTACAGCCAAAACTACTGAGCCTAGAAAGCTGAAATTTGGAACATAGGTTTGTTTTATAACGTAAGCATCCGCTAAAAAAGGATTTTTGGAAATTTTAACTTTAAAGGGGGGAAATGGGAGGAAATGGGGGAGGGAGCTTTTAATGAAACTCTTTGTTCTTTAAAGTTAGAAACATGAAAATTTAAATTACAGCTATTGAGCATAAATAAATAATGACGTGTTTCAGGGTTTTTGGATTTTTTACATTTTAAGGGGGGAAAACGGGGGGTAAAAGTTTGCAAGGGACTATCGATTTTTTTGTTCTCTATGAAGTTAGAAACATGAAAATTGGAATTGCAGCTACTGACTACAAATTATTAATGACATGTTTCTGGGTTTTTGGAATTTCACGTTTTAAGGGGGGAAACGGGGGTCAAAATTTTTTTGGGAGTATCCATATTTTTGGTTCTCTTTAAAGTTAAAAACATGAAAATTGGAATTCCAGCTACTGAGTACAAATTAATAATAATGTGTTTTAGGGTTTTTATATTTTTACATCTTGAGGGGGCAAACGGGGGTAAAAGTTTGTATGGGAGTATAACTTTGTTTGTTCTCTTTGAAGTTAGAAACATGAAAATTGGAATTGCAGCTAATGAGTACAAATTAATAATGACGAGTTTTAGGGTTTTGGATTTTCACATTTTAAGGGGGGGGGGGGGGGGGGGGAACGGGGGGTGAAAGTTTATTTGGAAATATCGATTTTTTTGATTGAAAATTGGAATTGAAAATTAATAAAAAAGGAAGTCATGTATTTTTTTATATTAATAACACGACTATATGCAAGCAAAGTCGCGAGCAAAGCCGCGGGCAATAGCTAGTAGGTTATATAATGTCAAAATAAAAACATTACCATTATATAATAACGCAGAATTAAAACGTATTAACAAAAATAATTGGTATATTTGTGATTGTAATTTATATTTTCTTCACTTTTAGTTCGAAAGAACCCATAGAAATTAATGATTAAAACTGGTTTCCTATCAATAAGTCACAAAATTGCATTTCAGCCATAAACAATAATCAAAGGCAGAAATCTAATCATTTGCTAAACATTTAAGATTTAAGGGATATTTAAGAATATCATAAAATAATAATTTATTATTTATTTAAAACCTTTTCTGATGTCTATCATTTCCAGTATTACTGTTATTAATATAAAAATAAAGGTTTTTTTTTCTTCTTATTATACAGCTCTCCATTTATTTCTTTGATTTAATTTCGATTTTGCTACTGAAAATTTATATAATTTACAGTTTTTTTTTTGCTAGTATAATTTGCAACACAGCAACTCCGGTTGCTCATTTTATTGTTTTTAACCTATTTTTTTAGTAAAAAGTAAAATGTATACGTGTATTTGATACGCCAAAATTACAAAATATCGCCCTAAAGTACTCGAATTATCCGCAGCTTGCACTACTATCGCTTTTGCTTCCCCTACCATGACGTCGCACTGATCGAATAGACCTCAGCATGTTTTAACATGCCTTAGCCGTGCTAAACATTTTTTCGATTAACTCTGTCGTTGGTGGAAGAGCCATAAATAATTTTTAAACCACTTTGTATGTCTGGATAAAATTCACAATGTTTGGACGCTATATCATTAATGGAGAGCTCAATGTGTGCAGAAAGTTCTTTCATACTCCAGTTTGGTATTCAGCTTCAAAATTGTCGATTCCAAATTTTTCCACTACTTTCATTTTCTAATCGGTAGTGAAAAAAGTATTTTTTTATGTTTTTGGGATGTAACATGTGTTGTGTATTTAAATATAATTTACTATTTATTAATAACTATACAATATTTAATTATTTAATCGTGGCTAATAAAACAAAGCTAAGATTATAACTAAATTTATTTCCTTTATACCAGAACAACAGAAGCCACGAAGTGCTTTTTATCCAACTCACATAAAAACCAAATTCCAATTAATGTACCTATCGGTAGCGTACCATGGGCGTGCCGATAGGGTTTATAAAATATATTACAACATGCTTAAGGAAAAACTAACAGAGTCTTCGGAAAAGTGTGATGTAGGCGACGTAAGGAATCCAGATATGCAATAAATATATTCAACCTATAATATTCTTCAACTATATTAGCCTGATTATTATTTCGATGAGATTGTTGTTCGTAATGCATATTTTACGCGTTATTGATTAAGTCGTAAAAGTCATAATGGAATCTGTACGCCTTAAGCAATGGAGATTTCAATATTTATTGGCGATAAATGATTTTAGAGAAGCTGGCAGAACAGTTGTGTATTTGGATGAAACTTGGTCCGATACATACGATATTCCAAACAAAAATTGGGTAGACTCATCTGACTTGTGCCAGACTAATGCGCTACATAATAAAGGACAACGTATTACCACAGCTTATACAATACAGCTCCACAACTCCGTGTCGGCGTCTTTGATCTGGCGGTCGAGAACCAAGCAAGACGGAATGGTGCTATCTCTGTTAGATTAAAGGGAAAAGTCGGGCCCGGATTAAGCAATTTTTTTATTATTGAAAAAATTGAAAACCTTGACGTAATAAGGTTGGTTACATGCCATGTTAAGTAAGTTTTGGGAAATTAAATTTTTAATTTGTTTTAAATCTGTCAAATATAATTAAAAAAATTATTTAAATATAAATATTACGAAAAATAGCACATCTTTCGGATTAGAGGTAAAATAATTTGTATGTGGCTAGTAAAATCCTCGTTAACAAATGTTTTGAGCTAAAACAGTCACTTCACGACAAATTGTGACTTAAATCCTTTTTACACCAAGGGCTTCAATTGTTAAAGAAATGTGTCACGCTCGTGGATGCAAATCAAGTGGTACCCCGTGTCTCTGGCAAGTGTTACTCTTCGCGCAAAGGGTTTATACCTAGATAAACGAATGCTTCGACTGAGGTCTGGAAACTCTATGGTATTTTGGAATTATAAAGAATTTGTGCTTTTATTTTAACAATATTTGTTATATTTAGATGTATTCTTATTAATTGAAATACAGATTTGTAGAAGTAATACTTTAACAGTTTTTATTAATATAATATATTCAATTTTTATCTGACCATACCGAAGTAGGGAATTTTGAAACTTTATAGTAATGAAGTAATGTGAAATTTGAATTACAATATTACACGATATTACATAATTAGTACTTATTTTAGGTAGGTACTAAATTTGTACTTGGAGAAAATAATATCGATTTTTACAAGAAAACTTGAAAAGTAAATTAATTTAGTTCTTATTTCTGATGTAAAACTTAAACCAAGAAAACAAATAAATTGTAGT
This sequence comes from Psylliodes chrysocephalus, assembly GCA_927349885.1. Classification (NCBI taxonomy): domain Eukaryota; kingdom Metazoa; phylum Arthropoda; class Insecta; order Coleoptera; family Chrysomelidae; genus Psylliodes; species Psylliodes chrysocephalus. The sequence goes on along the minus strand of OV651817.1, from coordinate 5,659,354 downwards.
TTGTTCAACAAGGGTGGATATGATAGCCATATCACACAAAGACGAAGTTTGAGCACGACGTCGTAGGCGGAGTACTCAATCGTCTGATTGTGATATGAACAATCCACTCGATATGGTCAGTATATTTTTTCTACGACCCACTAACGAAAATCTACAAATTTAAAAAAATATTTTAGGTTATTTAGACAAAATAACTAATTTTAAAATAATTTACGAAGTTGACTAATTTATAAAATAAAATAAACATGAAAAATTAATTAGTCCTCGGCCTAGATTGGATCCCGGGCTTTTCGCATGGAAGGCAGATGTTCTGTCCTCATCTTCACCGAAACTTTCAGGACTTCAGTTTTAAAATTTATTTTTTTTTAAATGTGGACATAATAAAAACAAAAATGCTATTATTTATCGAGTCTACACAAAAATTTTAATGTATATTTAATATCAATAACTAAAATATATATTGACAATTAGTTTAACAGAATTATCACTTATTTAAAAATTTTTAAATAATAGAAGTTGGGTGACCAAAATATGAACTGTGATTTGTAGATTTAATTTTGTTAAAGTGTTCTCACTACCTAAAATGGATATGAAATATATTCGTAGTTGAACGCAATAACATAATTTTTCGTTTTGTAGTATGTGCATAGATTGGCTAATATCCATGCACAGATTACAAAACGAAAAAGTATGCTATTGCCTTCAATTGAACGAATATATTTCATATCCATTCTAGGTAGTGAGAACACTGCAAAAAAAAATAAATTCGCCAATCACCGTTCATATTTTGATCAACCGACTGCTATTATTTTTAAAATTTTAAATAAATGACAATTCTGTCAAACTAATTGTCAGTATATTTTTTAGTTATTGAGATTAAACATACAATAAAATAAGTTATTCTTTTGGAAAACGTTAGCATGGATGACTAAAGGGTATTGGGTTAATTAATTCTAAAAGTGTGGTACAAATGTTATTTTTTGTAGCCAATTCTTCAAAATTATTTTAAAATATCTTTTCAATATTGAATATTAGTTCTACAAATTCATCATTTGACAGTTGCAGATTTCCAAATGTATCTGAATTGGCGTTATCATATGCCTTTTAAAAGCAATAAAAAGAAAAATCGTCTAATTCAACGTGATCTTTGTTATATTTAAGACAGGTATCGCAGGAGTGGATCCGCAAGGCTTTTATTAAAAGGTAACCACACACATACCTGATAAAATTTTTCTGTAGCAATTCGTCTTTACAATAATTTAGGGTGTTAATAATTTCATCATAAAATAAAATAAAATACAAGGTGTTCCATTTAAAAAACATACATTTTAATTTTCCAGGCAAAAACGTGACACCCTGTATATCCAAAGATATTTTTAAAATATGTAGGTATTTTTCAAATCCATATAACTTTTATTTAAAACTTTCTTGCGTGTCTACAACAAAATAATGAACAATAACGCACTAATGAGACACCCTGTATAAATTATATTTTTAACAATGAAAATTTCTTATAATGTAGTACTTATCGGTTTGGGTCCTTGGGAAAACTAAAGAATGTTTTCTTGCAGGAATAACCCTTATTAAAACAGCTTTTGACTGCACAAACTGATTCTACTCACAGCTAAAGAGTCACCAAAATAATAACAGTACCTTTAACTCAAACAAAATCAACGAAATTATAGGCTCCACGAAATTATACAATCAACGAAATTATACGCACGACTCAACACCTTGCCTAAGTACGCTTCTGAACGCCAAAACCGTCTTTTCCCTTCGAAGACGGAGCTTAAGCGATGCGCGACGAAATCGACGCAAACCGTTGCCGCCAAGAGAGTGTTTTAGCTGTATTGTATAAGCTGTGGTATTACTATAATACACGCAGGAACCAATAATGGTTTTATACCTAATGCGTTGTCGTTATCGGCAAAAAGTATTAAGGATTCCTTAGTCGATTACCATGACAACACTACTGCCGAATTATTTGAAGATTGGTTCCAAACTCGGCTTACATATGTTGGTTTAAAAAACACTGAACATTAAACGTACTGATTGACGTACGTATTGACCCCAATATTGATAATCTTGTTCCTCAGCTTCAAACTCAAGTTTATATGTTTGAGCATAATCGTTATGCTACGAGGATGGATTGAAAAGTTCATGACCTGACTAGGAAGGAAGCTATTAATTTTAGTTTTAATACATTAGTTGTTTAAGGTTAGGAGTTTTATGAGGCGTTAAGTTTTCGAAAGTCACAAACATTTTTGACATGGAGAAAATAGAGCATCGTGCTGTCATTAAGTACTTGCATAAAAAGGGCTTAACACCACAGCAAATTTATACGGACATGGTAGAGACACTTGGAGACTCCGCTCCTTCGTATTCCACTGTGAAAAAGTGGGTAGCTGAATTTAAACGTGGCAAAAACAGCATTGAAGATGACCCCCGTAGTGGCAGGCCTTCAACGTCCACCACAACAGAAAATGTCAATAAAATTTGTGATCTGATTTTGAGTGACCTCAGAAACAAAATCCGTGAGATAGCTAAGACTCTGGGTATTTCCTATAAACGAGCACAAAACGTTATCGTGAACGAATTAGGGTTTTCTAAGGTGTCCGCAAGATGGGTACCCAACTTGCTTTCAGTTGAAACGCACTCGATTCATAAAAAAAAATGATAAAATTAATTAGGATGCGAATAAAAATACGCTAGTTTGCTAGTGTATGTACTGCCAAAAAAATGGCGGTTCCTTTTTAATCTGTCGGGAGTGCAATCGTACAAATCACAGATTATTTTAGAAAAATGGAATTGGATTCTAATTTTCAATATGGGGGAGAGGATCTCTCGTGAAAGCAATGTTTTGTGGGTTTTCTAATATAAAATTGTATTTATGTACGCCCCACTGGAATTACTTCGCTATGTTATGTGTCTCGAGAATATTGAGAGCTAAATTTGTGCAACAATAAGGCAGCACACTACAGACAATTAAAAAAAAGGTGGGAAACTCTCCCATTTAAAAACTACTAGATATTAGAAAAAAAGCAGCAAATTTTCATAGATTTAATACAGAATGGCGCGTAAATGTTTTTATTTCGTTTTAAAAATTATCAAAATAAATACTTTTCGAAATGTTTACAAAAAATCAAGGTTTCTCCACCCTAAGTTTTGTTATTATTGGTATTTCCTAAAAAATTTAGGACTAAAAATAAAAGCTCAATAGGAATTAGAAATTCTTTGAATTTTTTGGTACACGTCACGGGACAAAACATCTGTAACTTTAACAATTATTTCTTCGGCCACCAGTGAATATCTGAACGGCAAAATTATGCTAAAGTACTTTATAAGTGGTAAAGTTTAAAATATACTAAAAAATATTTGACTAAATAATGGAAAATTGGAACTTACTCTTCCATCGATAACTTTCGGTACGAGCCGGGAAGGTGGGGACGGCTTGGTTGGAGGAAACGACTCTGACTGAGGTATGGCTCTTCCTCGTTCCCTAAAAGCTGGATGTACCATTTCGGATCTCAGGTGTAACGGCCTTTCTTGCCTGATACCTGAAATATATTATTTATTTACATGGTATTTTAAAAATACATATACACTGCTAAGTAAATTAAGTGGATATTTCAAGAAATTCTAAATTTTCAGTGTAAATTTGAAATAAAAAACTGTAACCAAAGAAACAAAGTGAAAAAAAAATAATAATTTAATTGAGTAAAAATGGAAAAACTTAACAACTTGTATAAAGTTCTTCTGTGGCGAAATTCATATCGTTACAAAAAAATATTTTGTAGCGCCATTTCTTTGTCACCCTTGCTTCGACGTGAAATGGCTACATAAAAATGAATATGTTGTAGCGGTTGGAACCGTTATTTCGACACATTCACCTCTTACTCAAATGTCATTTGTCCTCTATACCTTGTGAGATTTTTATTGGATTTGACTGACAGGACGATCAACTTGATTTTATTTTAATCTAGGTCATCCGATGAATTAAATGATATTTATTTATATTGTTAGCCGTCTGATTTTATAAGGTATGTTTTAATAATAATGTTATTAATTATTATATTTTGTGTAAGGATTTCTTGAACAAATTATCAAATTTTAAACATAACCTCAATATCAACAATGAATGACACATGTGTTAGTTTTATATAAAATTATATATAAATTTTTTTTTTTTGAAAAATATATTATGCTTTACTATATTTAAATATATTAAATAAGATTTTTTTCTTTTCATATTAATTTTATTCTCTGTGAAATTATTCATTTAATAGTTAAAGCATTTTATTTAAAATCCTTTTCAAATTTCCTTTCCCCTATCATAACATTTTAACCCTTTTTAGCTGATGGCTATCTATAGACGGTTTTGATTTCATATCTAGACGGTCCATCTCTAGACGGTTTTGGTTTTATCTCTAGACGGTTTCGAGTTTAAGTTCGAATACTGAAGATCATTCACGATTTCATCTCTATACAGTTTTGGGTTCAAATACAATAAGAACCATTTATCTTGAAGATAGAAGATCATTCACGTTTCATCTCTAGACGTTTTGAGTTCGAATACCGTTTATACAGTCACAAATGAGAATTGTGGATAGGGGTCCCGAATCCTGAAGTGGAAGTTGCCTGACCGGGGTGTAATGTTGTGTACTTCTACAGTTTGGAGTGAAGAAATACCTGATTTTACCTTTAACTTACCTTATGTACCTACAGATAAGTGCAATTCATTTAATCAGTAAATTGTTTTAAATTTGAATTTTGTGCAAACTTATGTGAATTAGAATTTGATACCTACCTTATCTAAAGCATGTTTTAAGTATAATTTGTTAGTGGTTAGTGATTTACTATATTTTTATCACTAATCTAGTTAAGTGTATAAGCAAAGAGTACAAAATATAACTATATAAGAGGAGTCACTCGCCCAATTACCGCCTTCTAACGCGATCAGCTGCCAGTCGTCCACAGTCCTTTCTCGATCGGCCGTATACCGGTGTAGTTCAACGCGTCAGGCTCGTTTGCTCCGCTACGTTAGATTCCGCTGTGTATTGGTCGTTGGCCGTTACATTCCACTATCATCGCCGCCGCGTCTTACCGCTTAACACCGGTATAGCCCAATTAGCTCTGCACTCTTTGAAAAAACGCCGACTTGTCGGCCCGCATTTGAAGCGCGATTTCCTTTGTAAATGCCGCGAGTGACTTCTTTTTTATATTTATATTTTGTACTCTTTGGTATAAGCTTTAAATATAGTGGTGCCCAACTTCTTTTTCAAAGTTATTCGAGTTATTGAAAAACCTAACCCACGCCCTATAAATTGAGCTCAAACACATATATCAAAGTAGATAAAATAACCAACTATTCACGTTACAATGTAAACTTTTAGTTTTAATCAAATCAATAAAATAAAAATTCATAAATAACAAATAAAATGGTGAGTTAGAAAGTTGGTATTCTCCAATATCTACTTTATTATTGGACAATCGTTGACAATCGATATTACTGGATTACTTTTAAGCACTGAATACTTTTATAGTTTGGTGCAAACTTGTTCTTCGGGTCAGCCATGTTTGTTTCAAGCAAATATACTAAGTGACATAGAAAACAGAATACGCAGTATTAATGAATTTATTACAATAATTTTTTGAATACATGTGCTTAGGCAAGTAATAGATCAAAATTTTAGAAAAATCCAACCGTTGGAAAAAAGTGAAAAATTCAACGATGTTTTACATAAAAATAAAATAATCTTGGTGTGTGTAAAAAGAAAGGTGCCTTTTAGTAACCCTGTGTTGTCCACGAAGAGGTGAATAAGTAGATTAGATTAGGAGCTGGACGTTACTTGTCCTTGTCCACCGCGACCTATTGTGGGACTCCGCTTGTTCTAGAGTATGTTGTCTAGCCTGGTCTTTTTTATTAGACTTAGTAGCTCCCGCATGTAGTTGCATGCATTTGGCTTTTCTTCGCCCAATGTTAGAAACTTCATTCCAGCCAGGTCTTCACATTGGCACAGGACGTGGAATGATGTTTCCTCTTCTTCTTCTTCACAGAACCTGCACAAAGTTGCTTCTTCTGCTGGATTTATGACACTCATGTGCCTTTTGAGGCAAAAGTGTCCAGTAAGAAGGCCTACTGTTATCTTAACGATTTGACGCTTTTGATCCAGTAGGTCTTTCGTGAACTTGGCCGATGGTTCCTTGATGAATTGTTTGGCCTGTCTCAGTCTTGGATAGTTATTCCACCATTCCTGAGACTCTTTTTACATCCATTGTTGAATGGATGCCTTGCACAATGCCTTAGCAGTTCCACAGAAGGGTTCGGGACCTGTCTTGGCCTCATCTGAGCCTTCTCGGGCTAATTCGTCGGCCTTTTCGGTGCCCTGATATCCTTCATGACCTGGAACCCAGGCTAGGGTCACCTTATTTTGACTACTTAGCTCTGCCAGGTCTTCTAGACAGTCTTTCACCAGTCGTGATTTGATTTCTGGTGAGAGAAGTGCCTTTAGAGCTGCTTGGCTCTCAGAGTATATGGCAATAGTTTTGCCTGATACTTCCTGATTTAATATTTCTCTTGCACAGTGTTGTATGGCTATTAGTTCAGCCTGGAACACTGTTGCATATTTTCCTAAACTCAGCGAAATCGTTGTTTTCGACTTGGGTCAATAGATTCCAGCACCGGCTCCTTCCTTGGTTTTTGAACCGTCTGTGTACCAGACGAGTTCAGCCTGTACGGGAGGTCCCTGTTTCCAGGATTCTCGGGCTGGTATTTGAATTTAAAAATTTCTTTCAAATTTGTATGTGGTTATGGCTCTATCAGTAGGCATCGCTAGAATATTATCCCTTTTTACTTGCTGATATGTGGTCGGCGCTATGTAGTTGGCTTATTGGGTTTTGTCCCTGCATTAGCCTGTGAATAGCTGACCTGGTTTCTTCTTGCATGAAGATGTGCCGGGGACTTGAGTTTTAATACCTCCATTGCTGCAGTAAGGGTAGTGCGCATAGCTCCAGTAGCACTTAGACAGGCAAGCCGCTGAATGCTAGTGAGTTGGCCTATTGCACTTGCCTCCGCAGTTTTGGTTACCCATGCCACTGCACCATAGGTTATCATGGGTCTTATTACCCTTGTGTATAACCATATGGTCATTTTGGGGTTTAAACCCCAGTTTTTCCCACATATTCTTCTACAGCTTACGAGAGCTATTGTAGCTTTGTATGTGAGTTTTTTGAGATGTTGATTCCACGTCAGCCTTTAGTCAAATATGACTCCGAGGTATTTGGCTTCTGTGACGAATGGAATAACTATGTTGTTTAGTACAAGTGGGTCTTAGTCCTGTTAGTACCCGTTTTTTTGTGAAAGGTACAACTGTTGTTTTTTGTGCGTTAATGGACAATTGTTCCTTTTTGCACCAGTTGTTCACTATGTTTAGAGCTGTTTGAGATCGCTCCGAGACTGTGCCTGCAAATCGTCCCCTGACGATAATTGCTAGGTCGTCTGCATATCCTAGGCACTGGTAGCCTTCTTTGGACAATGTTTTGAGTAAGGCGTCCACGAGAACTGACCACAGCATTGGAGATAATATTCCTCCTGTATGGTTGCCTTTCCTAGAGTGGATAAAATAATCCTGTTCTCTAGACAGGCAGTGATCCATTGGCATATTGTTAACTGGGACGTTTCTCTCTTCTAAAGCCTTGGTTATTGACCTGGTTGAGGCATTGTTGAAAGCTCCTTCGATATCTAATAAAGTGGCTATTGCGATTTCTTTGTCATCTATTGACTTTGAAAGCAGCCTGTTTAGATCGTCCAGCGCTAGGTCAGTTGACTTTCCTGGCTGGTATGCATATTGGTTGGGATGGAGCGGATTTATTTTTAGTATCTCGTCCCTGATATACCTATCTATCAATCTTTCTGGAGTTTTAAGTAGGAAGGAGGATAGGCTTATGGGGCGATATGACTGACGTTTGGTCTGTGACCCTACCTACTTTGGCAAAGTAGACTACTTTCGCCTTTTGCCATATTGCTGGGATATATCTCCAGGCAATACATGCTCTGAAGAGTTTGCATAAATGTGGCATTAACACATCTTTACCCTTCTGGAGCAGAATTGGATATATTCCATCCGGCCCCGGGGATTTGTATGCCTTAAATTTGTTGATAGCCCAACTAATCCTGTTTGGTCTTGTGATCTCGGAGGCCAGCTTCCAGTCTGTTGGAGTTGGTCTGATCCCCTTGTGACTGTAGCTTTCTTGGTCTCCTGAGTCTAGTCCTGTTAGGATAGTTGAGGCCGGAAAGTGCACCTGAGTTAGAATCTCTAGACGTTCTTCTAGTGTCGTGGTGTAGGTATCATCCTCTTTTTTGAGGAACCCTACTTGTCTAGATGTACTGTCTTTGGCTATAACTCTATGGATTCTAGCGCTGGCGGTGGTCTCTGAGACCTCTTCGCAGAACTTCCTCCATGAGTTTCTTTTAGCCTTGCGTACTTTCTTGTTATACTCTGTGAGCTTGTTTTTATAAGTAGTCCAGTCTTGTGTGGATTTGGCTCTGTTGAATAGCCTTCGCACCTCGCCTCTCACTAGGTGTTTATTCCACCAGACTGTTTTTCTCGTTTGGCATCTCTCTTTTTCGGGACAGTTTTCTTGGCAGGCATCAGTAATTGCCTTGTTTACCAAGTCTACTGTCCTTTCGAGTGTTTTTGTTTCTCGTACATTGGTGGTTTCCTCCTTGAGAGACTCATCGAGGGATTTTATGTACCCTTCCCAATTCGTCTCTCTCGGATTTCTAAACCTGTCTGCTGTACGAGTTGGACATTGTATATGGAATCGGATATGTCTGTGATCTGAACACGATGGTTCATCGGATTTGGTAATTTGTGAATAAGTATAAACCCAAACAAAGATCTTAAAACACCGCTGAAAACCACTATACTGCTATTTTTATATAAAATTCTTCACTCTATATCTGACACTCAGGGCCGACAAGAGGGGGGCAGCCTGGACTAATTGACTAATTTCCGGGACCCGGGCTCAAATGTGAGCCCGGCTGTGGCGAGGATTTTTTTTTGTTACTTTCAAAAGTTCGACACAAGAGAGGAAATGTCTTGGTTGAAGACTTTTTTTTTAGATAAATTCAAGTAGAGGAGGAGAAATTTTTGCTTGAAGACCTTTTTTTAGAGAAATTCAAGTAAAGGAGGAGAAATTTTTGCTTTTAAAGACCTTTTTGTTTTAGAGAAATTCAAGTAGAGAAATTTTTGCTTAAAGTTTTTTTTTATTTTTTATAAAATTATCGCGGGGCCCTGCTGACACTCAAGCAGTTCTATTAGAAAATGTGATGCTTCATGTGTCAGTTCGCTTAACTAGAAATCAAGTTATTTCACGAACAAAATTATGGCTATGATATGGATATTTTTCAACTAAGTCTAACAGGACTGAAACAGGCTTTATCAATATTATAGTTTTTTTTGTTTATATGTATATTAGGGTGGAGTGAAACAGGAAGAAACAATTTTTTATTTTATTTTCGAAACGTAATAGTGCGGAAAAGTTGCTAAATGTAAAAATGATTAACGGGCTATTTTTATTTTGTTTTTAAAATGTCATCTTCAGGGTTCTACACCTACTTGAATTTTCCTATTTTCCCAAATAATCTAATAAAACGGAGTAATAAATGAAATAGAACAGAAGTAAAAGTTGGAAATGCTTTTGCCAGTTCTCCCACTTTATACTCATAAATTGACAGGTTGGCAGCGGATCTCACCGAAGTGGACGCTATACATTGGCGTACAAAATTATTTTATAGATGTTAATAACAATTTCGAGTAAATAGTTTAAAAAATTGTGAATAGCTGTTGAAATTTTGTAAAATTATGATTTGAATATTATAATACATGTTTAATAATTATTTATAATCCATAAATACATGCGATTGTCCGGTTCCGCCGATAACAATTTAAAATTACTTATTCTATGAAACGACACTGGCAGGTAAACATTACTGCGAAATTCTCGGAGCCGCCCGACGTGGTTTGACGTTTACCCCCTCTCTACCTACCAAAAGACTTTTCAACTTTTACTTTCTCTATAGTATCAGTTTTGCAAATATTTTAATAAAAATGAAAGTAAACAATTGAAATTATAAACGAAAGCGAGTACAACTTAACAATATAACATAGACGAGCAAAAAAAATAGATACATATATGAAATTCATGCATTGTATTCCGCCTTAGTGTTAAATCGAGGTAGTATGGTTCTAGAATGAATCCTTGCATGAATAAATCCATCTCTAGAGTCATGGCCGGCAACAGAATTGGAAGATTCTTTTACAACCTTCACGCACCTCTCTACTGCCTGTGTATGACAGGGAAAGGACAAAAAATCTACAGGACAAGTTCCTGTATCGTTTATAAATTTTTTGATATCTCCATCAGTTGCAGTACTTAAAAGCAACTGAGCAATTTTGCCAATCAATAAGCTCATAACATTCACTGGCATCGAAATTTAATTCAGGTATAACAAATTCCAGGGTTGGAAAAAACCGGGTTTTTTTAGAAAGCCCAACCTGACGGGTTTTTTTTTATTTTTTTGGGGTTTTTCGAGGTTTTTGGGGATTTTCAGTTTTTTTTTCTTTAGATTTGATGTATAGTTTCTGCTCTATCAAAAGTTTTACAAACATTATGACTTTTTTTGCAAAAATAATAAAATAAAATATGCTTACTTTTATAAGCATACAGATGAAGAACAGGAAACAGTCGAACAATGGGTTGCATCGAATCTTTCTGATGAGTTTTTGGCAGTGATGTTATCGTTCAAGATTAAGGATATAAATATGTTCCCCGCAACACTTTTCAAAGAAGAACTTGTTAAAAAAATCTCAACAAAGAAATGGTGGAAGCTAATATCAATAAAAAATATAAAACAAATAAAATACCAGATGAATTTTGTACTTATATGTTATCTTTGTTCTCATGTCCAGCTTCATAACAGATTAGATGCCGATAGAGCTGCAAAAATATATAATCATTTAAGAACCAAGTCTAAGGAATGGGAATGTGACGAAAATACAGATTCCGATTTCTGATTTTCCTGATAACTAATATGCTTTGTTTAACAAAAAACTTGTTTATATTTTTATTTCTCTATAGTTTCTGTTATTCTCTTTTTGTATTCACCTACTACTTACTTCATGTTAATTATGCTAATTTTTGTTTTTATTCAGAAATAATTATATGTATATGACGTTCATTCAACTGAAAATTTGCTATTTTTGAAAAAACCCAAAAAAATCTAATAATAGTGGTTTTTATCAATATGGGAAAATTATATGCCAACCCTGACAAATGCCCTTACGTCTGTAGATATTTTTGTGCGCGCCTTAAAATTCTTCGTAAGCCAAGTTGTCTTATAGCAGGACGATCATCAGAAAGCATTGCTAGAATAAGGTTCTCAGGATGACAAAAATACGCATTTCATTTGATAACAGGATCGATGACTGCCTTCAATTCGTTGTTCAAGTAGCGTGACAACTGTATCATTCTGAAGACTGTCTTCCTACATCACAACATGATGGTTTTCTCTTAATGTCAGACCACACTGGCGCATAAATTTTTATCACAAATTCAGCGATTGTTCTTAAATTTGTATTCGCTCCGTGCGCGACAGCAGCGCTAATTCGTTTTGGTACTAATGGACTATTTCTGCGTATACTGACAAATACATTTTTTAATAGAATTCGTAAATAAAAAGTATATATGTTAGTTTTAATAAAAGTATATGGATTTGTAATACAATAAAACATTAATTTATTATTATTATTATATATTTTTACAGCTTAAATTGAAGAAAATGATGTATAATCAATAAAAATAAAGCATAAAATATAGGCAGGCAACAGTATTTACTGGAAAATGTATGAGAAGTTGCCTAAGTCTAAAAAGTTGTCATTTGAAGAATTAGTTTATTCTTTCAAAATAAAAAATTTACCATTTAATAATAGCGTGAAGTTAAAATATATAAAAAAGGATCGTTATGTATATTTTCATTTTTGTTCGAAAGAAAACATAGAATGAATGATTAAAACTGGTTTCCCATCAGTAAGTCACAAAATTGCATTCCAGTCACATACTTTGATTACTATATGAGGCAAGAGAGAGGTCCGACACGCCCACCATAGGGCGCGGCCATTTTGAACCCTGTGACACAGTTTACAGTTGAAGAATCAGATCGCTCACTCTGCGTCGGCACTTTTTATCTTAATGTTTCAGTTTATACACTGTGCAACTCGGATAATACAATATATGACAACCGCCTATAATAAAACAGCAGTCTTCTGCGTATCCTGAATTTGTATCCCTGGAGTGGATGTTATTTTGGAACTTTCAACTGGTCCGAGTGAGCTAACTGATTCTTTAGCAATAAACTGTGACTTCAAAAATAATATTCACTGACACTGACAGCAGCAAGCAAAATATCAGACGCGTTTACCGCTTCTGCTTCCGGAATTGTCGGTTTAGTCGTTTTAACCTGTCAGATTAAAACAAGAAAACCGACAATTCCGAAGCAGAAGCGGATGATTAAAACGCACCTATTAAAAATATTGCGCCAAGATGTAGGCAACACGTAATAAGGGTTCAAAATGGCGGAGTTTTCTATCTCCTTTTAAAAGGCACTCAGAAAGCTGCGTAGTGCGACCATTCTCCGTATAGTAAAAGAAAATCAAAGTATGTGATTCCAGTCACATAATCAAAGGCAGAAATCTTGAAATCTAGTCCTTGCTGAATGAACATTTAAGAATATAGGGATATTAAAGAACATCGTAAAATGATAATTTATTGTTTATTTAAAACCTTTCAAGTTTCTGAAGTCTACTATTTTCAGCATTACTGTTATTATTACAAAAATAAAGGTAATTTTTCTTCTTATTGTACACCTATCCATTTATTTCTTTGATTTAATGTCCACTTTGCTACTGAAATTTATTTATATAAGTTCCACTGTTTTTTTGCTAGTATTTGTACAATTTTCAACACAGCAACTCCGGTTGCTTATTGTATTGTTTTTGCCTACTTTTTTGAAAAAAAGTAAAATGTATACATGTATTTGATATGCCAAAATTACAAAATATCGCCCTAAAATGCAGGAATTATCCGCAGCTAGCGCTAGTATCGCTTTTGCTTCCCTTTCCATGACTTCGCACGGAGCGAATACGGAAACTTACTTCCGATGTAAAGACGCAATATACGGTTTGCCTTTGTAAGCCATCGTGCGTGTGATAAATTTACCTGGATTACGAGCTGCTAGATCTAATGAACAGTTTCCTCTAGAAATTGAGTGACACATTTCATATTAGTACTTTTGATCAGTGCTAAGAAAGGGCTAACAATAGGAACAAAATTTACAACGAGCAATTTTTCGCAAGACTCCAACATTTTTATTATAGCTCCAGAGTATACACGAGGTCCTGAAGTTTCGCCGTAATGATATTGAAAAATATAACGAAGAGGCAGTTCATTCATATGTAGCTGACATATCATCCACTGCAGATGACGTTTCAGTTTTGTTTCTAAATGCCGCAAAATTGTATTCTTCCTTCTTGTATTAACCGCTGTACCATCGCAGCCTACTACTAAAAGCTTATTTGTACTGATGTTAAATTTTTGTAAAAAATTAACTATAGATATGGCAATATGTTTCCCCGTAGCTGTTGTTGGTGTAATGTGACCCATATATTTTGAACCTGGTTCTTTGAGCAATGATATATGTTCTTCAATTTTTATTTTGCGATGAAATTTGTTTCTAATTTCTTCCTGGCACATCGTTTTATCCTTTCTTCCATCGAAATATAATGATCTAATCTCCGGAGTGGATGTTTGGAATTCGCTTTTTAAATCAAAACGGTGTTTTTGACGAGCTCTTCGGACCTTACTTCGGTCAATAACTGAACACGATGTTTCTTTCGAAATAAGTCCCAAATCCTGTAATACAGCAGATGCAAGCGCTGGTGCAGAACGGTCCGAAATGCCAAATTGGTCAGCAATACGAGCTAGGTTGGGAATAGGCAATCTCATTTGCTGGCTTGTACTGCAACCTGATGGTAATGGAAGCTCCGACTTAGTTTCCTGTTTTTCTGTCAAATTCTCAAGCTCCACCGACATCTCAGACTCAGATGAATAAGAAATACTGTCTTGCTTAAAGTTTTCAATGTTGTCATTGTCTACTTCAAACTTAAAAGGAAGCTGATTTGCATACGCCTTGATCTTATTTTTTTTTTCTTTTTGGCTTTTAGTTTGTTTCAGTAACGTCTATTTTTCCAATAACAAATTTTCTCACAGCTGTTGATCGTGTATAAATTATATTGCTCTATATTTTGTATTTTGCGTCTTTTAACACAGCAACATGTATCAAAAGAAGCACATTTACATGCAACAATATCGAATAATTTCTTTGAATCATCTTTATATTTCTCAACTTTTAACTTATAATTGTCATTTCGTTTAGTTTTAGGATATCTAATAAGGGTTTGGTACTTACCCAGGATATCTCGAATTAATTGTATAGTGCGATTTTTCGATATAGTGGGAATTGAAGCTTTTTGAAGAATTTGAGAAATTTCTAAAATACTACGGTTTTTACCGGAGGAAGCTCAAAACCTTGAGTTCATTTCGAATAAGCAAATATCGCTTCATGATATTTTCCACAGTTGGCAAAACATTAGAAGGTATATTCGCTGGTGCACCAAATATAGGACGATTAGTAGCTCCCCTACTGGCCCTAGTGTCCTTCACTGCTTCACTGACAAACTTAAAACTTAAAACAAAGATCTTACTTCCGCAACTATCAATAGAAGACTGAGTTCAGCTACACAATTAGCCGTGCATAAACAATTATAAACTGGTCTTAACTAGATTGAACAAGTTTGAAGAGTTTCGTGAGATATTTGGAATTTTTTGGATTTGTTTATTAATGATGCCAGGAACATGTGAATAGGTGCATCTCGTTTATGTTTTTTACTAGAATTTTATGTATTTTATTTTCAATTTGATGAAAGATAGAGGTCTGAAGACATATTTATTTTTAACTGAAATTTTAGGAAATAGTTTACTATAAGTAAAGGCAACTTTCAGTTTGAATTAAAAGTTAAAAAAATAAGAATTTTTTTTATTTTTAAAATTGTTGATGAGAGCTAGAGCCCTGAAGCCTTTTTTTAAATTGAGACTTCAGAAAATAGCTTAATATATGTAGAGGCAACTTCTTAGGTATTATATAGTAAAAAATAATATTATTTTTTTTTTCACTCCACCCTAATGTATATCGTTAGTTGTACTTTTATATCTTTTTAATTTTTGTATACAATTTCTGTAAGCCATTTGGAATTTAGTTTCTGTAAAGCTTTATCAAATAAAAAATTAAATAAATAAAGGACAAACCTGCCTCCCGTAATCCCACTATTCGCCCCCTATCAAACTCGCTTAGAAGTTGAAAATGTTCTCATCTAAGCTAAATAAATTAAAGCAGCTCTTCACAATGTATTGTACGCCGATCAAATGCGAATTATAACTACAAAACACAATCATCGCATACTTACTTACTTTTTGTGAGAACAGACGATAACACAACAACCACTCTATCGATATGGTCGAAAAACTGATCGTTTTTTCATCCTAACTTAAACAAATAGACATTCTAATAAATTTATTAATACTAGGTATTCTGTTTTCTATGTCACTTAGTATAATAAATCGACGGCGCTGTGGATCTAAAAAATGATCACGGTCTTATGAACCAAGTTAGAGCTAGAGATAAATTGTATATCGGTCTAATTGAAAGAGCTTTTAATGGTGTTTTGGTCCTTAAGTCCGAGGTGGCAGGGAACGTGTTAATTGCAGTACCTATATTTATATTAGTAAATCCAAACAAGATTAGTTAGTGCACAACAAATTAATCAACCTCAAAAACGTCTTGCTTACTGTAAGAAGGTGACACTTTAACAGTGACGCGATGGGGTACTCCTAATTTCCAAGTGGCTACTCCAAAATTGTATTTTAAACACAAAGATCCGTTTAAGGACCTTATCTCTTGTAGTATCTGCTTAGTGGTATGTCCTAATCTAACTTGTTCTTGTAGCACAGCGGAAATGTCAATGCCGCATGTATCCAAAACGGCGTTTTGGCATTTGGAAATCAGTTCTTTGTTGGTTAGAGGATTTGTCTCGTCTTTCTGTATGATGGTATTGCATATTTCGGACATAAGCTTGATCGTGGTTAAATCTTTTTCTGATATGACTTCGCAGCAACCTAAGTAAATATTATTTGAATTAAATGTAAAAAATGCGTTTCCATTCAAATTTAAATTTTTCTTTGTTTTATTTTCACGCTTGGTGGTTAAGGAATTTATTCCTAAATTTTCGTACTTGTTTTTAATTAATTTCGGATCTATAAACCGACTCTGTCACTTTCCCTTTTTATATTTTGTTTAGAGATGAGTTTCAATGCATTGCTTTTTTGGTAATATGATTATCGATTTAAAAAAAAATCTTATTTTTTTAATAATGTTTTAATGTATAAATATTTATTAAAAAAATAAATAAATTAAAAAGTTTTGCATTACAAAATGATTTAAGAAATTGATTTAAAATTGTGCCAAAACATAAATAATTTCATACATTACCACAAAATTAATTTTGAAGAAAACGACTGGATGTTATATTTGTATAATTCAAAAATATAGTAGATTGCATAACGGCTAGAAATGCATCATTGCCGAAACGATATATTTCCACCAAGGTTTGTATACTATTTCATTCACAAATCATTTTATTTTAAAAATCTGATACACGATTTTGCTATTTAATTAGTACATGCTTTTTCCGGTTATTTTGTACAACCAACTGTATTATCCCTGTAAGTGCAGCCCCGGATCTAGGGGGGGGGGACGGGCAAGCCTTACCCCGTGCCCCGGGCGGCAAATTCAGAGGGCGCAAATAGTAAAATATTTTTTTTTTTTCATAAATAGGGTTTTGAAATCAGTTCATAGATAATCAAAATTTATTTGAATTTTATCTGTGCAAAACAGGTCAAGTGTTTATTGGGTCTTATTACCTGCTTAATACATAATCGGATATATTTTCAATTGCCCAAAACGTTGAGTGATTTTAAAACGGTATTAGCTTTAAAAATTCCCAAAATTAAATACCTGTTAAGCATATTAAGCACCTTTTGTACTACCTGTCATAATCCATAATTCTTTTAGTAAGAAATCCTTTTAATGACTTTAGAATGATTCTTCCTTTGGGAAAAACAAATATCTGATTTGTGGAAACTAGAAAGCAGTAGTTAACTACCTGCAATTAGGATAATATATAAAGGAATAAAGCTACAATCTAAATTTATTGTGCTTTTCATTTTTGAAAAAGTTTGTTCTTGAAGTTATTGGTACTTTGTGTTTGCTGAACGTGTTTTTATTGCCTATATATTTTTGTGGATGTTATCTGTGTTCACTGTTACTGTTTTTATTATATCTCATATATAAATAGTGAGAAATAAAAAAGGTAAGAAAAAGAAAAAATTAATTAGCCTTATCTGGGTGTATGTGTAGTAACAAAAAAAATTATAGAAGTATGATCGCCTAACAATCAAATTATTTCGATTTTTTCTTTTAAAGTTATTGGTATTTTAAAAAACTATAAAATGACTGACATTTAACACTGTTAAAAAGTTAATTTTCAAGGCACACTAAATATCAAATTAAGGAGAGAAAAAAATCATTTTTGTGTATAGATCAAAATAATAAAAAAATTAAAAATATGAATTTTGTCATGAAAATTGGTATATGAGGTTGGGTTAGGAAAAACAAGTATTGTACACCGAATGCAATTTTGCGGAATGAAACGCGTATCTTTGAGTTTTGCAAAGAATGAAGTTTACAAAGTCATTACAATACATATTTTTCACACTGTGTTCAACATATCAAATTTATGTTTTATGGGTTGAAACTATCGGGAGCGGAATATAGAAAAAATAATGAGTCCTTCAGGGAAAACAATATGCGGAAAAGATGAAAAAGTGGCTCAGCGGAGACGGTGGCCCGTCAGTACCTGCCACAGCTCGCGAAGATGTTCAATTAGAGGATATTTCTTGCACTTGGCACGATCCTGATGATCAAAATTTATCACCTGCATCGTCTAGCCAAACTGCGAGAGTGCAAGAACAATTTGAAAGAATTGAGACAGAATACAAAGAATCTGAATCGGATCACTCGGATTCGAATGAATGGAAAACCGAAATTGATTTGATAGACCCGGGGAATTGGCCAGACATTGAAAAAATGACCGACCAGCAACGATCTTTCTTTACTACTCAAGCTGTGTTATTAGCAGAAAGTCATCCAGAAAACATTCAATTTAAATCAACTGAACGCGATGGTAGACATTTAATATCTGCTATGTGGTACAAAACATTGACCAATGACGAAAAGCAAAAGATCTAGAATATACAACTAAAACAAAAAATCTGATGTGTCCAACACATGACTTTCCTATCTAGTTATTATAGGCATTTTCCGGTTATTTTGTACAACCTATTGCAGCATCTCTATAAATGTTTAGAGGATAAACTAAATATATACATTTTACACATACATCTACCTCGAAACATTTTTCTATAGATATTCATTGAAAACGAAAATACAGAAAAATTTAAATTTAGCACTTTTCCATTACGGTCCATTTTAGAAAAATCATGTATAAACAAAAATTATAGAAATCGATATCGCAAACAACTTTTAGTTCAACAATTTTCATAAAAATCAGAATTTTGCACATTTTGTCAAATTTCTCGAATACGGACCATTTCAGGAAATTTTGACATAAAGCAAAAATTATAGATAATAATATTAGAAGTAACTTTTATTTGAACAATTTTCTTCTCCAAACATAAATAACAGATATATTCCATAAAATATAAAAACGGCCTCCCATAAAGTATCCCCCCAGATGTTCCGACTTTGTCCAAAATCTAATCATTTCACGTCAGGCCGAAATAAACCTTAAGTTTAAAATTGAATGTTTTTTCCTTTATCCGTTTTTGAGTTTTCTTCAAATTTCGAAATTTACACATTTTCTCAAATATCTCGAATACGGTCCATTTTAGAGAAATTATGTATAGGACAAAAATTATAGAGAATTATATTACAAACAACTTTTATTTGAACAATTTTTATAAAAAATTATGTTTTTTACATTTTGTCAAATTTCTCGAATACGGACCATTTTAGGAAAATTTTGCATAAAACAAAAATTATAGATAATTATATTAGAAGTAACTTTTATTTGAAGAATTTTCTTCTCCAAACGTAAATAACAGATATATTCCATAAAATATAAAAATGACCACCTATAAAGTACCCCCCCAGATGTTCCGACACTGCCCAAAATCTAATCAGCTCATTGGACGCTCAAACAAAGCTTAAGTTTAAAATTTGGTGTTTTTCTGTGTATCGGTTCATGAGTTATGCGTTATACAGACACACACACACACACACACACACACACACACACACACACACACACACACACACACACACACACACACACACACACACACACACACACACACACACACACACACACACACACACACACACACACACACACACACACACACACACACACACACACACACACACACACACACACACACACACACACACACACACACACACACACACACACACACACACACACACACACACACACACACACACACACACACACACACACACACACACACACACACACACACACACACACACACACACACACACACACACACACACACACACACACACACACACACACACACACACACACACACACACACACACACACACACACACACACACACACACACACACACACACACACACACACACACACACACACACACACACACACACACACACACACACACACACACACACACACACACACACACACACACACACACACACACACACACACACACACACACACACACACACACACACACACACACACACACACACACACACACACACACACACACACACACACACACACACACACACACACACACACACACACACACACACACACACACACACACACACACACACACACACACACACACACACACACACACACACACACACACACACACACACACACACACACACACACACACACACACACACACACACACACACACACACACACACACACACACACACACACACACACACACACACACACACACACACACACACACACACACACACACACACACACACACACACACACACACACACACACACACACACACACACACACACACACACACACACACACACACACACACACACACACACACACACACACACACACACACACACACACACACACACACACACACACACACACACACACACACACACACACACACACACACACACACACACACACACACACACACACACACACACACACACACACACACACACACACACACACACACACACACACACACACACACACACACACACACACACACACACACACACACACACACACACACACACACACACACACACACACACACACACACACACACACACACACACACACACACACACACACACACACACACACACACACACACACACACACACACACACACACACACACACACACACACACACAGACACACACACAGACATCATCGCGAAAATAGTCAAAACGGATTCAGGGGACCTCAAAACGTAAAAAACCGTCGAAAACTCGAGGTCGAAAAAAATCATGATTCCTATACTTTCCTTATATCTGTATACAGATAGGAAAGTAAAAATGCAATTTTTTTTGTGCATGCTGCAAGATTTTTCAGAAATCTTCCTCTTTCGGTACATCTGCATTGTGTTCTACAGGATTTATTAATTGGAAAAAACCTTATGAGAGATTAATCGAGCACGAGGCATCTCAAATGCACAAAGAGTGTATGATTAAGTGGAAAACTCGAGTTCAACAAATTAAATCATGCCAGGGTATTGATCAAGACATTGAGCGAGTAATTCAAACCGAAAAAGAAAAATGGAGACAGATCCTGCATATAGTTATGGATGAAGTATTATATCTAGCAACAAAATGTCTTTCTTTTCGTGGTTCCCACGAAACCCCTAGCGATCTCATCACACAATGTCCTCAGTCTGGTCAAGGAAATTTCTTGAATTTAATTTAGCTTCTCTCCAAACATAATTCAACTCTTAAGTTTCAATTAGAAAACTTAAAAAAGGGACAAGTATCATATTTGTCAAAAACAATACAGAATAAAATTATTGACATAATGGCAAATACAGTCAGAAATAGCATTCTAAACGACATCAAAGAAGCTAAATACTATACAATAATGTTCGATTGCACTCCAGGGTAGCTATTCTTGAATTCGAGGGAGTAGAAAAGCAATTTTTCCTCTTTATCTACATCGCACAAAATTTGTATTTCTGTCAAGTTCTTCCCTCAAAATTTCTACTCCCTGAGATTCAAGAATAGATACCCTGATGTGTCGCATACAGAACAAATGAGCCAGGTCATTCGCTATGTAAAAAAACTGGTGATGTGTGTGAAATAAAAGAAAGTTTCATTGACTTTATAGAAGTTGCTGGAAAGACATGAGAGCACATTTGTCAACAGATAATGGAAAAGTGGACAGTTGATGGTTTAGATATCAGACAATGTCATGGCCAATCTTATGATAATGGATCAAATATGGCTGGCACCTATAACGGAGTGCAAGCCAGGATTACAGAAAGGAATGAGCTGGTCGAGTTCGTACCGTGTTTGGCTCACTCCTTAAATCTTGTCGGTGTCCATTCTGCCTCATCTTGCCCGGAAGCAATAAATCTATTTGGATTAATTCAAAAAGTATTTTGCTTTTTTGTCGACTCTACTACTCGATGGGATACTATGAAGAAATTTGTTAAAACCAATTTAAAAGAAAGCAGTCAGACGAGATGGTCGGCAAAACATGTTTCTGTGAAAGCCCTCTTAAATAATTTGCCGGAAGTGGCGGAATCCTTGGAAGAACTTAAGCAAACTTCTCATGCTCCGGAAGCAAAGTACGAGGCAGGTAGTCTTTTAAATGCAATAAAGAATTTTAAATTTATATTGAACTTGACGATTTGGGCAAATATTCTCCGCGAAATCAATCGAGTTAATATTGAAATTCAAAAGCAAGATATAATCCTTGCGCGTTCCGTCTCTTTAATGGATGGCCTAATAAAACTTTACAAAAAATGAGAGATAATTCAATTGAATATTAGATAGAAGAGGCTAAAGAAGTTGCTGGAAAAATTGGCGTCGAACCTATTCTGCCAAATAAACGAATTCCGAGGTGCAAAAAACAATTTGACGAGATGTGTGATGACGAATCACGAACACTTCAACCAGTTCAAGCAACAATGATGGTATTTGATAGAATCTTATCAGAAATTAAAAAGAGGGTTGATAGTGCTACCACGTTGAATTCGAAATTCGCATTTCTAAATGGTACTGACACAGTTTATAGCTAAAGAATCAGTTCGCTCACTCTGGGTCGGCACTTTTGATCTCAATGTTCCAGTTTATACACTGCGCAACTCGAATTTGTATCCCTAGCGCATACAGAATCAAATCATAACCAATACAATATATGACAACCGCCTATATTCAAAGAGCATTCTTCTGCGCATCCAGAATTTGTATCCCCGGAGTGGATGTTATTTTGGAACATCCAACTGGTCCGAGTGAGCTAACTGATTCTTTAGCAATAAACTGTGGTACTAAAATTTTGAATATGTCAAATGAAGAACTGCAAAAGCATGGAGCAGATCTGGGACGAAAATACGAGCCAGATTTAAACGCGGTTGAATTCTGTCAGGAACTCTACGTTTATAAAGAGCAAGGTCCACTTTTATTTGGAGATATAAACAATACTAGCGCTTTCAATCTCTTGCAACAGATTTATACGCATGATTTGCAGGATGCCTTTCCCAATATTTGTATTGCTCTAAGAATTTACTGTAAGCTTCCGCAAGCTGCGAACGAAGTGTTAGCAAACTTAAACTTATCAAAAATTATCTCTACGATCTTCGATGAGCCAGGAACGTTTATCAAGTCATGCCATATTAGCAATAGAAAATCCTCGAGAAAATCAAATTGCTCATCAAATTAATTATGATAAGGTCATAGATTTGTTTGCAGAACAAAAGGCTCGAAGAGTAAAATTATAATTTCAATGTGTAATATAACAATGTGTAATATAATAATTTTAACCTCATGTTTTATTTAGACCCTATCCTGTCCTAACCTAATTAAAATATATGTCAGAGTCCGACACATCCTGGTATTTTCTGATAAAATATTGACCTAACAGAGAAAGAGCAACGGTATACCAGGTGGGGTTCTTTTGGGGAGGCCTATGTCCATCAGTACATCAGTACAGGATGTAACAAAAAAAAGGTGGCCCCGTTGCTAGGATTGCAGAAGTAACTAGCGCTCTCTATGAAAGGCAGATACAAAAACAAATGTATGCGATGTGTCAGCTTTCAAAACATATTCGTACAAAATTTTATTACAATGTTGCCAGTATCGTAAAAAATGTGTATAAATGTTTTTTTTTTTCAATACCCTGTATCTTGAAAACGGATGCCGTTACGAAAATTTTTTACTGATCAAACTCAACATATTTTGCAGTGTTCTACCTGTTCTAGCAACGGGCCACCTTTTTTTTGAAACAGCCTGTATATTCATAGCCAACAAAAATACTGAAAGATCATTACGACCCATTTAAGAGAAATCATGTATAAAACAAAAATTAAAGATATCGCAAACAACTTTTATTTGAACAATTTCCTTAAAAATTCGAATTTTGCACTTTTTTTAAATTTTCGCAAATACGAACTATTTTAAAAAAAAATATGTATAGGACTAAAATTATAGAAAATAACATGCAAGCAACTTGGAGAATTTTCTTCTCCAAGCGTGAATAATAGATAATTATATTCCATAAAGTAGAAAAACGACCACCTATAAAGTATTCCCCAGATGTTCCGACTATGCTCAAAGCTTGATTTTAAAATTTTGTGTTATTCTCTTTATTCGTTTTTGAGTTTTATCTTCAAATTCGAAATTTGTACTTTTTCCCAAATATCTCGAATACGGTCCATTTTAGACAAATTATGTATAGGATAAGAATCATCACAAACAACTTTTATTTGAACAATTTTCTTAAAAATTCTACTTATGCACATTTTGTCAAATTTCTCGAATGCCGATCACTTTAGGAAAATTATGTACAAGCAAATTTTTTAAAAGAATGTTCTTCTCCAAACGTAAATCACAGGTAGATTCCATAAAGCCGAAAAATTAAACCCTATAAAGTACCCCCCAGATGTTCCGACTATGCCCAAAATCAATCAGCTCACCGCAGGATGGATTAAAGCTTAAGTTTAAAATTTGGTGCTTTTCTGTATCTGTTCATGAGCTATCGAGTATACAGACAGACAGATAGACAGACAGACAGACAGACAGACAGACAGACAGACAGACAGACAGACAGACAGACAGACAGACAGACAGACAGACAGACAGACAGACAGACAGACAGACAGACAGACAGACATACAGACAGACAGACAAACAGACAAACAGACAGACAGACAGACAGACTGACAGACAGACAGACAGACAGACAGACAGACAGACAGACAGACAGACAGACAGACAGACAGACAGACAGACAGACAGACAGACAGACAGACAGACAGACAGACAGACAGACAGACAGACAGACAGACAGACAGACAGACAGACAGACAGACAGACAGACAGACAGACAGACAGACAGACAGACAGACAGACAGACAGACAGACAGACAGACAGACAGACAGACAGACAGACAGACAGACAGACAGACAGACAGACAGACAGACAGACAGACAGACAGACAGACAGACAGACAGACAGACAGACAGACAGACAGACAGACAGACAGACAGACAGACAGACAGACAGACAGACAGACAGACAGACAGACAGACAGACAGACAGACAGACAGACAGACAGACAGACAGACAGACAGACAGACAGACAGACAGACAGACAGACAGACAGACAGACAGACAGACAGACAGACAGACAGACAGACAGACAGACAGACAGACAGACAGACAGACAGACAGACAGACAGACAGACAGACAGACAGACAGACAGACAGACAGACAGACAGACAGACAGACAGACAGACAGACAGACAGACAGACAGACAGATAGATAGACACGATACACAGACAGACACGACGCACAGATAGACACGATACACAGACAGACACGACGCACAGGCAGACACGACACACAGACAGTCACGACACACAGGCAGACACGATACACAGACAGAAAAACAGACAGACACACACACACACACAGACAACATCGCGGAAATCAAAACGTATTCAGGGGACCCCAAAACGTAAAAATCCGCCGAAAAAGTAACTTTGGCACAAGCTTGTCTATTTTCATTTGAATTAAATAAAAGACAGCTAATCGGTATTTTAAAACAAAATGTAGGCTAATCTAAAATATTTTAATTCACTTCCTAATATTTTAAATCGTCCAACAGTATTTTCCGTAATTAATTAAATCATAAATAATTACGGACATATAAGAAGTAAAACATTTTTTTCTCTTCGAAGAGTAGGCTTATGTCAAATAAACTTACAATATTATAACGAAATAAAAGGTAAACCATTTCTAATAAAATTTAATTATTTATTTTATTTTGGTATGATCGTAGAAAAAATCTTGGGTGTAATTAGAGTTTCGACAGAATGTTGCTACTTTCTGCTCTTAATACACAAATAACTATTGTTCATACCTGGCAAACAGTTTATGTATGTTAGAACAATTTAAATTATAGTAGAAGATAGTTTCGCTATTACCAAAGATGTGCAGTAGGTGTAACTTCCTCTTTGTGAGTGTTTCATGTTTTATTAAAAGTAGATGAAAGAAACTTAAGCACTTTAATGTTTTAATTATAAAAATTGCAGAACATTGTAAACAATAATATGCCGACAACGGTCGGCTCATATATGTCACTAAAACATTCAGGCAGATAATAAATGAAAAACCGCGACTGTAGCACAAGTTACGTGTTTGTCTATCTCGCTTCTTTCAACACCCGTCTCTACGGTAGCGGACAAGAAGTAAATTTAATGGACAGAATATACGGGAGGATATCCAAAGGTTGCAGAACCGCACATCCCTCTATATTCATACTGTTCTCTTGTCTCCTTGTGAATATTGCGATCATGAATGGTTTGCAAGATTTTTGTGCTCAAAGGTATAAGGTTCCTTAATTTAATTTTAGTCATTACGTGCATCTCACATGATTTTTGTCGATTTTACTATGTTTGATCACATAATTTATTGGTCTTCTACAATAATTTAAAGTGTCCCAGGGTTGAGTGCCTACAGGGCACGTCTCCAGGTGATTGATAGGAGGACGGCCAGATTATCTGGCCAGTGGCACGATAAATAAGCTGAGCGAACTTAAAAACCCCCAAACTTCTTTGCGAAAACTGCCCAAGTGTAACGCGACCCGTGTTGAAGACTGAATGATACCTGGGTCAAGATATTGGAAACGGAGCCTCTAGGACACCAATCATCTCCCAGAGTTTCACGACCTTACTGCGGTATGCGAGGATCTGCCATACTCGACTATTCTTTATCCAGATACTCGTGGGATAAAATATGAATTCAAAAACAAAATACAACAAATTAAGGCAACAATGTCAAACTCGAAAGGGGAAACAACGAAGGCTGAAAAGCTAGCAAAGAGACATAAAGTCAACTTCGCCTCCCAGGACGAGGTAAACTCTGCCCGTCTAGGTCGACATTCGAGAACGAGGCTAAAGGAGCTCTTGAAAACTGGCCTTAATTACACAGCCGCAAAAAGACAGGTAATTGCGGAAAATTTTCAAAGGGTCCAAACAAAGGCCCCAGAGGCTAGGATGTCAAAAAATCGAGGCGAAAGAGCTGCAAACCAAGGTACAGAAGCTCCAAAGCGCCTGCACGTTCAATAGACGCGACACCGCCACAGGTCAACCTACTGAGTAAGAAGGATAGGGCAGATAGTGGTAGAAGTAGGGCACCCGGAGATCAAAATGAGTTCAGAGAGACTAGGAAAAGTTTAACACTCGATCTCCGAAGCCAACGAGAGGGAACACAGGTGAGATTCGCAAAGTGCAACCACAAGCCAGGCTACCCGGTGGTGACTTGCGCCGGCCAAACCAGTGCAGACTGATTGCGGAACATCGTCAAAGCCCTGAAACCGTTGGAGGTTGATGAGATCTCTAGGCCACTAGCCTGCACAACATTCGCCCCCGACGAAAGAGGACAAAGGTCTGAAGGCGAAAGGCTGAAAATAGCCAACCATGGTCTAAATACACACCTTTGGATGGTGTGTGGTAAAACCCCATCGAAGGAAGGTCAAACGTGGGCTTTCTCGATGGATCCTGAATCTGTAGAGAAGCTAAAAAAGTTGGGCATGTCCCTCTACTTCGACCGACCTATGGAGACTTAAATTCATAGTCAAAGGAGGACATGACCAAAAAACGGACGAAAATTTGAATAACCCAGGCACAAGCAATGAAGAGGACGCGAAAGAGTCTCCTACAGACGAGGAAACAATGGAGGCCGACGACGTGAAGTCTTCCCACATCAGGGAAGAGGACACCAAAGAGTCATCTACAGATGAGAAAACCTTAGTAGAGGACGACGAGGTGGAGCTTTCTCACAGTCCCCTCAAGAGGCACGAAGCCCAAGAGGAGAGTAGTACCTATGGAAATAGGAGAGGAGGCCTTGAAGAAAGCGGTCAAACTGCCTAGAATTTTGCAGAACTAAGCAAAACGATCAGGGTTCTTTAGGTACATGACAGGCTTCAAGAGTGTTAATTATGCAAATTTTGATTGTTAATATCTCGTTTCAAAGACGGTCAAATTTTTTTTTTTAGTTACGTAAAAGACACTTTCATTAACCTTATGTTTTAATTTTATTGAATTCTTAATAAAAGACGTTTTACGAGTAAACTACCTTAAATGGCGATATAATAATTAAACAAAATTAAAAATGTTTTATTTGAGTTTTGACTCACCCTGTACAGATTTGTTTTGAATTGAAAAAGTAGTGCATTGACATAAAATTTTAACTAATATCCAAAACTCTTTACAAAAATCAAAACGATTTTCATAAAAAACTGGTTATAGCCTGGGAAATACCCTGTATAAAGTATGAGGCTGACTAGCAGACAAACCGCGAGGCGGTCCCTTTATGTTTTGACATTGTTATTCGGCAAAATCTTTGGTTTAGGTGGACTTTAGTATCATGAAAGTTTGGAAATAAATAAATATTAGTGTATTTATTGAAAAAAATGGATTAATTCAATTTGAATTATTAGTAAAAATAAGATAATCTTACACAAAGACGGGGACGAAACAACCACATTTACAATGCTATTATAAATACAATTTTTATAAATTGATTAAACAAAAAATTATGGTCGAGCAATGATTTAAAATATTTTTTTTTGGTCATTTTAAATTCAGGTGTTTTATCGTTAAACGACTATAAGAACAAAAAGACAAAAAAAAACACATTTAGCACGAGATTACAAATACAATTTTTATACCAATAATTAAGTACACCACTAGATATAAAATAAATAAAAAATCATTAAATAGCAAGACATCTAAATATAGTTTTTAGATCATTAAAGTCAAGCGTTTCGGATAAATATTACTCAATAAAACCAACAAAAACAAAAATATAACACGAGATTCCAAATACAATTTTTATACCAAAGATTCAATAATAAACAAGTATCAATAAAAAAAATAATAAATTATCAAATAGCAAGATCTCTAATTACATTTTTTAGGTCTAAAAATGTGAGATTCCGCGGATAAACCTTACTTTATCAAAATGACAAAAACCAATATTTAGCACGAAAATCCAGGTATAATTTTCAGTATGAATGATTCAATACATTGGTATAATCCAACAAAATAATAAATCATTACATAGCAAGACCTCCAAATACGTTTTTTAGGTCTTTTGAAAAGCGCGGTTCCGCGGAAAAACCTTACTTTATCAAAATGACAAAAACCAATATTTAGCACGAAAATCCAGGTATAATTTTTAGTATGAATGATTCAATACATTATTATAATTCAAAAAAATTATAAATTATTACATAGCAAGACCTCCAAATACGTTTTCTAGGTCTTTAAAATCGCGCGATTCCGCGGATAAACATAACTTTATAAAAATGACAAAAACCAATATTTAGAACGAAAATCCAGGTAAAATTTTTAGTATGAATGATTCAATACATAATTATAATTAAAAAAAAAAATAATAAATCATTACATAGCAAGACCTCCAAATACGTTTTTTAGGTCTTTAAAATGGCGCGATTCCGCGGATAAAAATAACTTTATAAAAATGACAAAAACCAATATTTAGCACGAAAATCCAGGTAAAATTTTTAGTATGAATGATTCAATACACAATTATTATTCAAAAAAATAATAAATCATTACATAGCAAGACCTCCAAATACGTTTTTTAGGTCTTTAAAATGGCGCGATTCCGCAAATAAACCTTACTTTATCAAAATAATAAAAACCAATATTTAGCACGAAAATCCAGGTAATATTTTTAGTATGAATGATTCAATAAATACATTTGTATACTACTTACTTTATCAAAATGACAAAAACCAATATTTAGCACGAAAATCCAGGTTATCATTTTGATAAAGTAAGGTTTATCCACGGAATCGCGCCATTTTAAAGACCTAAAAAACGTATTTAGAGGTCTTGCTATGTAATGATTTATTATTTTTTTGAATTATACTAATGTACTGAATCATTCATACTAAAAATTATATCTGGATTTTCGTGCTAAATATTGGTTTTTGTCATTTTGATAAAGTAAGGTTTTTCCGCGGAACCGCGCTTTTCAAAAAACCTAAAAAACGTATTTGGAGGTCTTGCTATGTAATGATTTATTATTTTTTTGAATTATAATTATATATTGAATCATTAATACTAAAAATTATACCTGAATTTTCGTGCTAAATATTGGTTTTTGTCATTTTGATAAAGTAAGGTTTTTCCGCGTAACCGCTCTTTTCAAAAGACCTAAAAAACGTATTTACAGGTCTTGCTATGTAATGATTTATTATTTTTTTGGATTACACCAATGTATTGAATCATTCATACTGAAAATTATACCTGGATTTTCGTGCTAAATGTTGGTTTTTGTCATTTTGATAAAGTAAGATTTATTCGCGGAATCTCACATTTTTAAAGACCTAAAAAATGTAATTAGAGATCTTGCTATTTGAAAATTTATTATTTTTTTTATTGAATCTTTGGTATAAAAATTGTATTTGGAATCTCGTGTTAAATGATTGTTTTTGTTAGTTTTATTGAGTAATGTTTATTCGCGGAAACGCTTGACTTTAATGATCTAAAAACTATATTTATTTAATAATTTTTTATTTATTTTATATCTAGTGGTGTACTTAATTATTCGTATAAAAATTGTATTTGTAATCTCGTGCTAAATGTGTTTTTTTGGTTTTTTTGGTTCTTATAGTCGTTTAACGACAAAACACCTGATTTTAAAAAGACCAAAAAAATATATTTTAAATCATTGCTCGACCATAATTTTTTGATTAATCAATTAACAAAAATCTAATGAATATTTGATATAAAAATTATATTTATAATCGCATTGTAAATGTGGTTGTTTCGTCCCCGTCTTTGTGTAAGATTATCTTATTATTACTAATAATTCAAATTGAATTAATCCATTTTTTTTTTCAATAAATAAACTAATATTTATTTATTTCTAAACTTCATGATACTAAAGTCCACCTAAACCAATGATTTTGCCGAATAACAATGTCAAAACATAAAGGGACCGCCGCGCGGTTTGTCTGCTAGCTTCGCCTCATTTATAAAGTCATACTATTTTGTATTGGTATATTGGGAAAAGCGAGGGCAATTCAAATAGAAATAAAACACAAGGTGTTCCATTAAAAAAAACTAACTTTGACATATATCACTTTCTTGGAGAATCCTATATAATTGAAATTATTTTCAAATTTTTACTTTTTCTGATATATACATCTCGCTGTAAAAACAGATTTTAAGAAAATCAAATAGTTTTCGCCCTACAGTCCGAGGAATGGCCGGTGGCCGACCCTGTATACTCACTTGGCATTTGGAGCAAAAACTGACAGTTGTAAAACGCGGATGTGAAGAGTTCGAAT
Organism: Psylliodes chrysocephalus; assembly: GCA_927349885.1. NCBI lineage: Eukaryota > Metazoa > Arthropoda > Insecta > Coleoptera > Chrysomelidae > Psylliodes > Psylliodes chrysocephalus. The sequence continues at coordinate 5,627,953 of OV651817.1, read as the reverse complement.
TCTATCCAGGATTTTTTCAATTTTTCAACAAATCTGTTTCACTCTAGAGGTTCAAAAATAGTTTTCACTAGAGTTTTCATTATTCCGTAGCGGTCATTATCAAAAATGTATTTGTTAATGTTCAAAGAACTTATAATATATAGTTACTTGATTTTCGGATTAAAAACTGATAATTAAAAGGTGAATAACTAGTTCGAATCTCATACAGATTTTTTTTTTAAAATCTTCGATAAATTTATTTTTACTTTGAAAATTCAAAAAACAGTATTTACAGAAGTTTTCACTATTTTATAGGGAGCATTTTGAAAACTCTTGAAGAACTACTTTTAAGAATAAATTATAAGCATCACAACTAGATTCTATATGGCGACCTTAAGATTTTAATATTGCTTTTGAACTAATAATCTGGATATAATAACCATGTTTCTATGTGAGAGGAACAGCAGAGCAAGAGATGAGTAAAAGCCCAAAAAAACTGGCCTTCAAGAAAAAATTTAACACCTGGCTTCAAAATGTAATTCGGGAAAGCCTAGTTGACTGTGAGATAATTTTATTACCCCCTTTTCATAAGACCAATGCAAACATACGGTGCAGTTATTTGGGGGCCGAAAATCCAAAACTTGACAGCTATCTGCAAACTAGAACAAATTCAAAGAACAGCATGTCTCAACTTAACAGGAGCCATGAAACCAACACCAGAGCCATGGAAGTCATTCTTAGTCTCACTCCCCTTGATATTTACATAAAATAGATTGCTACGATGACAATGACACACCTCCTCACGGTTGGAATATAACCTGATGTAGGATCTGGTGAGGCGAGACGTCGCTTTTGGCAGGAGGCGCTCGATATGCTCCCTCTGTTTCAAGCGAACATTTACTCCATCTCACCGAGATATATTATCTTCCATAAGCCATATAAAGTCATAACAGAACAAAAAGAAGAGCTGGAAGTGGCAGGTACAATTCATATCTACACCGACGGTTCTAAAACAAAACAAGGCTCAGGATGTGAAATATACTCCATATCCTTAAACCTAAACATAAAATGGGATGTGAGCAATAATACCAGTGGAGTTCAAACAGAGCTCACGGGGATTCTCATAACAGCAAAAGAAATCACCAAAAACAATATCACTGCAAGGAACATGCTCATCTATATAGCTTAATTTTCACTGAAAGGAACTTTAGATCAATAACCAGCATGGATTCTGTCAGAAAAATCTACAGTTACAAATCTATTGTTATAAGAACAAAATATTTTAAATGTTTTAGAAGATAAAGGGCAAGTTAACTCTGTTTACACAGATTTCGATAAAGCGTTTGACAGGATTGATCATGAAATATTGTTAACGAAACTAGAATCGTTTGGTATACCATCTCAGCTGGTGAAATGGTACAAGTTTTTTGACAGGTCGAAGTCAGCAAGTTAAAATCGGTAGTAATAGATCAAGATTAATTAGGGTTTCATCAGGTGTACCACAGGGCTCTCATTGTTCTCCACTTTTATTTAATATTTTTATTAACGATTTAATAGAATGCTTTAAACATTGTGAGTTCTTAATGTTCGCGGATGACCTAAAATTGTTTAGACCAATTTACTCATCTAACGATCAAGCCTTCATTCAGAATGATCTCGACAACTTAGTTAAATGGTGCGACCTTAATAACATACAGTTGAATGTTAATAAATGTTGCTTAATAAGCTTTTTTAAAGGGAACAAAAATGTAACAATATTACATTAATGATAAGCCACTATCTCGGCACAGCTTATCCATTACCAGCTGGTCATCTCGCCATAAAACGGAACGTTGGAGTTGGGACGGCTGCGCATATGGGCGGAGTCATTGCCAGCTGTCTGGGATTCACTTGCCGCTGGAAAGTGGCATTGTAGTGAACAGGAGTACAGGAGCCAACTTAGTGTATTTTATCGTGTTGTTTGTAAATAGTTTATTTTCGAGGGTACATTGCTATAATGCTTATTTTCAATCGTTGTCCGGCGCTAAAGTGCAGGAACAATACGAACAATTGTAGTTTTTTTATTAAAAAATCTGACTCCTATCTCGATAAAGTTACTTTGTCCGATTATAAGCAGCTAATTATCAAAATTTTTTCGTCCAAAGATATAGCGTATTTTATAAATATACAAGTAGGAGAAAAAATTAGTAAATTTAAGCAATATTGTTTTATAATATAAATTCAGATAGGGTATATGGTCTTGAAGACATGGGAGTTGAATACATATCTTTTAAACCAGCACTAGCTGCCACAGTAGTCATGGCTAGAGGTATATGTACGAATTAGAAACAACCACTTGCCTATTATCTAGTTAATTCTACGTGTCCTGGATTACAATTAAAGCAACTAATTTTAAACGTTATACAAGAAGTTATTAACATAGGGCTCCAAGTAGTAGGAGTTGCATGTGATATGGGCTGAAATAATTTGCAGTTAGCAAAATTACTGGATGTTTCACCGGAACATTCATATTTCATGTTTGGGAATGACAAAATTGTATTTCTCTTTGATATCATTCATTTGTTGAAAGCTCCTAGAAATAACCTGATAAAACACAATTTTAAGATTAATGATTCAATAGACTCATGGGAATATGTGAAACAATTTTATTCGTACGATAAGTCATACAATTTTCGAGGAGTTCCAAAATTGACTGAGTCACACATTTTCCTTAACAGTTTTAAGAAAATAAAGGTCAAATTAACAGCTCAAGTTTTTAGTGCTTCTGTAGCTCACAGTATGTATTTATACATTAGATTTGACGGACTCATCAGCAGCTACTACCACAGTGGACTTGATTTTAAGAATGAACCATTTGTTCGATATTTTAAATACATCGGTGGCGCAGCAGATACACAATATCAGGAAGTGTATACAGGCAACAGAAAACAAACTTGCTTTTTGTATGAGTGCTTAACTTTTTTCAATAATGTGGAAATATTTAACGGAGATGGTGTAAATGTTACAAAAACAGTTAAGTGCATATTGGGCTGGAAAATAACTATTAACGGTATTTGGTATTTATGAAAAAATTTGCAGCATTGTGAGATAAAATTTCTCGACATATCACGATTGTCTTGAAAATTTTTTGGTTCTGTTCGTCAACAATGTGAAAATAATGCAAAAACAACCCCCAATACAGTTTATACGGGCGTTCAGAAAATGACTTTGTTTAGATCTGTTACATTCAGATACAGAAAACTGCGAGGACGATGCTAGTCATGTTTTACTGCAGATGACAGATATGCCACAGAATGTGGAAGACCGGTGTGAACCTGCAGTATCTATTGAAAATGTAATCGTAGATACTGATTATAGAAAATCAGATATTTTAGAAAAAAAAAATTGTTAAATATGCAAATAGTAATAAGTGGGTGAAACGTCATTATTTTCTTTTTATAAAGCGTACAAACACTCAGATTTGGATCAGTACGGTAGCCTTTATGTGCCACATACAAATTTTATAACAGAAATTGACTGTTATGGATAACTTAGTTTCCACAATTGTTAATATTTTTAAAACTGTCACATTTATTCACCCCTATACAAATTTTCCGCATACGTACTTGCTGAACTTATATGCAAAAGCCAAAACTTATTATATGCTAAAATATGCCAATAGGAATTTTAAAGTAGCCCAGTGAAATGGAAAATTAATAATTTGGAAAAATCAGTAACTATTTTCTTAGTAGTTATGTAAGCTAATGTGCAAGTCATTTTTAATAAATATTTTGTAATATACATTTGTCATTGTTATCGTTTTTGTACTCTGATTACCATTAAAACAATTTAATACGGGCCTGATACGCGAATCGTAGCTAGTATGGTCGCCCGCTATTCCACTATACAGCACGCGAATACCGACCTACGGACTGCTAACTTTCACAGTACAAAGGTGCCGCTGATGAGATGACCAGCTGGTAGTGAATAAGCTGTGATCTCGGGTTAACTCAGTTAAAGATTTAGGAGTTATTTTAGATGAACAATTAAGATTTATTGAACACATAAATTCAATCTCAATAAAATCATCCCAATGCCTAGGGTTAATATTGCGTAACTGTTCTGATTTCTCTCTAGAATCCATAAAAAGAGTTTATTAAACATTGGTTGTACCTCAGTTGGAGTATGCTTCTATAATTTGGTCGCCACAATATCATAATATACACTGTCTAGCAGAGGAAAGAATACAAAATAAATTTCTAAGATACTGTGCCTTCAAATTAAATATTCAGGTAACTGATCACAATTATACTAGGATTTTAAATGAAATGAATATGAGCCGACTTAAGTACAGGAGACTTAAATTTGAATTTTATATACAGGGTGTACCAATAAAAACTCCCAGGCCGGATATTTTGGTAAGTAATGGAGATATTTAAATTCTGTAAAAGTCAGTTCATAGAGCGCTAGAAGAGCTTCAGTTTTAGATATAAATTCATTTTACATAGGTCAATATGTAGATGGCGCAGCGCTCAATATTTTTTGTTCGATGGGAGGATCTTTCTTATGTAGCGCATCTTATAAAAAATGCATTTTTAAGCATATTTTGTTCTATAAACTAATTCCATAAATCTAGCCATTTTTGATATACAGAGTGAGTCACTCAAAATAGTTTTATCCTGTTTTTTGGCATTAATCATTGGATTTTTAAAAAATGATAAAACAAGTCGATTTTTATTTCAAATTGAACACATTTTTACAATACAGACATCTGTCATGTGTCAACCCCCTCCCTTCCACTTCATCAACCCCTTAATTTTAAATAAGGAATGTACCATGTACGGAACATCATTGAAAAGGTAATTTTATGGGGAAGTCAGAAATATGACTTTTTATTGTGATACTTTTAATTTTAGCGCCCTCTCTCGGGATAAAAACCTGTAACGTATTATAAAGTGTGACACTTCATTTGAAAGCTAATTTAATTACTAATTCAATGCACCACATAATATTAATATAAATATTTCAATATTGCACTTGCAACAAAATAAAGTTAGCAATAATGTTTAAAATAATGCATGACTAATTTTCAAACTATTGCAAGTTGCAATATGGAGGATATTTAATTAATGTTATGTGGTGCATTGAATTAGTAAGTAAATTTCCTTTCAAATAAGGTGTCACCCTTTATAAGTTCTTTTCAGTTATTTTATCCCGGTAGAGGGCGGTACAATTAAAAGTATCGAAATAAAACAGTCATATTTCTAAATTCCCCATAAAATTACCTTTTTAATGATGTACTACACATTGTAGTGTCACACTCTATAATACGTAGTAGTTTTTTATTCCGCTAGAGGGCGATAAAATTTAAGTAACGCAATGTACAGAAATATTTCTGAATCCCCCATTAAAATACCTTTTCAATGATGTGCCATACATGGTAAATTATCTATTTAAAATTAAGGTGTTGGAGAAGTGAAAGGGAGGGGGTTGACACATGACAGATGTCTGTATGGTAAAAATGTTTTTAATTTGGAATAAAAATCGACCTGTTTTAGCATTTTCTTAAAATCCAATGATTAATGCTGAAAAACAGGATGAAACTGTTTTGAGTGACCCACTCTGTGTATCAAAAATGGCTAGATTTACCGAATTAGTTCATAGAACAAAATCTGCTTAAAAATGCATTTTTTATAAGATGCGCTACAAGAAAGATCCTCCCATCGGATAAAATTATTGAGCGCAGCGCCATCTACATATTGACCTATTTAAAATCAATTTATATCTAAAACTGAACTGTGAACTGGCTTTTACTGAATTAAAATATCTCTATTACCAAAATATCCGGCTGGGAGTTTTTATTGGTACACCCTGTATAGATTATTAAATGGTCTAGTCTTATGCCCGGAACTCTTAGAAATTATTTCTTTTAATATTGCTAATAGAGTCCTTAGGCAATTAAATATGTTCCATGTTCTATCTCACAATACAACCTATGGCATGCATTTACCTATTGAAAGAACATTGAGGGTAAGAAATCAATTGAATCTTGAGGTTACAGGCATTTCTTTTAATAAATTTAAGGCAATCTGTACGAACACACTGGAGTAAAAATGAAACATTACAGACGGATTTACACTACTTAAAATGCATTTATTAATCTAAAACTTATTTGACTTAATTTTAACTTTTTTTTTCTCTTACTTGTATTTTTTAATTTACAATTATCTGTATCATTTATATGTGTTTTGCTTTGTAATGGGGTTTTAATAAATAGATAGCAGACAAGCACTACTCATGAATTTACTTAAGGTATAGTACTAGAATGTGGTCAACTTAAGAAGGATCAAAAGTCACACCCCATCGAAAGGTAACCGTCTTACTGATTCATCACTGGCCAAGAAGGCAGCCAACCAAATACTTTATGGACTTGGCCCTTCTATTGGCCTGACAAAATCGGTAGTTACATACCTAATTAAAGAACATTCCCTTTTAAGTTATCCTGACAACACTGCAGCAAACAAATATTGACTATGACTATACAATCTGCACCTAGTCACAGGCATTCCTACTGGTATTGCCAAGTATGGAAGCATCTCCATATCATGGGGCTATCAGAATCCGCACTCTTCAGGGGGTGTGAACAAGAAGATGAGACCATCGAGCATATCCTCTACTCTTGATCGATGCTCTCATGTATTAGAAGATTTGTGTTCAGCGAATATCTGCTAACACCGGCAAATATAAGAGAAACACCTCTTGGCGACGTTGTCAACTACATTAAATCTGTAGGCTGGCTCACGAACTAGGAAATGCCTAACATCTTAGAAGGATGCAAAATAGGTCTAGGCCTAAGTGCCGTGGGGCAACCCACCCTCCACATGTTACATAAGTAGAGATACCCCTTTAGTCTTCACATAAAATTGGAACTGATGAAACAATTTGTCAAAACTTTAGACAAAAATGGTGGTTGTTTTAAGTAGGTTCTTGTGTGAATCGTTCCCGGGTCTTTCTGAAGCTAAATTAAAAAAAGCTTTACTGGAAAAAGAGAAAGATTTTCCAAGAAGGTAGACTAATGTAGCTATGTTATTTTATTATTATTTCCATGATTTTATGATTTTTTTATTTTTCTTGGTTATTCTAATAATTATATGTATATAAATTCTTAATTTTTTTACATTGTTGTACAATTTTGCATAAAAACTGTATGTGAACTGAAAACAGTTTTAAAATCAGAATAACTTAAATACCCAATACCAGTTGAAAAATTCAATTTACATTTTTATAAAGTATTTAATCACAGGCCTGTGTAATCAATTATGTGTTTTAGCTCACATAAAGAATTATAATAATATTGTATGTTTTATGTTAGTTTTTAAGAAAGTGAGTTATTTTGCCACGTATTGAGTAAGAGTGGTAAATAGGAACTGAAACAGAATTATTACTGGGCTGTAAGTTCATTAAAAAACTCTATTTTTATAAAGCCAACCTTTATTCCTTCGATATAACCTTTAAATTGAGTTTGAAACCAAAAAAAGTGGTTATTTTTATTTGTTTTATTTCCACTGGTGACATAATGAAATTTTTGTAACCAGTTTCATAATGTTCAACTTTATATAACTGGCTGCATAAAGTAGATCGTTTTGTCACTTGCTGCGATTACAAAAGATGTCACTTTATATGTCAAAATTAAAACAAAAATGTTTACAAGTACCTACATAATAATAAGTAGATATGTACTTATACTAAACGAGTTAATTAAGAAATATGTTCAATTCTGATCAGTTTTAATTTAATTAATGGTTTATATGTTTTGAATTTGATTCCATTAAATTAATCTTTGTCATTATTCAATATACCTATGTCAACAATTTCGTTATGCAATCAAAGTGGCTAGGCCGAACCTGAAATATATTATTTATTATTTTCATACCAGGCAATTTTAGCTTTTGCTTTTAGACAGAGCAGAGCCAGTGCCAGTAGTAGCAATACACATAGTATATACAATGACTATGACATGACCAAAGTTACAAGTTACACTGTACTTATCTCCAAACAAAATATACCTAATAGGGTATTAGAAATATCTAAATATCTAGAAAATAAGACTGCTACTCTTAGTAGGTAGGTACATTTGCTTAAATTTTGACAAGCAGCAATGCCCTTACCTTGGGTCCTATCAATAGGGCTAGGTTTGATCTTGTTATTTACGGATCCCACTAACATTGGATAAAAAACTTTGGGCCATAAAACTGCAAAGCATCCCACCACTATAACCAAAACAATCAAAGTTTTTTTCGGACTGAAATCGTTCACCATTTTTCCCGATATGTAGCCCGCGTTTTCATAACTTAAACTTTTAGATCGGTCCGTCATTTTCGTTCGTTCTCTACCTGTATCTTCACTAAATCGCCATTGATTCGCAACTCGCAACTGTTTATTTTAAAAACAAAATCCTGGCAAAAGCTAAAGCTTCAAAATACGAAAATACTTCCCTTAGTTTATTGGCTCATGTATTCCATGCGGTGTTGCCAGATATACAGTTGAAAATTCTCAAGAAGGAAAAATATTTTATAGAATAATTTTATTTGCCGTTGATTTTATAAAAACGAAAACGGTTTAACTAAGTACTCAAGCAATTTAAATAATAAAATTTGATAACTCAAATAACTTCTGCAATAATTTAGTTTTGTAAAATTAAATATAAATAGTAATAGTAGTATTGAGTGTTTATAAATACACTTGTACAAAAAATATCTATTGTGTGTGTCCCTCACAGATTATTTACTTTTCCTGTCCCTTTCTAACGTAAAGGATATGTTGTCTCGACACCTCCAATTCTATTTCTCCAAGGAAATTTAGAATTTTAATATGTGATACCAATACCAAAAGCTGATGGGCAGATCGTTCTTTTCCATCTGGTATGTACATATGTACCTATTTACAGTGTAGAGCCCCAGTATATATGTAGAGCGTCGAAATAATCCGGATTAATTGTGACCGGACCATGTCCGAATTTTCGAAAAGAACCAAAAAAAGGTCGCTTGAGTTCATAACAATAAGCGAACTTGCTAAAACCGTTAATAATTATTCACTTTTATGGTTAAATAATTGAGCAGATAAATAAAACCATTAATGCACTTATATGTATTTTAATGAAAGAATATCGAAGTTATATATATTTTTTAAATGCGTGGGTTTGATCTCAGATGGCTATTTTACACAGAGCCGGTCTGCAAAATGTTATGTTTAAATTGAAAGATGTGTTAATAAATTTAAACACTAGGTATAGATGCATAATTTTTTTAACTCGGTGTCTATTTCTAAATTGGAAGTCTAAATTTCAGTAAATTACTTAATATTTATGTGTGTTAAAAAATGTCAATGAGAGAGAGCTAAACTGAATATTTTCCCTTCACTATATTTCCAATGAATTTATAAGTGTAGTTAAAATGTGTACAATAGGTAATAAAAAAGTGACTATTACCTATCACACGATAAAAGTAAAACAGTCTGAATGGTATTTCAAGTGGAGACTATAAGGCGTCGATGTGTCGGGCGGATATCGAGATATATGTCGTTTATTATTTCACTCTTCATATTTTTCATGCCTTGTGAGCTGTAATTTATTTATTTATTTCTATTTATTTTTTACTTCTATTTATATCTTATTTCTATGTACTTCTATTTTTTTATTTACATTTTTATTTATTTATTTTTATATGCACTAACGACGATCGTACACAATCGGGATGGAACTTCTAGGATGTCGGGACATCGAAATATGTTGTTGTCAAAGTGTCGGGACATTTAGATAAGTGTATATACACATATATTTTTCATGCTAGAGCTTGCCGTCAGTTTATTAAAAATCAAAGTTATATTCATTGTGGCCAAAATTAATTTCTTCGAATAGACAGAAAATAGTCGCATCTGGCAACACAGCTTTCGTTTCAATCGGTCGAGTCCGTTTCTTGATTAAAATAAATATGCTATACATGTTACAGGACAGGCTTCCAAAAAGATTGACATGGAGGATAGATATGAAATTTTTTTTACCCATCATCGGTGTCATCAAATAATAATGGTGTCACATACTACTGTCGTAGTATAACGACGTTGTTAATTTGTTTTCTTAATTTAACGTCAGCCTCTTTCTGACTATGACTAGGTACAGGATGAATAATTTATTCAGCTGGTTTGCAGCAAAATTTGAAGAAACCACAACTTATGCCTTATGGAGTTGAGTTTGACAAAACACTTTGCAAAAAAGTTTTAGTAAATTTCTACTAAGCGGTTTTGATTATTACCTTGAATTATTCCTAAATTGATTATAAATCAATAAATATATTTCACTCATTCTCATTTTTGTAATAATTAAGTCGCAGTTATTATGGTCGGCATAGGGATTTATTTAGTGCTTTTTCTCAATTTTGGAAGTTATTTTGACTAAATTGCAGGACTAATGAAAAGCAGTTTTGTAAGTGATTCATAGTCCTTTTATTTTTGCAGCCAAAATCCAAATCGTAAAAAATATTGGGTACGCGCTGCAGAATACTATTAGATTGTATTCTAACTTTAAATAAATAATTATTGTACAGAAGGATTAAGATTAGTATTAATAATAATGCGGTACAACCAACATAATGTCAAGTTGCAAAGTTGCTTCAGGATAAGGTTAACGTTTTAATTTCTGACAGATCAATTCTTCTGCTAGACTGCCACAACACCTTCGTAATCTAGATGTCTTTGCTAGAAAGTTGTATGTAGTATGAAAACAAATAGAGGATATGGCATCTTTTATGATTGGGCATCGCAAGTAAATTGGAACCCCTAACCTGCAAACTTCTTAGTATAAACTTGGGCTGTTGTCATTGTAATGCAGAAAGCCTTAAGCTCAGAAATAAAATATATTCAGTATACACCTATGACAGCAGAAGAGAACATCATATTTGATCTAAGACAGAATGAATTACAATTTCACAGCTAATATATTGTAGTAATTGACAGTTATTTAACAGTAGTGTGTCTCTCTTAGTTATCTGTATTGCTACTGCCTGTTTACTCTTTGGTATATTTACTAGGTATACATATTTTCTTTCTGAATCTGTATATCAGATAGAGGAATGAATGTACATTTAAAAAATATATTTGAACACTTCTGATAAAGTTATGAGATTATTAGCTATTATTTGGATATATAACAAATGTTCTTGCAATTGGGTGTTAGTAATGAACTATTAATTATTAAATTACTTAATTATAGGTATACCTACCTAATTTAGCTATAATTACTTAGTACTTAATTTACTGGATAACAAAAAATATAATTTACAATAAAAAAGTTGATAGGTATGTACATTTTTGTCTTAAGGTTAAAAATGGCAATGAAATAATTTTCATGTTTTAACGAACATGTCGATATTTTTTATACATTATAAATATAATGCATTGCCAATTTGTTTAGACTTTACTATTAGGTCATTTCCTTTGCATTGAAAGTGTAGCAACCACTTCTGAAAATACTGTTACATTTATACAAATTAGGTATTTTCCTTTGCATCGAAAATGTAGCACTGAGATACGTCACTTCTGAAAATATCGTTCCATCCATACAATTTGTATAAATGGAATGATATTTTCAGAAGTGGTGTAGCTCAGTGCTACTCTTTCAACGCAAAGGAAAAGACCTATTTATTAACTGCTACATTAATATCTTCTTAGACAATATAGGTACATCATTGCTACCTTTTAGAAATGTTTTATTTCATCAAATGATTAACTAGTAAAACACTTTTGGGATTTCTTTGTTATAATTTGTAAACACATAATTATTGAACTGTTCTTCAAAAATGTTGTAACTTATAGAGCAAACAATATTTATCACACTAAACTATTTATTTAAAGTTTATTATTCAGCTCTACTTCGAGCCCAGTTTCCTGGTCTATCCTTTGTAAGTGAAAAATCAAAATCCCATACACCTTGATTCATCCTAGGAACATCATCTGGTGGTGTGACTGACCAACCATTATCAGCAGCTATTTTTCTACATACACCCAAAATTCCAAAAAACATTCCACAATTAAATCCTATGATAGTTCTTTTGGTCCAAGCTCCCATAATAGTACCTAAAAAGAAATTTAATGCATATATGTTCCTAATTAAAAAAGGGTAAAACTATTTCATATAGAGTTACATTCCTATTTTTATGAACCCAGCATCTTTGATAGCTAGGTAGGGGATTAGTTATTTACCTGATGCAAAGCCCCCAATAAACCAATTCCACAAATCATCCTTCTTGCGTAAACTTGCTGCAGAATTTGTTACCATAACAAATGTAGCACTTGCGCCTATAACGGGGAATCCTACATATGCATAACGTCCTAAAGTTGACAAGTAGCTTTTTGGATGAGACCATGCTAGAACATCAAAAGTTCCCAATCCCAAAGCAGTTAAAGTTGCTGGTTTCATGACACACAATAACTTTTTGTCGACATCCTGGCCATCAGGAGTATCGAAATACTCGTATCGTTTTGTTTCTTTGGCCATTCTTTTAAATTATGTAAGATGTCAAATAGCCAAATTGTAAAGTATACGTCAAAGTCAAAATATCAAAACATAACCTAATACGATTTTCTTCTAATTATGGTCTCGACCATGGTACGCCTCGATATTACAAAATAAATTTGTAATTAAAAACTTCAATTTTATAATTTTTTTATGAATCTATTTTTACTAGGCTTTTGAAATAAAAAGATAAAAAGGATCTTTACATTATATATTTTTTTAAATATATTTACCTTTTATAAGAAATAAGAACATGACATAAAAAAATGTAAAACAAACATATGTTAAATGTCATGTCATGTCACTGCTGACACTCGCTGTCAACAAAAAAATCCAGTGATAAAAAGATTGTTTTGAGTTTGGGGAATGGATTGTGCTGTAAAATAAAATGAAGCAAGATGAACTAAATCAGTAAAATGGCAGAAGACAAACTATTTGTATCTTTTGCATGCCAAAGATGTTCGCAATCATTACGTTTAGACGAATCATTAAATTCATTCAGTGAACATACTTCTGCAGAGTTGAATTGTGAGTCTTTCCTTTTGTTTTTACTCTCATTATAAGTTATTATTTCGTAGTGCCCATCTATTCAAATCCAGAAGTTGATTTGGAATCACAAGCAACTAGTTTTGACCACTATGTACCTCCATGCAGATTATCAGACTCTGGCAATGGGGCAAATGGATTCATGTTAATATCTGATGAAAATGAAGTAGATCTACTCAGTCATCAGTTTAAGGTAACAAATCTTAAAACATTATTATTGTTTCATCAATCAATGTTATTAAAAAAATTATAAATATTTCTAACATACCATAAGTAGATATAAATGGTGTAAATATCTTTTTGGGTACTACTATATGGAATTATTATTAGTTTTCTCATTCACTATGGTTAATATTCTGGGATAATATCCTTGCTTTATTTATTTGGAGAATTATTTGGATTAAAATACTTGAAAAGCATATTACTTAGGCCCGTATTTATCTATTTATAAACAGATCTCAGGTGAGAAGAACTAAAATCGAAGTCCAGTTATTTCACGTGAATTTAGAGATGGGTAATAACATTCTTAAATGTACTTAATAGTTATGGATTTGTTAATGTCCATTTATACATTTCAGTGCTACACTGGAACTCTAGAGAAGTTATATAACCGAAGTTTGAATTTCGTTTAAGGATGACTCGGCCGAGTCCGACTCAACTGAGATCTGTTTATAAATATGGGCCTTATAACGGCCCTAGGCCCTACACGCTACGATTTTTGTGAGATTTGAATTGTACAGTCCATTGATTCAGTCTATAACTCAATGTGAAGTGCTTGATCTGACTCACATCTGGCCTCCATTAGACACCCTTTAAATTATTTTTGAGACAACTAAAAGATATATGAAGATACAAGTGGATGAAGGGCCTATGTAACATTTTTTTTAAATGGTGTTTTTTTGTGAATGAAGGGATTATATACCTAAAATTTGTTTAAAATGTCTCCTGTGACAATATATCATCAAATATAGAAGTTGTCAGTGGATAAAGAACCCATATACTAGGGAATAACTGGCAAATAATAAAGTTTAACACAAATATCTCGTAAAAATGATTTTGCTACATAGGCCCTTCATCCACTTGTATCTTCATATATGCTATTGGGTGTTTTAAATTAAATTTTAATAAAGTTGTTTAAATAGTAACCTCATTATTATAAACTGGATTTTTTTTTTTAGGTTCAGGCTACATTGTTTGATACTCTTTCTGGCCATTCTTATATTGATCATCCCCTATGTGATGAATGTACTGATAATCTTATAGAAATTTTGGACCAACAGCTAAAAATCACACAAGAAGATTATGATGATTATAGCACATATTATAAAATGTATGGTTATTATTTATTTCTAATAGGTATCTTTAGTAAAATAATTATTTACTGAAACCTATTTACTTCAAAACATATTTTTTTGAGGATTTATTTTGTTTACCAACTTTATATTTTTTTATATATGTCTCAGTTAATTTTAACCTTCTTACTATTTAGAATCATTTTATGTGAAGAATGGACCTAGTGAGTCCTAAGTGCTGTGGGGCAACCCACCATCCCCATCTTACAGTTACAGATTATTTTATGAACTTGGTTTCTATTATTTATTTAGTAATGCTAGGATAAAGTACATTCTTGAAAATATCTTGTTAGTGGATTATTAAAGAATATCCTATTTTGTTTTCATCCACATTTATAAATTTATAAGAACCTATGAAATACCAGCTTTCACTTCTGCGAGCATGGTAAAACCAATTGATTTTGTATTTATATTTCCTAACATAGGTTGCAAAGTGATAAAGATGAACCAAGATTATCCGATTTAGAGAAAGAATTGAATGATTTGAAAGCAGAAGAAGTGAGATTATTGGATGAGTTGAATGCACTAGAAAAAGAAGAAGAGGAAACACAAATGGCTATCGAAGATCAAGAAGTTGTTGCTAAGAAAATATCAAAAGAAGAAGATCGATATTGGAAAGAGTATACTAGACATAAAAAAGACTTTTTGATTCTCGAGGAAGAGGTCAGGAGGTAAACAAATGTTTTTACCATACCATTTTCCTTAGCGAATCTGCATTTCATTTTCAATTTTTTTTTTTCTAGCCTAGAATGCCAGATGAATTATGTTACAGTTCAATTGGATAAACTTCAAAGAACTAATGTTTTCAATGCTACATTTCACATATGGCATAAAGGCCATTTTGGAACGATTAACAATTTTCGCTTGGGTCGTTTACCTTCAGCTCCAGTGGATTGGTCAGAGATAAATGCAGCTTGGGGCCAGACAGCTTTGCTACTTTCTTCTTTGGCCAGAAAGATTAATCTTACATTTGAAAGATTTAGATTGGTACCATTTGGTAACCATTCACACATAGTGGTATGTATTAAAAAAAAAATGAAACTTACAATTCTGGTAATAATATAGAGTTTGCACTACAAATAAGTATTATTTTTTCAATAAATTAAATTACTTTTTAGTCTCTCGAAGAAGATAAAGAACTTCCCTTATATGGTTCAGGTGGGTTTAAATTTCTGTGGGACACCAAATTTGATAGTGGAATGGTAGCTTTTCTTGACTGTCTTCAGCAATTCCAGGAAAAGGTTGAAACGTTGGAAAAAGGCAACAAAGTCTTTTGTTTCCCATACCGAACCAATAAAGGAAAAATTGAAGACAAAGATGCTAGTTACTCCATAAAGTAAGTGAATAGAAGGTTACAAATAAAGCAAAAAGTACACTCATGAGTATCTATGCTGGGATATAGATTATATTTTTTTTTAACAAAGTATATATGTATAATTTAGGGGTGTAAGTAATTCATGGTTTAATAGCTAATTGCAACCAAAGACACATGTGGTTGTGGACAGAGACAACAGAGATGTGTAACTTAATAGGAAAATTTGTGTCCATTTAAATTACATATATGACTTTTCTTTCTCTTTTACATTGATCTTAACATATATTTATCTCTCTCCCATAAAATGAACACCAATCTTAGAGGTCGCTGATGTTGCTGGTTTTTTGACGTCGACGTATCGATTAGAACTGACAATGTTATGAATGTTGTTATGAACATGTGCATTTTATTAAAATTAATTTAATTTGGGCCCCGTTTATTTCTGAGTCTGATTTTGTTGTTTAATTAATTTTCTTTGGGGGAGGAATTTTTATTTTCCCATATTATTTTTTACATGAAGCAATTTCTGGAACCAAACCGTTTTTGTACACGTTTCTTTCTAGAGGTAAGTAATTTCCAATTTATTAAGACAACCACTGTATAATGTGTGTGTTTAATAATATATTACAAAATGGCTATAATTATTTTAGGTGAATTGGAACAGAGATCCATTTTTACAGCTACTTTTGTTCATTAAGTAGGTAGATGAAAGTCTGGACAGCTTTAAGTTCCCACCTACTAGAAAAGTAAAATGTATGCTGAGTAAAAAATCTCTGCACATGTAGTATTGGCAAAGGACTATTGAAATGATTGGCTATTTCCTACATACATCTACCTCTAATAGCCACTCTAGTGGCTATTAGAGGATTGTAGAGTCTTTTAAACGAAGACAAAAATTGAATCACAAAAGGGCAGAATTTTAAATCGGGATGCATTGGAAAATAAATATTAAATGAATTATAAAGGAAATAAAGAACAAAAAAAAACATTTTTTTTTAATAAAAGATAAAACTTGAACAATTTATGCAAGAAACAGAAAAAAAAAACTATTTAAAAAAATCCATGTCCGTCAAATATTAAGTCCGTATTTGTTTAATAATTTTATATGAAGAGGTAGAGCATTATAGAACTTTGGCCCTAGATAATTTACACTGTTTTTAAAAAACTCACTATTTGGTTTTGGTACTTTAATGCACATGTTTGATGAAGTTCTAGTGTTATGTGTATGTTCTAAAGGGTTTTTTAAAAATTAATTTTTTTGTATATAACAACACACTGCGTGAATATATATAAACATCTAACATTGCTAAATTTTTCATTATATAAAGTTATGGTGGGACACAATCTATCACTTTCATATATTAACTTCAAGATTTTGTTTTGAATAACATTTAACTGATTTAATGTAGTTCCATACAGGCCTCCCAATACTAAGTTTCCATATCGTAGTATAGATTCTACTAGACTGTAGTATAATGTTATTAGTAGATCCTGGTTGAGAAATTGTTTTAGAAGATAAAATTTATAATTCAGAAATCCAAGTTTTTTTGCTATATATATTATATGGCAGTCCCATTTTAAGTGCTGGTCTATAATTATACCTAAATATATGGATGTTTCTGTTTCCTGTATGTCTAAATTTTGACATGTTAAACTTCTAAATTGAGGTCGATCAGCCACTGTCTTTGAAAAAGCAATGTAATTTGTTTTGTTAACATTCAAAGACAATTTAAAAACATCCAGCCAGTTTTTGACATGTTCCATTCCAGCTATAGCATGTGTCTTGATGGCTTCCCAATTTTTATCACTGAAGACTAAACACTGTATCATCAGCATATGTTACAACTTTACCTTGAATATCAATCTGAGTTAAGCTCTTAATGTATAAATTAAATATTATAGGTCCCAGAACAGTCCCTTGAGGCACTCCGATTTGTATATTTTCAGGGTTACTCACATTGTCTCTGACCTAGAAATATGGCTATACACTTGTTACCAGTATTCATTTCATCAGTAACATATGAAGTCAATTCATGCATAGCATCTCCTGAGTTAAGACCCTCAGTAAAGCCATATTGGTGCTTGGGAAGTAAGTCATTAGTTTTTCACACATTTCTCAAATATTTTGGCCACATTACTAATTAAACTAATAGGTCTATAGTTAGTTATTAATTTTGGATTACCAGCTTTATAAATAGGTGTTATAATTGAAGTTTTAAATTGTTTAGGTACGATTCCTGTATTAAAAATACAATTAATTATATGCATTAAAGGTTCCAGTAAATACGGATGTAGTAGTTTCAGATGTTTTACTGTTATACAATAAAATCCCGGTGCACTATTGTTTTTTAAACTATTTATGTGTTTTATAATATCGTTCTCGCATATCGGTTTCAGAAACATTGATTTTTACGTGACACAAGAAAATCCACATTACATTCAGGGATATTTGTGAACATATTAGTGCCAATAGTCGAAAAGTAGTTATTGCAGTAATTCGCCATTTCATTATCATTTTCAAATTCCTCATTATGTTGGTTAACAATCTGTAAATTTGTATTATTTTTTTATGATTTTCATTAGTTGCTTCAGAGATTAATTGCTTTTTTCAGATCATTTTTGTTTTGGTTTATTTTATTGTTATAATAGTAATTTTTATTTTTTGATATTAGTTTGTTTAAATTATTTCTAAATGTTTTATAGTGAGTTTGTTTGTTAATAGTATAGTTTTTTTGTAGATCTTTTTTAAGTTTATCCCTAGTTTTAATAGAATTAATTAAACCATTCATTATCCATGGCTTTATTTTTTTATGGATTTTAATTTTAATATTTTGAGTGGTTTGACATGTTTCAATGATATTGAGATACGTGTCATAAAAAAGTTGTGTTGCAATTTCTGGATTATTTTCATTGCAAACACTTTCCCAGTTTACTGTTTCGAATTTTTGTTTTAATTTATCAGTATCGATTTTAGTTATAGTTTTATATGTATTGTAGGAACTTGTGTAGTTTTTGGCAGATTGTGAGATATTTATCATAATAGGATCATGATCAGTCATATCATAGCTGATTACATAAGAGTTCACCGATAGATTTTCAGTCTTAATATAGTTTTTTAAGAATATATGATCCAAGCATGCTTTACTTTGTGGCCTCGTAATAGTGTTTATGTAAGACATGAAACCATGGGAGTAAAAAGTTGCTTGGTAATCAGTAGTTACTTGATTGGTTACATTTAGGAGATCAATATTAATGTCCCCTATGAATATTTCAATATTTCTATTTAGGTGATTTGGTATGAAAATCCCTTATAAATGTGTGTGCAGAGGTTTGAGGAGACCTGTATACACCTGTAATTCCAATGGTCTGATGATTGACTTTTAGATTTATTTTAGTGACACAAATATCAGAATATTCCAGTTTAAGTATATTTAATTCTGCATTTAGATTTGACCTGACCAAAATTACAACACCATCATTTCTGTTAATGTTACTATTGTTATAGTGGGTGGTGAAGCCATCTAGGTTAAATTAAGAAATAGATTCTAATTGGAAACATTCAGTCAAAACTATTATATCACAATAATTAATTTTATAACTTTCTAGAAATACATTTAGGAGTTTTTCATTTAAATTAATTTTATTTGTTATATTAGCAGTATCAACGACTTCATTAATCGAATTAATTTGAATAGAATATATTAAATTATTTTCTTGATTAATAATCATGAACTATTTGAATGTGTGTACAAATATTAGTTACGTTATGTTATTGATCTGTATACTCGGTTTTATTTTGCAATATCATTTGATGATATTTCAAAGAGAGACAAGTCAAATCCAGTGCAGAATGGTTGTAGTCGTACTCAGCTTTATATTTTTCGTTAGAAGTTTTACAGTTCTTATTATTAATATTATTATTTGCTTTGTTTATAGAATAGATTAGACGACTAGTTGGAGAAGGTCCAACTAGTCACCAAATTAGGAGACTAGGAAAACTTTTATATGACTGGGGACACAACAGGAATGCACATACACAAGATATACAAACAGACGACATAACAGGGGTAAGCCTTCAGCAACGTCCTGTTTAAATGATGATAGTATGTCATCCTTCATTCCCTTTTAGAAGGCATAGCATATAAATCTATTGATCTTGATGACCCTAAGAGGAGTTAGCAGGGGGGTGTACGGAATGGGTCTAGCAGGTTTCGATCCAGTTTACAGGATGGGAACTTACTCGACTCGGGCCTTATACATTTGTGTGAGTGTATGTGTGTGTTTGTTTCGTTTCCACGGTTTCTATTAAAATAAACATAACATATCGATACCTTTTTGCCAGTCTAACGTAAGCGACATTTGTTCAAATGGCACTTATGATAGTCTGGCAAAAGGGTATCGATATACTCTATATTTTATAAAATATTTGTTACCTTTCTTTGTAATTTGTCACAAAATGATACAAGGTACTTTCTATACGTAGCAATTGTAAAGTCTATTCAAATTTAATTTACGCCTGATGTAAACAGAAGCAGGTGGACGCTAAAATTGAGCAGGGCTGTATTTTACTTTTCCGTCTTGCAAAAATGTAAAATAAAAGAGTGTAATTGTGAAATTATTTTTTTATTACGATAAAAACATATTCTGTAAAGTAAAACTATAAAATAAATGTCATACACGGTCTCCCAGACTTTAGTGACATTTCTGGACGAAGATAGGTGAGCGACATAAACTGCGTTAACCTGCAATACAAATTAATAAATGTATTTGACTTTAAAAGAGATGGTTGCATTATATTTAGTTCATTACATATGTCTACTGTGATACAGAGCATTAAAACAATCATATTATAAAATTATATTGTACAGGGTGTCCAAATAATTGCAAATTCTTTAATAGCTAATATATATCTACTAAAAGCATTAAAAAAACTTTAAATATAATATTTGAATTTGGTATTTGATTTAAAATTGTGCATCTTAAAAAGAAACCTTTTGTATTTTTGATAACTTTTGTTATTTATTGTTCTTGTTCTACTAGTATTTAGATTAGACAACTTGTACCCTGTATTATAGCAATCTTCCTTACTTGACTTAGCACTATTCTGAATCGGATAAATTAGTTAGACTTGAAAGGCTATCTTCATTAATCAAAATTACAAGTGGTTCTACCTGAACCTCTATAATTTTATCTAACTCCCACATTTTTACTTCAACTCTTTGGCGAACATGGTCGATACACTTTTTCCATTTTTCTGGAGAAATTAATAATATTACTTCTTCAAAAAGAATTTTAATGTCTCCAGATTTAAATGTTGAGTTTTTATCTGCTACGTATTGTTTAACGTCAACCTAGATTAATTCAATAGGGTTAAGTTCACAATGATATGGAGACATGTGAAGTATTATGTTGTTTTGCTGCTTAGCCATTTCATCTATTACATACCTATCATAATGTTTATATGGCTTACCAAGTTTTAGAAGTTGGATCTTAAGCATTTGGTAGTCGAATTTAATTTTTTTCCCTTATAGCCATTTTTAAATATCACCTTTTTTAGACGTAGATATTTTTTCCAGCTTTCTCGAATAATAATGCAGTTATCTTCTAATTTTGGTAGAGTATTTGAAAACCACTCTTTGAACGATTCTCCACACATTTCTTCATGGTAGCCACCGGATTTTTCAACTCAAATACATAAAGTGCATTAGAGACAAAGCCTTCTTCACTTCCAATATGGCATATAATGAGCTGTTTTTACGCACATACCTGATGGGTTTTTAAAACCAGTTAAAAGTTCATCCAAAAAGGCTTGTCTGGATGAAAAAACCGACATATCGAAACATACTTTTGATTTGGTGTGGCCTGCGTTAATCCAAGTCTCATCAAGATAATATATTTTTTGCTTTTCTTCCCTGTACCGTTTTATTTTTTGTGGCGTAGGACGAAACAATTTCATTTTTGTCTAAAAGCAAACTATTTTTTCCTCGAGTTTTAAATTTAAAATTAAGGGCTTTGAAAAGCTTGTAAAATGTAGTTCGCTTAAAAGTAGACAAATATGGATCATCGTTGACTTCTTATAAAACCTTATCAATTGTTGGAAGTTAATTTCTAAAGAAGAATTGATGTACTTTGCGCCTTATTGCATTTTTATCAAAATCATCCACAGAGCCACTAATTTGTTTATAACGTAGCTTTCTTTTTGGTTCAGAAAATTTATGAATCTGCCTATACTCCTTCATAACATTAAAAACGGTTTTAGCGCACATCCCTGTTTTATCAACAACTCTCCTTTCAACATCATAATATCAGGGTTCTATAAAATTTAATGCTTATAAATATTAAGAACCATTTCTTTAGTACGGATGACCAAATGTCCCTTTTCCAGTCGCTTTTTAG
Source organism: Psylliodes chrysocephalus (assembly GCA_927349885.1). Classification (NCBI taxonomy): domain Eukaryota; kingdom Metazoa; phylum Arthropoda; class Insecta; order Coleoptera; family Chrysomelidae; genus Psylliodes; species Psylliodes chrysocephalus. Next base: position 5,605,818 of record OV651817.1, on the reverse strand, counting down.
AAGGAGTAAAGACATTTTTCTGGACTTTATCTGCTGTATCTGTGAAGGACATAGTGTCACGCAGCAATTACAAAATATAGTCAATTAAATGTCCATAAAATAGAGTAAAACATGTTCAAACTAACAACAACCACAAAAACAAAAAAAAATAAATAACACAATATATGTATATCTAAACTATAATATAATGAATTATAATCAATCAAACATACAAAATGTCCAAACTAACCAACACGGTGAATGCTACCAAAACGCCGTTTATAATTATCCAAATTGAACTGAATTCGACTCTGACAAAAAATATTTGCGCGACGTTTAAATGACAAACGACCGATTAACCAATAGAAGCGCAAAAAAATGTCACGTGAGCTGTTGCTGTATGGGAGAAATTGTTTTGACGCGGCGTAAATGAAATCAGTAGACCAAAGACATTACAACTAAGAGACCAAATTGTTTACATTTTTATGTGGCAAATCATTATTCCCACCAGATTCTCGTTTATTGCGTCTTGGCCGTTTTTATCAGTCTGTCAAAAATATTTGGAGAAATTACTTTCGAAAAATAAAATTTGATGTGTCCTGTAACTATAATTGTATATTATATAAATAAAAATATGTTTTTAATCAAATTATTCTTTGAAGTTTTAATATAAGCTAAATTTTTTATTAAAAAATCAATATTAATCTAAACAAAATATTAGGGTTTCGAAGAACTCCGTAAATACGGCAAAGATGAATATCTTATTTTACGAATTTACAATTTTTATGAATGAAATGTAGTACCGTAACCAGCCGCAACAAAGAATACCTACCCAAGAAGCGAAACTGAATGAGTTTTGGTATGTACCAAAACAAGGGAACTTAATACACTGGAAAACGTATGAAAATTAATCAGTTTTTGTCGTTTGGTTCATAAGAATTAAACACATACTAAAGTAACAATGACAGACAGAAAATTCTTACTGTGTTCATTATGTCAAATAGATTATTTTAATAACAAAATAAGTTCTGTAGGTACAATAATGACAGTCACTACACAATAGCGATAGCAGATGACCTGGTCATTCTGCAAATATTGGGAATTTTGAGTACAATTATGGAACAGTTGTGCAAGGACCATTCACTGTCTATCACTCCCAAGAAGACAGAAATAATCCTTTTCACAAGGAAAATGATGAAAATAGAATTAAAACCTACAGAGCTCCTAAACACAAAACTGAACTTTGCAACATAGGTGAAGTACCTTTAACAACAAGTTAACTTGGAACTCACACTTATAAACAGAGTCAAAAGAGCATACATTACTTATGAACAATGCCGCCGAACCGTGGGGCGCACCTAGGGTTTCTCCCCCAGAGTCGTCACGTGGACTTACTTGGCCATCATAAGACTTATGCCAACATACGGTGCAGTTGTCTGGATACCGAAAATCCAAAAATTGACAACTATCCGCAAAATAGAAACAATCAAATAACAGTATGTCTCAACACAACAAGAGCCATGAAAACCTCACCAACCAGAGCCATGTCTCACTCTCCTTGATATTTACATCAAGGAGTTTGCTCTGATGACAGTGACACGGCTCTGCACGGTTGCAATAGAACCTAATGTACAATCTGGTGGGACGAAACATCGCTTTTGGCAAAAGGCGCTTGATACACTCCCTTTAAGCGAACATGAACTTCATCTCACCAAGATATATCTTCCATAAGCCATATGAAATTATAACAGAACAAATAGAAGAGCCGGAAGTGGTATCCATCCAACAATGGGGTCGCCTTAAGATGGCTCAAAGGTGACGCCACATAAAAAGGTAGCTGATTCACTAGCCAAACAGGCGGCCAACCAAATATTTTTTGGACCTGCCCCTTGAATTGGATTGACAACATCGGTAGTGACAGATATTTAATTAAAGAATATTCCCTTGTGAAATTCAAGGAAAGATGGGATGAAACAAGAAACTGCTGAGTTACCAGGAAGCTTTTAAGTTACCCTGACAACACTACAACAAACAAATACTTGACTATGATTAGACAGAATCTGCATCTTATCACAGGAATTCTGACTGGTCATTGCCAAGTACGGAAGCATCTTTATATTATGGGGCTGTCAGAATCTGCACCCTGCAGGGAGTGCAAACAAAAGGATGAGACCATTGAACATATCCTCTACGATTACCAGTCGCTCTCATTTATTGGAAGATTTGTTTTCGACGAGTATTGGTTAACACCGGCCGATATAAGAGAAGTACCTCTTAGCAATGTTGTCAACAACATTAAATATGTAGGCTGCCTCACGAGCTAGGAGGTGCCTATCATTTTAGGAGGATACACAATGGGCCTAGTGAGGCCTTAGTGCCGTGGGTAACCCTCCCTCTACCCGTTACATATCAAGAAGTACTATAGATATAGCTGTAAATGCATTTTGATTGCATCCTGATAGCTTGGTTCCTCGAAGTGAGTTTGTCATATATTTTAATTATTGTTTATTTACTGTTTTAATTCGAATGGTTTGAAAAACAAAAAAAAATATATTTAAACAAAAGACTAAGAAATTAAACGTAGGCGTAAATTATCAATATAGGTAATACTGATTTAGAAATTATAAAAAAAAACATTGACAGCCAGATGCAAAAACGTTCAATAAAATTTACGAATAACGAAATTTTTTTTTCTTGTAATACAAATTTTAAAACTATCTAATTTCTAATTACTATTAGTTAAATACTACTACTTAACTATATTGCAATTTTCACAAAACGCTAATAATAATAATAATAATAATAATATACCAAACGTTGCTCTACATAAATTGACAGTTATATTTGACGTTAAACCACCTCTAAAACACTGAGAAAACTTGGCAGTTTTTTTTCCACGAATCGCCCATTTAGTTTCGCTTCTTGGGTAGGTATTCTTTGGCCGCAACGTTGCCAATCAGGTATAACAGCTATTTTGTATTTCTGACAGTTTCTGTGTGACTTATTGATTTATTCATTTGTAAAATACTATTTTTGTGAACTTTTGTGAGAAATATAAAGAATTATGGTACATGCATGTGTAGTGTTCAAAAAGGTAGATAGATCATTTAAGTCGAAATGTATGGTTCCATCGGTAAGTATTTTTAGGTTAAGGTATGTTGTTTTCATTTGAACCAGTGGAGTAGGGCTTGTACAAGATTTGATACAATTTCTTATAGAATTTAAATTATATAGGATCACATAGTAAATTGTTTGAAAAATGATTATCCAATCTAATTTTTCAGACAATTTACTGCAGGTTTGATAATATACAATTTAAATTATACAAGAAATTGTACCAAAAACTTGTGTAGTCTAAAACAGTTTTTAAAGTGATATTGCTTTTATAAATTAGTAAATTTTTCTTATACCAATAAATAAATATTGAATAGTAGCAAAGAAAATTTAACGTAAAATGTAGAATACCTTAAAAATGATTTACCTATTGAGCACCTATACATATTTTTTATAACTCTATTTAGGTTTCCGCAAGATCCTGAGAAAAGAAAACTTTGGTTTTCTCTAATAGGAATCCTTGAAAATCAGCCCTTTCGAAAAAAGCCAGAGTTGTGTTTAGAACACTGTTTTCCTGAAAATGTTTTGATACGTGCAAATGGTACTAAGGCATTGTGCAAGGCATCCATTAAACAATGGATGCGAAAAGAGTCTCAGGAATGGTGGAACAACTATCCAAGACTGAGACAGGCCAAACAGTTTATCAAGGAACCATCGGCCAAGTTCACGAAAGACCTACTGGATCAAAAGCGTCAAATCGTTAGGATAACAGTAGGCCTTCTTACTGGACAATGTCGCCTCAAAATGCACATGAGTGTCATAAATGTAGCAGAAGAAGCAACTTTGTGCAGGTTCTGTGAAGAAGAAGAGGAAACAATATTCCACGTCCTGTGCCAATGTGAATGCCTGGCTGGAACGAGGTTTCTAAAAGTGGGCGAAGAAAAGCCAATTGCATGCAACTACATGCGGGAGCCACTGTCAAAGCTACTGAGACTAATTAAAAAGACCAGGCTAGACGACATATTCTAAAACAAACAGGAGTCCCACAATAGATCTGAAAAGGTCGCGGTGGACAAGGACAAATAACGTCCAACTCATAATCTAATCTACCTACATGAAAAAATCATCATAATTATATTACTAAAAAAATATACCTACATATTTACGTATTTTTTTAACATACTACTCTAACAATACTGGTAAGTTTAAAACTCTACGCCACTGGCAAGCATATTATGGACATTGTTTACAACGTTGCCAGCCGGTCATAAGAGATCTGTCTTTCTCTCTTCCACTCACTAACAATTTTAAAACAATAACAGTCCGCAATTGTATGGGATTTATGAATGAAACATTTTGTCTATATGTTGTAATGTCTTTGCAGTAGACTTTAGTTTGTTTTTCTGTGCCGTACAAAAATATAATTTCTAGAAAAAGAGTTTGGTGTATTATTTTTCCAAGTTTAAATATTTAATAATCAATAGAATTTTCAAGTTTTTTCTAGCGAAATTTACAAGAGTAATAAAAACTATGTTCACTGCTTATATTAAACTGATTAAAACTTCCTTTATTAAAATGATTATTTATATGATTAAAAATTTTGATGTTATTGGAAGCTTTTTTATTTTTTAATATTAATAATACTTTCCCTAATACCCCCTTACGAGTGAATGTTAACCCCAAAAGCTGAACTTGTGCGGAGAAAGGGACGGCTATTATTATTTGCCGTGACTTACAGGTGAGGAAAACCTAACCCACCATCATCGAGACGGTAATGCATGGCGATTTTTATAATCTGCATGTCATATCAACAGAAATTGAATATCTATTAATACGGCACACATCAAATCCTATACCGAACCATGCAATTTAATTACAAATCCACATGGTCTGGTCTAGGACTCGAAGCCCGGCAGTCTCTGACCATAAACTTGCCTATAAATGAATATGAGCTCGTTAGACTGCTACACCACCGACCCGATAATATACAGTGAAACAATAGTTTTTGTTTCTCCTGTAAATTTGTATAGAAAAACTATTTCTGAATCTATGTTTGAATTTTCTGCCCTAAAGCATTTTTAATTTTCCCGCTATTTACTAGTGGCGCCATCATAGACTGGTTGTGGTTACAATCGCCCAAACAATTTTTACCGAACAAAAAAATACATTGAGTTACACGTCTCGCTGTGTTGTCTCTGTTGTGGATAATACAAAATCTAAGCCTATGAATTGTGATACTCGATCATATTTGTTTTTTTTTGTACCATTGCTTTACACGATCTATACATTTCCTTTACAAAACTTAATTATGTGTGCAAAAGATGCCATAGTTTTAATAAGTGAAAAATATACAGTATGGTTCAAATGAAAGGAATAAATTCATTATAATGGAAGTAGTTGGTTTTTCGAAAAAATGCTCGGACAGGTCAATTTTGTTTACTCAAAGCGCAATTTTTTAAATAGAATTCAATTTTCCCCCACTTTCCATTTTTGGGCAGTGACGTCATTGACAATTTTTTTAAATAGTAACCACAATTTTTTTTCTTGATATTGATAGATCTTGCAATTTCCTACTCGGAAACATAATATTTGCAATATCTGACATAACAATTTTTTTTGAATAAAAATCATTTAAAGATCAGATACATAAATTTTATTTTATTTTGGAACACAATAAATGAATAAAAGATTATTTGTAATTAAGTGCTTCATCTAAAATAATAATAAAAAGAATTTAATGACGATTTCACAAATTCTTTTTTAATATTATTATTAATATTATTATTAATATTATTATTATTATTATTATTATTATTATTATTTTGTTAGATTAAGCACTTAATTACAAATAATTATCTTTTATTCATTTATTGTGTTCTCAAAATAAAATAAAATTTATGTGTCTGATCTTTAAATGACTTTTATTCAAAAAAAATTGTTATGTAAGATATTTCAAATATTATGTTTCCGAGTAGGAAATTGCAAGATCTAACAAAATCAAGAAAAAAAAAATGGGGGTTACTATTTAAAAAAATTGTCCATGACGTCACTGCCCAAAAATGGGAAGTGGAGGAAAATTAAATTCTATTTAAAAAATTGCGCTTTGAGTAAACAAAATTGACCTGTCCAAGCATTTTTTCGAAAAACCAACTACTTCCATTATAATGAATTTATTCCTTTCATTTGAACCATACTGTATAAACTTGCTGACTTGGCAAGTAGAACACATACCTGCTTTAACAAAAATAATTCAATCTGAATCATAGCAAGTTTGTTTTTATAACATTTAGTTATGTAAATAAATCATCTTTCTAAACTATAGTTTAGCTATTAAATGATTTACAGAATAGATGAAACATATTAATACTATAAATTTTTAAAAATTATGTCACATTGATTCTCTGTGTAAAAAGGAATATTTGCCATTGTATTTATCAACTAATAAGATGCTGTAATATGATGAGACTACTTTACAGTTTAATTCCTTTATATCAAAATATTGAGTCATTGCTTAGGAAATATCAGAGATGAAATTTGTTTTTAAAAAATGGACCACTGAGAAAAATTTCATGAATAAAGGAAGAAGTAAAACACAAGTCTTTGCCACAATAAAATAATTTTAAACAGCACCTTTCAGACAAAATGTAATGGGGTTGTTTTAAATGATTGGTTTCTATTTAAGATTATAAATTTTCAATAGTAAGACAACTTAAGTTAAACTTTATCTTTAATTTGGCAAAAAATTAGATTTTTAAATACTAATATATTCGGAAATCAGTCAATTTCACATACGGTTTTTATACACCGTCCTTAAACATGTTTTCTTCCTAATGTACTTCTATTCTGTAATTGAGTTAAAACCTGTTGAACAGTATATTCATAAATAAATCTAAAAAAACTGATAATTGTTTGCCTCAAAACATGCTACTCTGTGGTCGATTTTTTGAATGTTTTTTAATATCAATCGACTAAATGTTTCAAGTTGATTGTGAGAATTGTAGTCTGTAATTATTGACATAGTTCATATCATGTATTTATGATCACAGGAACCAATAAAGTAATATATTTTTTTTAGAATTCAGTTGAATTCCGAGGAACAGTGGACCAAAGCCTTGAAATTCATGCTGACAAATCTAAAATGGGGTTTGGCATGGGTCTCTTCTCAGTTCAACAGCGATGGAGAAGAGATTCAATCTGACAATTAGAGTTAATTTAGTGTATTTAAATTTTACTGAATGTTATATATTTAGGAATGAATTTTCATCAGAATGTAATATGATAAGATTATTTAAAATATAAAAATATTTTTGTTATATATAAGAGATTGTCTCCTGTACATAATTTAGTGTAAGTCTTATATATGATTGTTAATTTTTCAATTTTAATAAATTTATTTCAAATTTTTTCATTAAAGATTATTTTTATTAATTTATTTTTTATTGATTGACCTCCCTCGTACGGTGCGGGGTACAGATAAACCTCATCAGAATAGACACAGGCTAAACCTCGCACATGATAATTGTACAAAACTGTTACTTTTTTGTGCAAATACAGTGCAACCTCGATAATCCGAACGCAAATCGTGATGCGAGATAGTCCGAACGCCGCCTCTATAATCCGAACGCTGATAGGAAAAGACCTGCAGCGCGGCCCGCGTCGCCCATATGTAGTTTGATAATGCATTTAAATGTACAAAAATCAATATACATAGATCTAAAGGTCTAAAAATGTGTAAGAGGTGTTTTATTGTATATTCGTTAATCCAAACAATTCGATAATCCGAACAAGGTCTGACAATTAGATGTTCGGATTAAAGAGGTTGCACTGTAAAATTTAAATTTTTTGATTGGCCGATTTAATTTATTGTTAATTAGCAGCTTTTTAATATATTTTCCAGTGATTTACTAAAATACATCATACTTATTTTTATTAAAAAAATAATAAAACGCGACATGTCCACTGAGATTTGAGTGTTACTTTTTAGTCACATTTTGTGTAGACTTTACACATCTTGGAAAATACAAATGCAGTAGAACATCAGATAGTAGAGCAGCATACTCCCAGGTACTGTTATTTATGCGATTGGAAAAAGATAGAAAATGCAGACAAATGTGCTAAAACAGTGCAATAGTTTTGTGCTTTGCACTCTAAAAACAAATTATGTGAAAAGTGTCAGAATAATAAAAAATAGACTTTATTCATTTTAATATTATTGTAATATTATTACCATTATTCCATAATATTTTCTGTTAAATATATTTTATATTGATTTATTGTTTTTTCAAAATAAACAATAATATAGTAAAATTACAAAGGCAAAAAACTGCATTTATACTTAGGGTATTGTAACCTACCACACCCAGGTACCTTAATAATTTATTAATTCCATTTATTAAAAATATTGCATTCTTATTAAATTCAAAATCCTTCATTTAACGGAAAATCTGGGAACCTAGACCATAAAACATTTCTTTTCACGAAGTAATCATCATTAAACACTTAACTCGCTTGTCTTTCTAGTTTCAATGTAAAGATCGATTTCGACAATATTTCGATACACAAAGCTCTTAAGGCACATAATAAATCAGCCACCCTCTTCGTATTTCGCTGGGAACTAAAGACATAGAGACGTCACAAAAAGCCATTAAAATTTAGTATAAGAAGCCAGACCCAAATGAGCACGGATTCATCCATTTTTTATTATTTGATGTGCAAATATTCATTTATTATTTGCATCCAGTTATATTTCAAGTTCAGTAGTCAGTACCTTTCCTAAAACGTTCTTCCTAAACAACGTCTATCATACAATATCTCCTATTCCCCGAACGCTGTCAACGTCCCATTCCTATTTCCCGACGCTTTCCGTCCTTAAATATTTCCTTCATAATATCGTTGTCGACACCCTTCGTCACGCCCCGCACCATCTAAATATTTCTACCGTATCTTTGTCCCAATGCAGTACCGTATTAAATACCTTCCTATCCACCACAACGCTGCGACGTACCTAAATCGACGCTGTCACAACGCTAGATGAAATTAGAACATAATCTAATGTCTGTATTTTCAATGGCGAGTCAAAAGATTCATATAACTTTCTTTGCGATACCACCGGGGTTTCGTTTAAACGAGTGCTTGACATTTGCTATAAAATATCAATTTAACCAATAAACCACATGCCCTTCAGGTCATACACCTCGAAAGACAGTTAGGAGAGATATCTGTTTCGATCGGTGAATTTTTGAGTATTTTAATAGAAATTATAAAAATCAATATTAAGAAATATACAGGGTTGTATTAAATAATTTCAATAGAAATTATAATATTAAAAAATATACAGGGTTGTATTAAGTTATTTCAATAGAAATTATAAAAATCAATATTTTAGAAATATACAAGGATGTGCTATCTTGGATAAATTATACAAACCAAGATGGTAAAATTTAATAGTAAGTTGCACCAAACTTTGTATCGAATTCTGGTTTACCTTAATTAACATCACAACGTGGGTATATAAATTATCAATTAATTAACTAGACGATCACTTCTACTATTTGAGGCAAAAGGCCAAATACAGTATAGAATTTAAAGTAAAATAAACTTGTGAGGTAAATAATTTCAGAGAGTAAAATAACAAACAAAATGGTGGTACCGGGGGTGGGCAGTTACAGTACAAATTTACTACCTTAGCGCGTGTAATTTTTTTAGCACCATATGAAGAAGATTAAACAGAAAAAATTTAATAGTAACGAACAAGTCATAAAAGTCATTTAAAAAAAAACAACTTCAAAATCGTGCAGATGCCATTACAAATCGAGTTTGCTGATTTTATCATCAGATCTTGACTAAATATATATGGGACCACCCTTGAGATACCCCCTTGCCAGAGCTGGGAGTAACGAAACGAAAACGTTACTTTTTTAAATAATCGAAAAGTAACGGTAATGGCGTTACTTTTTCAAAGTAACATAAAATCGTTACAGTAACGCGTTACTTCAAAAGTAACGCGTTACTTTTAAGTAACACGTTCCTCTTAAGTAACGCGTTACTGCAAAAGTAAGGCGTTACTTCTTATACAGAAATTTAGAGATTAAATCTCCGTCTGATATGTTAAAGGAGGCAGACATTGAATATCTTTAAGAATATTGTAACATACTCAAACCAGTCGCTCAAGCCATAGATATTTAACAAAGAGAATCTAATGTTATTATAGATACTTGCTGCCTTATGTCTGAAACTTAAACATTTAAAAACCAAAAAGTTCTTGAAATATATGTTACCAATATTAGATGAATGTATAAAATCTATTCATTCCCGATTTTCAGACTTCCTAGAATTCTCGGATAAGGCATATAATGTAGTAATTGCTACTGCAACAAACCCTATCTTTAAACTAAAATGGCTTAAATCAGTTGGTGAATTGGGTAAAGAATACACAGTTAAACAGAATATTGTAAATGAAGCTAACGCGCTATTGGAAATTAATCAATCGACAGTATTACCTATAAAAGAGAATATAAAGACATAAACTTTTTTGAATTTCTGGACGAGGAAGACAACTGTGTCACGGAAAAGGGCAGACTCATAGAATTACAAGTTCTACAATTTTTGCAGGATCCCGATATTAATTTGTCTATGTTAAAAAAGTATCCATACGTACAAAATGTTTTTATTAAATTTAATACTCCTTTACCTTCTTCAGTTCCAGTTGAACGTCTATTTTCGTATGCCACCTTTGTAAATGCGCCTAGAAGACATGCTTTTTATCTGATGAAAATTTTGAAAGCTAATTCTTTTGAAATGTAATAATAAAAATAATTAATAATTTAATTATGACGATGAGGGTTGAGGTACTGAAAAGGTAATAAGTTATCAAATAAAATTAAAAATGTTATATTTTAAATGTACCTAATTTCTTTAGGGCCGATTCCACCGTTGTGTTAAACGGATATTAAAATGACATTGTTAATGTAAAAATGTCATTTTAAACTTCGTTTAACACACGGTGCAATCGGTCCTTAGTGTTTGTACTTTAGTATTATAATTTTAACCAGTTTTATTAAATTTATTATTTAGAAAAACACAAAATTTTAAACTTACGCTTTATTCCATCGTCCAATGAACAGATTAGTTTTTGGACAGAGTCGGAACATCTGGGGGGGTACTTTATGGGTGGTCATTTTTATATTTTATGGAATATATCTGTTATTTACGTTTGGAGAAGAAAATTCTTTAAATAAAAGTTACTTCTAATATTATTATCTATAATTTTTGTTCTATACGAAATTTTCCTAAAACGGTCCGTATTCAAGAAATTTAACAAAATGAAAAAAAAATATTTTTTTATAAAAATTGTTCAAATAAAAGTTGTTTGTAATATAATTCTCTATAATTTTTATTCTATACATAATTTCTCTAAAATGGACCGTGTTCGAGATATTTGAAAAAATGTGTAAATTTCGAATTTTGAAGAAAACTCAAAAACAGATAAAGAAAAAACATTAAATTTTAAACTTAAGTTTTATTTCGGCCTAACGTGAAATGATTATATTTTGGACTAAGTTGGAACATCTAGGGGGGTACTTTATGGGAGGCAGTTTTTATATTTTATGGAATGTCTGTTATTTGTTTGGAGAAGAAAATTGTTCAAATAAAAGTTATTTCTAATATTATTATCTATAATTTTTGCTTTATGTAAAAATTTCCTGAAATGGTCCGTATTCGAGAAATTTGACAAAATGTGCAAAATTCTGAATTTTATGAAAATTATTGAACTAAAAGTTATTTGCGATATCGATCTCTATAATTTTTGTTTATATATGGTTTTTCTAAAATGGACCGTAATGGAAAAATTGGAGGAAGAGTGCTAAATTTAAATTTTTCAGTATTTTCGTTTTCAATGAATATAGAAAAATGTTTCGAGGAATATGTATATATTTAGTTTATCCTCTAAATATTTATAGAGGTGCTGCAATAGGTTGTACAAAATAAGCGGAAAAAGCCTATAATAACTAGATAGGAAAGTCATGTGTTGGACACATCAGATTTTTTTAGTAATGGTCCCAGGTCTGCCCCTTGCTAACAAAAAGAATTATCATTGAACATACAATTTCTTCGACGCCATTAATAGATTTGGACCAAATTAGTATTATGGGACCATCCCTAAGGTACCCCCTTTCTAATAATAAAAATTGAATATTGTAGAAAATTATCCCTGAACATACATGAAAAAAAAATATATTCTGACCTAACCTCCTCCTTTTTTGAAGCCTGTTAAAAAAGTTCTTAAATTAATTGTTCAGGTATCATTATAATCATTTTAAAAAATGAATACATTTGCGGTTTGAAATTAAAGGTCTTTTATCTGATAATATTTTTAATGACTATGTTCAATTATGAAATTACTATTTACAAACAAAAAAATAAATATATCAATTTTATTAGATTTATAATTATAATTTTTTAAGATGATCCTTCTTAGTTTTGTTTTTCACATTATGAGGAAGATAAACACCATGACCTGTTTTTTTTAGATGATCAAACAATTTATTTTTGGAAGGAAAATTTGATTTGCAGGTTACACAATTATGGTCTGTATCTACTTCTTGGATCTCGTTATTACTGGTAGGCTTTTCTTTTTTCTTTTTTTTATCTTTCTTCTTTTTAACATTTGAATTTTCCAATTCTTCTATATTCAATTCAATTTTTTTATTAGTTTCATTGAGATCATTGTTTTTAGTTTTTGGGCACTTTTTATTTTTCTTTTTTTCTTTTTTACTTGTAGAAAAGTCAAAATTGTCATCAGAGGGAATCTCTAAATGAATAGGTTTATCTTCTTCTGGTTCTGTTGATGCAATAAGACATTGCCTTTTTTTCTTTTTTTTATTCTTTCCAATATCATCTACAGAGTCTGCATCTGATAATACTTCACTTGATTCATCGATCGATTCATCTAAAATATCACTGTTTTCTTCCAAATCCAAATACTCTGATTCAATTTCTTCTTCGAGCATAGCTTCCTTCAGTATCTCAATATTTTCTTTGTGCTTTTTACTGCTTTCATGATTTTCAAAGGCCTTAGGTGTTCTAAACAGTTTTGAACAAGCTACACAATATAAGTCATTAGTATCGTCTTCCTCATCTTCGTCCTCTTCAGAATTGGATAATTCTTCACCAAATTGCTCTGCTAAATTTTTTTCTATTTCTTTAAGTTCAGATTTAACATTATCAAATTTAGCCCACTCGGGCTGATCAGCTATATTTTTAAATTCTTCTTGTCTTTCTAATCTCTTCTGTTTACTTAATGATTCTCTTTTTTTCTTATCTTCCAACAATTTTTGTTCTTGAACCTTTTTCTGTGCTTGTACTCTTCTGTCTCGTTTTCTCACAAAAGCTACCAAGTTTCTAACTTCTTCATTTCGTTCTTTTTTTGCTTTTTGTCTTATTTTTTTATTTTCCTTCTCTACCATTTTTAGGTACCTTCTATCTCTAATATCTTTTATATCATAAGGATCTAACCAAACATATGATTTCTTTGTTGAATAATTAAGCCAATAAGCATAAAATTCTGAAACTTTTTCGTAGCTAGTTACCGAATTACCAAAACTTGGGATTTCACAAAATTCTTCCTTATCTTCCATAAAATCCATATCTTCTTTTGCCAATTTTTCAAAGACATTTCTATAAATACTGTAGAATCCATTTTCACCATCTTCGTATCCTTGGAAGCAAGTTGCAGTAAAATATTGAAATACATCAAGACTTTTATCCTCAAATTCCGAATTAGCACCCCTTAATATTTGTTCTCTGTGGTTGTCATACCATGCCCTTTCTTGTCTATCACTTAGTACTTCATATGCTTGTTGAACAATTTGAAACTGCTCTTTAGCATTCTCTGAATTTTCTAGATTCTTATCAGGATGCCACTTTAATGCTAATTTTCTATAAGCTGTCTTTATTTCAGATTCGTCTGCATCTCTAGACACTTCCAAAACTTCATAATGACACCTCATCTTTTAGGTTAGATGACTAAAATTTTTATATTAACTCTTTGGTAGTGTTTCAAAATTAAAATAAATTTTTCAAAATCAGAGCTGATTCTTTAATAAAATCAATGATTTAAGCTTGAACATAGCTTGAACAACGACTTGAACTTAAACTTATAGAGCATGTTGAAAGTTGAAATTGAAAACATGGAGGAAGGATGATAGAGTTTAGAGACATTAGAGTTGCAGATTCCACCAGTGTTGCCAGAACTGTTTGATAAAAAGTAACAGATTGATGGTAAAAGGTAATAGATTTCAGAGAATAGTAAAAATGACTACGTTTATTTTCATTTGGATTTTCGAGACGATTTTCGCATTTATTTCCGGATTTTGACTATTTTATCCTGTTTTTATCCGGATAACGTGTATGAAATAAACGTGGTCAATAAAACAGTGAGAGAAATAAAAAATATGCTGATACATTCACCATATTTTATTTTTGAATGATTTGAACTTCACTATTGTTTTAGAGTTAATGTTAATAGTTTAGGGCCCTATTCAGTAATTTATCGTTTATGGACGACATCGTTAAGCTAACGACAGTTCAACAAACGACTTTTATAACTATAATTTTTGAAACTCTATTCAATAACAAAGTCGTTACGTTGTTTCTATTAGTTACCAAATCTGAACGATGGTTTCTAGTATGTTGTAATGTCTTTGGTTTCTAGTAGGTTGGTATTATAATTTAGTGTTTTGTGATCACATATACTTTGATTTTCTTTTACTATACGGAGAATGTTCGCGCTGCGCAGCTTTCTGAGTGCCTTTTAAAAGGAGATAGAGAACTCCGCCATTTTGAACCCTTATTACGTGTTGCCTACATCTTGGCGCACTATTTTTAATAGGTGCGTTTTAATCATCCGCTTCTGCTTCGGAATTGTCGGTTTTCTTGGTTTAATCTGACAGGTTAAAACGACTAAACCGACAATTCCGGAAGCAGAAGCGGATGATTAAAACGCACCTGATATTTTGCTTGCTGCTGTCAGTGTCAGTGAATATTATTTTTGAAGTCACAGTTTATTGCTAAAGAATCAGTTAGCTCACTTGGACCAGTTAAAAGTTCCAAAATAACATCCACTCCAGGGATACAAATTCAGGATACGCAGAAGACTGCTGTTTTATTATAGGCGGTTGTCATATATTGTATTATCCGAGTTGCACAGTGTATAAACTGAAACATTGAGATCCAAAGTGCCGACGCAGAGTGAGCGATCTGATTCTATACCTGTAAACTGTGTCACAGGGTTCAAAATGGCCGCGCCCTATGTTGGGCGTGTCGGACCTCTCTCTTGCCTCGTATAGTAATCAAAGTATGTGCATCTGATTCTTTAGCTATAAACTGTGTCATAGGAATCAAAATGGCCGCGCCCTATGTTGGGCGTGTCGACTCTCTCTCTCTCTAGGCCCGTATAGTATGTGGCATTCTCAAACGCGGCATTAATTTCTCAAAGTTTGAAGTTTTGACGAGCTGACAACTGACATGACATTTCGATACGAGCGCCATCCCGTTAATTGGAGTGGTACTAAATTACCAACCTCATATTTTTCCATTGAGTTACCAGCCCCCACATAGGTACTTTGATTACTATGCGAGGCAAGAGAGAGGTCCGACACGCCCAACATAGGGCGCGGCCATTTTGAACCCTGTGACACAGTTTACAGCTAAAGGATCAGATCGCTCACTCTGCGTCGGCACTTTTGATCTCAATGTTTCAGTTTATACACTGTGCAACTCGGATAATACAATATATGACAACCGCCTACAATAAAACAGCAGTCTTCTGCGTATCCTGAATTTGTATCCCTGGAGTGGATGTTATTTTGGAACTTTCAACTGGTCCGAGTGAGCTAACTGATTCGTTAGCAATAAACTGTGACTTCAAAAATAATTAGGCATTCCAACGACCTGTCAAACAATAGGTGCCAGTGGGAAATTCTTGTATATCTAAGGGGGGTAGCGACATAATCTTGCAACTTGGACGCTATTTTTATTCGAAGTAGTACTCGCCAAGCCTGCCAATTTATGAAGAAATGTATAGGTGGGTTTTTTAAATATTATTTTTATTGTGTTTGACATAAAATATTTAAATGTAATCCATTATTCATGATTTTACGTAAAGTAGATAGAATACACCATATGTCGCCACCCTTAGATATACCAAACCTGCCCACTGGTAATTCATTTGTTTGGAATGCCTAATATTCACTGACACTGACAGCAGCAAGCAAAATAAAAATATTGCGCCAAGATGTAGGCAACACGTAATAAGGGTTCAAAATGGCGGAGTTTTCTATCTCCTTTTAAAAGGCACTCAGAAATCTGCGCAGTGCGACCATTCTCCGTATAGTAAAAGAAAATCAAAGTATGTGCCAGCCCCTGATAAAATCGTAAGCATGGAATGTGTTACCGTTGTATGTGTTACTACGAATATCGCCTGGGGCTCGATTCTCGAGTTCATTGGAAAATTTTCCCATGGGAAAAGATTCCACTACTTATATTCCCATGGTAATAGGTTATGCAATTCTCGAACTTGTCGGAATAGACATTCCCATGGAAATAATAGTTTCACGTATGTCTGATATTAAGTTCACGAATATTTCGAAATAACCAATAACATTAAAGATTTTACTGTTGGTATTATTTGTATTTGTTGTGGTTTTTGGGTAACCGATTACCTGCCGAGCCTCTGCGTTGGAGCAGATGCCGTGCCGAGCCATCGCTAGCTTGACCGAGGACAAGTGAAAATATTCGATTATGTATAATTAAAACTTATCGAGTTATTTTTAGTTTTTCTTTTCACATATTGAAAAAAGAAAAAGTAGCTTTTGTATAGAAGAGCAACGAAAGTTTCGAGAAACTATATAAGAAATTCTTTCGTTAACGGAAATAATAAAATTTTCGAACAAGTCTTATTAAATTTACTACAAATTTCTCAATTTGTGTTACCTATTTGCCAGTCCCTTAGCAGCTCCCACAATTTCTAACTAATTTAAGAAAATCAGTTTCTTAGTGAAAGAGAGGTAAAAATAATATACCCACATAAATAAAATAATATCAATTTATAAATACACAAAAAATGTTTTAACTACAATTTCACCAAAAATTCAAGATATCCAATAATCTTTGGTTATGTCTTAGTCTTTCGCGTGGTCTTTCGTCAAATTTTCGACTTTAATGCGCAAACTCTAGTACAATTCCCATTGGAAAACACAATTTCCAATGCTCGTAAGCAGGGGAATATTTTCCCATACTTCTCATTGGAAAATATTCCACCGCTTATGCCGAGAATACGAAAACTGAATTCCCATGGGAAAATTTTATTTTCCCATGGGAATAAAAGTCGAGAATCGACCCCCTGGGGGTCAATTCTCGACTTGTAGGAACCTTTTCCTATAGGAATTTGTAACACTTTCCTATATGTAGGAAAATGTCATAAATTTTCGATGTATATAAAAATGTCAAAAATTCCTATAGGAAAATATTCCTACGAGTCGAGAATCGACCCCCTGGGGGGGTATTTTCAAAGCATGGGAGCACTCATTTCTCTCAAGATTCTCATCAGAAATGTCATACGTCAATGTGGAAATGTTGTTCTTAAAGGCATCGAGGATTAAAATTCTTAGGAAGATTTTAATTCTCTCTAAATAAACCGAAAGAAACAGTCAGTGAGTTCACACTGGCCCTAAAAGCCCTAAAAGCCCTAAAAATACGGTTTTACGTTGACGAATGACATTTCTCTTGAGAGAAATGAATTAGGCATTCCAAACAAATGAATTACCAGTGGGCAGGTTTGGTATATCTAAGGGTGGCGACATATGGTGTATTCTATCTACTTTACGTAAAATCATGAATAATGGATTACATTTAAATATTTTATGTCAAACACAATAAAAATAATATTTAAAAAACCCATCTATACATTTCTTCATAAATTGGCAGGCTAGGCGAGTACTACTTCGAATAAAAATAGCGTCCAAGTTGCAAGACTATGTCGCTACCCCCTTAAATATACAAGAATTTCCCACTGGCACCTATTGTTTGACAGGTCGTTGGAATGCCTAATTCTCTCGAGTTTGAAAATAGCCCCCCTGCTGTCAAATCCACCAGTCCCACAGGGTTGCCATATATCAATACCCACGGGTAACAATTTTGTTTGGAATGCCTATCGTTTTATATCACAGGAGGTAGCACATGATTTATATATTTTTAAAAATAAGCTATTTTTAAATTCTTTATGATTTTTTTAAATAACAATTTTTAGCTATATTTTTTCAATGTCCTTGAACGAGACGTAATCGATAGAAATCTTTGGAAAGGTGATGGCAACGTCAAACCGTCAAACTGTCAAATGATTAACAGCTGATTACAAGTAAAATGGCGAATCACATTATGTTTAATAATTTGAAGAAAATAATATTTTAAGAGAAATCCGTCCTCAGTGAGCTCGAATTTACCAGGTAGACTTTCTTAACAATAACCAAAAACATAATTTTGTTTTTACTAGAAGATTAAGATAATTTGGCAAAACTTTTGATGTCAATGTTATTTCGCCAGTAAACTACTTTTATTGCTTTTATATTTATTACTTTTCATTAAATCAAACGCAATTATTCTAACACGGGAAAATATTGTCATGTGATCACAACATGTATAGCAAGGCATTAATTGAAGTCAATTATTTTATTATTTGGTTTCGGAATTGGGCATATAATCCTTTGGAAATGACTAATTATTGTTTTTTTTTTGTAGATATCAAAATGCCTGGGACTAGTCTGGTTGTACCTGTGGTACTCTGGGGCAAGCATGCTCCAACACATTGTATATCATGCATTTATCTGTCAAAAGACTTGAAAACTTTGGCCACTGGATGTTATGATGGACAAATATGTCTTTGGTAAGTTATCTATTTAACATGGGATTGTTTCTTTGAATTAATAAAACTTAAATTACTTAGGTATTTATGAAAAATTGTTAAGAAAGTTTTTAAATTCCAATCATTTTATCATTGATTACATTTGTATTGTTTTTGACATTAACTAAATACAGGGTGTCCCAATGAAAAGTAGCCCATTTCCAGAGCTTATAACTTTTAAACAAATCGTAGAAACGTGCGGTTTTTGCTGATATGTGTTATTTTGCTATAAGTTTTGCTTCAGTGACACAGAAATTATGTATTACCTATAGAGGGTGTTTTTTAAAAATCTCTTAAATTCATCGTAACCAAATTTTATCATATGGAAACGGGCTACTTTTCATTGGGATACCCTGTATTACATACATTAGAATACTACCTAATGATTGGAAAATTAATTGAAACAGGATGGTAAATTTACCTTTTTTACCATTTGGCAACAATGTATAAGTTTATTTATGTGTAAGTTTTACATGATATAATAAGTAAACATACACATCATAAGTAAATGCAGGTGTATAAATCTCTTTCTTTAAGTTTATTAGTTATCACTTTGTATTTGATTTCAAGGTGGTAATTTATAGTTTTTTCTTTTAAATAATTTTACATATTTAGCAGGTTGATTGAGCAGTTGTATACACCAGCTTGGTTGTTTTTTTAATTATTAATATTATTTTTAGTGGTGTGGGGAACATCCTATCACTAAAAATCATTTGTGTGTGAGAATGTTCCCCAGGGAGCACATTCAGCATGAACGAGAATTTTCAGCACGACCTTGGCCAATCAGCATGCTTCATCCACATCATTGCATGACTGCTGCTGTGGTAGTAAACTAACTTTTTTTTATTTTGGTATTTTATTTAGTTGTCACGTTTTGATTCATTGTGTAAAGGTCAGTACATATGGTTAGATTAAATTAGTGTTCAATTTATTCAAAGAAAAAGACAAATGCAATTTTGGTAAACAACCAACTAGTTTAATTTTTATTATTTTTTATTAATTTTGTATGAATTTTTGTTAATTTTTATTGTTTTATTAATTTTTATTAATTAATTTTGATTAATTTCTTTAACTTTTATTACTTTTTATTAATTTTTATTAATTTATATTAATTTTTATTTTTTTTGTTATTTTTAATTTTTTATTAATCTTTTTAATTATTAATTTTTATTTATTTTTATTAATTTTATTTGTTTTTATTTTTTTTATTTATTATTTAGTTTTATGATACTCTCAATTTCCCCCCTCTCCTAAAAATTTGATTATCCAAAAACCTTGAAATACGTCATTATTTACTAATTCCAATTTTCAGATTTCTCCAATTAAGAACCGAAAGTCTTATTCAAACTTTCACCTTCCGTTTTCTCCCTTAATATGTAAAATCCAAATATTTTGAAATATGTCTATTTATTTATGAAGAGTACCTACAATTCCAATTTTCAAGTTCCTACTATACAAACTTTCACTCCCCATACATTTCCCCCATTTTCATTATTTCCCTCATTTCCTCTCTTACCCCCTTTTTCTCTTTCCCCTCTTAAAATATGAAAATCCAAAAACCTGAAACACACCATTATTTATTTGTGATGAGTAGCTATAATTCCAATTTTTAAGTTCCAACCTATAAAATATCGATGCTTCAATGCAATCTTTTAACCCCCCCCCCCCCCCCCCTTAAAATGTGAAAAACCAGAAACCCTGAAACACGTCATTATTCATTTATGCTCAGTAGCAGTATTTCAAATTTTCATGTTTCACTATGACTATGTATAAAAATTATGTCCGATCCTTTGCTCTGTGAAAAACAAAAACAAATCGATCCCACGGGAACCGTACATTTTTTTCGGGATAAAAAGTAGCCTTTGTGCTATTCCAGGCTATAATCTATATTTGTGCCAAATTTCATCCAGATCCATTCGGCCGTTCCTGCGTGATTGAGCAACAAACATACATACATCCATCCATCCAAACTTTCACGTTTAAATATTTATATGATTATATATAAGATAAAATCATATAAAATGTACCTTCTCAATATAAACTCATTAGAATTCATTAAAAACCGTTTTAAAACATACATTATAAACTTAGGAAGGGAAAATGTTCACCACTAATAATTATTTTTTTTTTATTTTGGCTTGTTATAATGTTCTGTTTTTTTTTATTGTTACTTTTTCTATTTTTTAATAAAATACATGTTGAAATAGCTAGAATAATTTTATGTATAAAAATAATTGTCAACACACTCAAATATTATAATATATTCCTCCATGCACAGCTTCTTTGGCTTTTATGGATGAACTCGCACACACATTTATTCTGTTGCTGTTATTATTCTTATTAAATTTATATTACTTATTCTTATAATGTCTAATTTTTGTATGTATTAATTTGTCTATTTTCTGAATAAACTATTATTATTATTATAAATATATATATTACTTGGGACGATAATGTAAAAATTGGCATTTATATGTAAATCAATTAATTATCTCAAACAAAACACTTTAAAAATAAATTGAAGATATTTATCTATTTGTTTACTACAAATCACTGCACAAAACTTTACTATGCACATTTTGGGAGTTAGGGTCCCATAACGAGAGTCTCGCTTTTCGGTAAGAGTTTTGGACCTCAGTCCTCACTCGAGTCTTTTCTCTTTCTGTCTAGTCTTTCTATTTAATTCCAAAATTTCTGTGACATTTGTACTTGTTAGAATGTCAACGTTCTACCTTGAATTATCTAGTTCAATGTAAGCCATTGACTAAAGTGTTTGGTTCCAAACTCTTTGGTCCCAAATACTTAGTTTTAGTTGATATTTATTGTATTCCCTTATAGACTCCTTACGGTTTACTAGGTTACACTTTCTTTATATAATAAAAAAACATAGTAGGAAAAAGATGTCACAAAAAAGTCATTGAAACATCACATCTAATAAAAAGTAATTTCACGCATTCCATTGCATTTTTAAGCATCTGTATTAAACTCTCAAGTTCTGTTAATTTGTTCACGTTTGTAAATATATTTCACGTTTGTAAATATATGTTTGGAAGAAATCCTGGTCCTTCGTTTTTTTTATTAAGAAACAACTAACTCTACCTGTGCTACAGTCGCTAAACCCCACGTGTGCGAGGAAAGGCGAGTGCCACCCGTTCATAAAGTTAATAACCTAATTATTGATTTGATTGCAATACGTGTGTTTTCTTTTGAATATTAATTTAAAGCATTAAAAATACTTTTTTAAAATTTTTGGTAAATTCTTTGTTTTCAAATAATAATGCTAAAGTGAAAACAAATCAAAGAAAAATTGACAAAGTTGAGAATTAAAGAAAAGAAAAACTGTTTGCGTCGACCAGGGTTTGAACCTGATACCTTCCAACTAGAATCGTCGGCGCATCTACCAGTTGGGCCACATTGCTGCGGCAGTCAAACTCGTTGAAATCAATCGGATTCCGATTCTCGTCAGCTTTTTCAACTTTGCTTTGGTTTGTTTTCACTTTTTCATAATTTCGTAGAGGGAATTGAGGGTTATATATTTTCATATTTCTAAAATGGCATCTCAATTTTTTTGGATCTCCACCGATTTTTTCCAATTTTCTTCATTTTACTAAATTTTTTTCAAATTTTTAACTAATAAATATTTTTTTAAGTTTTTAAATTAATACTTTACCACACATACATTGTTTGAGGTTTTTCATTTACGCTTTTTACTTCTCGTTCATGCTCAGGGAAACATACTCCAAAAATATGTGCATGAGAATCTTACATCACTAATTATTTTATGAAGCGATCCTGGTAACTGACATTGATAACATAGGCTTGTATGCCACAGCGTTATATACTGTGGTGAAAGCCGATCTATTCACGACCTCTGGCAAAAAAATACGAATATTTGGTCGAGTATTGAGTGGTGGTCAACAGTCGTCTACGACTGCCATGGCAAAATAACCAAGTGTGCATATTAGACCGCCGAGGTAGTCAACCTGTTGAATATGTAAAAGACTATTGATTTAAAAATTATTTTTCACATCTAAGTTTTTTACTCATTTTTGTTGATAAAGTAGTTAATTTATACACTTAAATTTTTCTAAAATATAATTATCTTTAAGTACTTCTATTGAAGTGGTTTCATCAATTTTTATTTATTTATTGAACAACATACGTGAAATCTCCATTACAATAAAAAAAGCAAAAATCATTTAAAAGATACATTAGTTTGCTAGTTTCATATTAAAAACATATAAACACCAACACTTAAAAGTCAGTCAAATGACAAGTATTAAGTAATAATATTTTATTGATTTATAAATTACCTACTTATTGGTAGTGATTAGGGGACCAAGGCGATTTTTTCACACTTTTTACACATTGAAGCTTTATAGGTTAGAATAACACCAATGTTTTATTTATTAAAATAATATGAGTACTAATTTTATTAACTAATAACATTAGGTCTGTTCCAACAACGATCAGAAACCAAATAGTAAACAATCCAATAATAATAATAATAATATTGGGTGAGTCCTTTGATATTCAAAGGGTGAGTCATAAATGTGCAATAAAAAAAGTAGCGGTCAACAAGATGACAATCTGAAGTATTTTTCTTAACCACCACACTTTGACATCTGTTTGAAACCATATTTTTCCAATTTACTTAATCTGTGATTTACAGAGTCAAACGCCTTAGATAAATCGCAGAATACCGCTGCAGCAACTGATTGTTCCTGGACTGTCGATCTATCAGTTAGCTCATGATATCTGTTAGAACTTCACGGTTTTAATATTTTATCCATTTTCACCTTGAGTTTTTTTAAATCATCTTTTAGGACACCTAGTTCTGTTTCAAGCTTTTCAACTCTTTCTTCATATTTTTTGAACAGTTTTTCATGTTCCTGTTGAATGAGAGCCTTGTAATTTTGAATCCAAGTAGTTCTTTATTTTCTCAAAAAGTCCATCTTCATCGTTGTTGTCAATTTTTGAAGGTGAACTATTTGCAACAATTTGTTTTTTGCTATCGGAATTAGAGTGGTTGCATTTACAGCATTGAAATCGTTTGCCTTTGGAGCATAGAAATTAATTTTATCAGTTGTTAAGTTGGCACAATCCCTGTGCAACCAGTCTGCGCATTTGTTGCCATACCATATTTGTTGACAGCCATTCAGAAGAGATAATGGAGAGGTCAGCAGATTAATTAATAAAGGAAAAGAAGTTCTAGATTTAACCATATGTTCGAGAGGTACAAATTACCGATGAACTATCATGTTCAGACTACAGACGTATCCATGTCCAACACAAAATTGGGCGATAGAAACGATATTCTATATAAATCGTTTATTTAGTTTTATCAGACGAATCCGTGAGTTAAGAGATTGTGGAAGACAAGCCAGGTTTTAAGCTGCCTGATCTGTTGCGAAATATAAAGGGGGAACAGTGATGTTTTGGGGCGGAATCAACTTAGAATTTGCATTTATTTATAAAGTTACTTTTGTATAATTAGACCAAAAAGTGTTTTATTTGTCATAATAGAAAATCAAAGGCTATAGTAAAGTTAAATTAAATTAATATTTGAACATATAAAACTACAAAAACTAAAGAAAATCAAAGGTTATAGCAAAATTGGACGAAAATTGGTCTTTAAGTGTAGTGAGTGCTGAATTAAGTAAAAGTTGTATATTTTATGTTAAAAATGTTGGCAAGAAAAACAAACATGACAAAAACCTATTAGACAAGTTATAGAGAAGGTATCTAATGAACATGAAGACAATGCTCTCCACGAAATTAAACAGTTATAGCAAGAATAGTGTTATCAATATTTTATTGCAGATCTACTGCCTGCCACATTACTTTCCAATCTTGGAATGGACAAAATTAAATGTCAAATGTTGTAGGAATCAATAACTTTTCATAGTTAATCGCGGTTTGCCTGCCTAGTTTCTTTGACATCATTTGGCTATGACGCCATGAAGCCCCATACATTTTCAATGGGATTCAAGTCAGATATTTTTGCTGGTCATGGCAAAACATTTACATTGTTGTTGACTCACTCTCTTACTATTCGAGCCGTATTAACTGGGAAATTATTCTGTAATATAAATCGATTATTATATACATTTATGGGTGATTTTTTTAATTGTTGAAAAGTAAAATTGTCAGGAAAAAATTATCTTACTCATGGTAACATCACAATGTCTAAAATGTTCATGTAATTCTCGGTTGTTAATCCCACTTTAATTTGTCAGCACATTCCAGAATGAATGAAACAGAAGGTTAAGGCAAGTAATTGTTTTTCAGATACTATAGAGAATAATATGGGGGTGCCACAGGGTAGTGTTTTAGGTCCGGTACTGTTTTTAATTTATATTATTGTGTAATCGAAAGATGCTCAATAGAATTTTTTGCAGATGATACACTGATGTATTTTACCCATGAAAACACTGAAACTTGTTTTAAAGAAATTAATAGTTCTATAAGTAAAATATATGATTATTGTAACGGAAACTCGTTGAAAATAAATTACGAAAAGACAAAGTGGATGTTAATTGGGGGTGCTAGAAATTTAAAAAAATTAAATGTATCATCGCAGTGTGTTTCTATTGAGAGTTGAAACATTTAAATATCTAAGGGTTATGGTTTATACAAATTTACAATTTAAGGTGTACATGCTAATAACGTCATCAAAAGCATATCATTTAAAATAAACTATTTGAGGCGCTGTTCTCCACATCTCAGCAAATAGGCTAAAATAATAATTTATAATACTTGAATATTACCTCATTTTAATTATTGTGCCACTATATTGTATTTGCTCAATCAGAATGAGTTGCAGAGGTATGAGGATAATACTCCATGTTAAATGTGCTTCAGTGGTTGCCTGTTAAAAATATTTGCTATTCTATTCCCTGCTATTTATATTAAGATTAAATCAGGAATCTCCCCAGTACATTTACAAAATATTTTTTCTACACCCGTATTATAATAATGCACTTATATGCCCATAATCCGTTTCATAATGATACCCATTATGATACAGATTTTTCATTATGATACAGATTTTTAATCAATAGAAACCTACAATTTTTCAATCAAGCATGATGTTTGACGTTTGTCCTAAATTCCTATGTAATTGTTTTAGTTGTCAAAACGTATTAAATTTTCGTAGATAGCTAAACTTCGATAATTATAATATTAAAATGTCTGATATCAGCGATATAGAAGACTCCTCCACACATATCGGAGAAAGGAGAAAATGCAGTACAAAATATTTTGCCCCAAAAATCTGTGGTAATACCAATACCCAAGGTAATACCATTAATTACAATTTTGTAGAATTTTTTATAGAAATACGAGTAATTACTGTTATTGTGTTCAATGCCAATATAAATAGAATATTTATAGGTCTTGATTATTTATCGGGTGTAGAAAAAATAGCGTATGCAACTCTCATGTAATGGTTATTAAAACACTCGCATAAACCATACGAAACTCGCCTTTGGCTCGTTTCGTATCCCGGTTAATGCTCGTGTATTAATAACCATCATTACATGATCGTTGCATAATATACTATTAAGTTATAATACGGATATTCATGAACCCAATACACGAAATAAGAAAAATTTTAGAGTTTATAAGGCCACAAAAAAATGTATACAAAATTCAGTGTTTTTAAAGGTGCACATACTTTTAATAATTTGCCTGAAGATATTAAATGTTCTTCAAACACAGCAGTATTTAAAAGAAAACTGCATGAGTACTTGCTGACCAATTGAGTTTTTTTTCTTGTTCTTTTATGTTTTGTATAGTTGACATGCAAGTGTACTGTATCTTATGTATTTTTTATTGTATTTTAAATGTATGTTGATTCTATATATATATATATATATATATATATATATATATATATATATATATATATATATATATATAGATTCGTCCTGCCGACTTTGTGACATCATGTCGCAAAAATGTTGCTATCTTTCTAACATCCGTCTGCGATGTGACATCCAAATTCGGATGTCACAACGTTTTTGGGGTTTAAACATCATAAAGGAGGTTTAAAAGGGAGCCAAAAAAATTTCAGCTGGATGTCATAATGCTTAATTTTCAATTTTATGTATATATTTAGTTCCAGTGTATAGATGCGAAGGTGGCGCTCGCGTCAGTTGGTTTTGTATATTTTGTATATTAAATATTTCAGTCCCTCGACTGTCTGGCATCCACCATTAAGTATATTAGAATTTACTCACTCGACTCTCTGACATCCAAGATTCAGTATATTAAAACTTACTCATCCGACTATATGACATCCACCATAGAGTATATTAGAACTTTACACACTAGGTTATGTGACATCCAAAAAATTTATTTTAGATGTATTTGGATTCTCATTTTAAGATCTATTTTATGTTAACACATTAACTGCCAAAAATTTTTGTTGGGTTTCGCATAGAGCCAATAAGTTTTTTAAATGCATTTACTCTCTGTGACTAATAAATATATATGCAGCTATATTATTACAAGGTGTATCAACAATGGGTGAGTGGACGATGACTGTAATTTATATTAAAATAAATTAAATTAAAATAAAATAATTAAAAAAAATAAAATAAATTATAATAAATTAAAATATATTAATTAAAAAAATTTAAATAAATTAAAATAAATTATAATAAATTAAAATAAATTATAATAGATTAAAATAATTTAAAATTAAAGTATATTAAAATGAAATAAACTAAAATAAATTAAAATAAATTAAAATAAATTAAAATAAATTAAAATAAATTAAAATAAATTAAAATAAATTAAAATAAATTATAATAAATTAAAAAAAATTAAAATAAATTAAAATAAATTAAAATAAATTAAAATAAATTAAAATAAATTAAAATAAATTAAAATAAATTAAAATAAATTAAAATAAATTAAAATAAATTAAAATAAATTAAAATAAATTAAAATAAATTAAAATAAATTAAAATAAATTAAAATAAATTAAAATAAATTAAAATAAATTAAAATAAATTAAAATAAATTAAAATAAATTAAAATAAATTAAAATAAATTAAAATAAATTAAAATAAATTAAAATAAATTAAAATAAATTAAAATAAATTAAAATAAATTAAAATAAATTAAAATAAATTAAAATAAATTAAAATAAATTAAAATAAATTAAAATAAATTAAAATAAATTAAAATAAATTAAAATAAATTAAAATAAATTAAAATAAATTAAAATAAATTAAAAAAAATTAAAATAAATTAAAATAAATTAAAATAAATTAAAATAAATTAAAATAAATTAAAATAAATTAAAATAAATTAAAATAAATTAAAATAAATTAAAATAAATTAAAATAAATTAAAATAAATTAAAATAAATTAAAA
The DNA here is from genome assembly GCA_927349885.1 of Psylliodes chrysocephalus. Lineage (NCBI taxonomy): Eukaryota > Metazoa > Arthropoda > Insecta > Coleoptera > Chrysomelidae > Psylliodes > Psylliodes chrysocephalus. The sequence goes on along the minus strand of OV651817.1, from coordinate 5,577,440 downwards.
TAAATTAAAATAAATTAAAATAAATTAAAATAAATTAAAATAAATTAAAATAAATTAAAATAAATTAAAATAAATTAAAATAAATTAAAATAAATTAAAATAAATTAAAATAAATTAAAATAAATTAAAATAAATTAAAATAAATTTAAATAAATTTAAATAAATTTAAATAAATTTAAATAAATTTAAATAAATTTAAATAAATTTAAATAAATTTAAATAAATTTAAATAAATTTAAATAAATTTAAATAAATTTAAATAAATTTAAATAAATTTAAATAAATTTAAATAAATTTAAATAAATTTAAATAAATTTAAATAAATTTAAATAAATTTAAGTAAATTTAAATAAATTTAAATAAATTTAAATAAATTTAAATAAATTTAAATAAATTTAAATAAATTTAAATAAATTTAAATAAATTTAAATAAATTTAAATAAATTTAAATAAATTTAAATAAATTTAAATAAATTTAAATAAATTTAAATAAATTTAAATAAATTTAAATAAATTTAAATAAATTTAAATAAATTTAAATAAATTTAAATAAATTTAAATAAATTTAAATAAATTTAAATAAATTTAAATAAATTTAAATAAATTTAAATAAATTTAAATAAATTTAAATAAATTTAAATAAATTTAAATAAATTTAAATAAATTTAAATTTAAATAAATTTAAATAAATTTAAATAAATTTAAATAAATTTAAATAAATTTAGATAAATTTAAATAAATTTGAATAAGTTTAAGTAAATTAATAACAGATTAAAATAAATAATTAACACTTCTTACGATTCGTCCTAACATAAAAAATATGATGAGCTAATTCATAAAAACGACAAATTTCGATTTCCTAACACCTTAACAGCCTAGTCCTCCACTTGAACTCCAATTTCGACTGCAAACGATCGTCGTTCGTGCATCGTCGGTGCCTTGCTGTTTAGAGTTATAACCTTAATAGTATGTTCAAGTAGCGATAAATATTGATGTACGCGGATTTTATTTGTCTTTTTTTATTTTAGAGTGAATTAATATAAGAAGTTTTACTTCACTCTTTTTTTAATACTTAGTTTTTTATGCTACTGATATTATTCAAAATAACTTTACTTAATGGTTCTTTCGTCATTTATAACCGAGATACAGGTAGTTTTATTAACTTTGCTAATTTCTTTCTTGTTTCATAACTTACCAACCACCCTTACATGTTATTAAAATTTGGCACATGTATTCTCTACAACTTACCATAATCTATTAAGGTATTAATAAGAAACAAAATGCAGTTCCATCTTTTCAAAAAATTTAAAAATTTGTCTATCCTTATAAGAATACACTACAAGTCGTTAAATTTGTATCCATATTTGGAAAAAGCACAAAAAAAATAATTATATGCTATTAATTTTTACTAGATGATTTTATTACTAAAATTAACTGTTTTTATATTATTTTTAAACTAAGCACATTTTTAAAAGTTACATGTTATGCGTGTACACTACAATAAAATGTACTTACAAGTCCATATTTATGACCAAATATAATCATTACTTTTTAATTAATCTAGGCAAAATTGATTTAAAGCATTACTTTTGGTAGGTACTGATAGGCACAGATATATAAAAGTACCAACAGAATATATGACTTTTAAAAATTCAGATGGACTTAAATTATCCTCATTATAACGTATTGAAGTTACTTAAAAACCCCTTTAGTTTCATTTTTTATCTTCAAATTGCTCAAAAATAACAATTTAAACGTTATATTTTAGCTGTAAAATCATTGTACAAAAACATGATTAATTTTAGTTTTTTCTGGTCTCTTTAAATATGGAAACGAACTTAACTAATTTAGAAATGTAATTTTTTGTTTAACTCAAAAGTAACAATTTGAAGTTAAAAATGTTTGTAGTAAAATACATTCACAGACCTAAAATTTGATCCATTCAAAATAATGATTTATATAAAAATGATCTAACTTTCAAATGCGGTGGCTTATTTATTTGAAGTTTTTAGCAACTTTTAGATAAAATACTTAGTTTTTAGATTATTATTCGGACATCTAAAAGTAATTTAGTACTCGCCGGATATACGGGGGGGAAGAGAACAATTTTTTCCTCTACTTTTGACAAACCCTGTAGGTTAATTCTGCTAGTAGATCTGCATACAATTAACTTTATCAAGAAGACTGATTTGTTACCAACACTTTGTTTTTTTATTTACCCCGATATCTTAATTTTTTGTGAAATATAGAAAATGCTACATTTTAGAAACGGTCATAATTTAAATGACGGTGGAGAATAAACTACAAAATAAGTAGAGTGCTGTAGCCAACTCACAATATGACAACTGTCAAATATTCGTTACTTGGTAATTGCAGTTTCATTATTATTCATTATCAGCATAATATCATGGTTTTAACGCTTACTGATGCAACATGAGCAGTTGCTCTGGTACAAGACGGTAGGACTCAGTATTATACTTCTAGAATATTGGGTGTTACAAGGTGTAGCGTCCAGAGAGCTGTACAAGGTTTTAATGAAACTGGTAGTTTTTCGAGACGAAGAGGATCTGGCAGACGACGTTCTACAAATGTTCGAGATGATCGTTTTGTAACATTAAATGTTTTGCGAAAAATAAATACTACTGCTGTCATGGTTCGAAATCGTTTAGAAGAAGTACGTCAAGTAGCTCCAGAAGACCTGCAACTGGTCCGGAGTTACTTAGGAATCACAGAACAGCACGTCTTCGATTTGCCAGGGAGCATCAACATTGGAATATCGATGAATGGAGTAAGATTTAATTTTCTGACGAGTCAAGGTTTTGTTTACGTTCTCCTGATGGCCGTGAAAGAATATACCGAAGAAGAGGCCAAAGGTTTGACCAAGCAAATTTTTCCACAAGACTCAGTTATGAAGGAGTATCGGTAATGGTTTGGGGCGGCATAAGCATGGAAGCTCGTACTGATTTAGTCATTGTTGGCGGCGGAACAATGACAGCTTTCCGATATATTTGTGAAGTGCTAGATCCATATGTAATTCCATTTGCACCATTTATAGGAAACGAATTCATGTTTATGCATCACAACGCTCGACCACATATTGCGAGGATTGTATCTCAATATTTAGACGAAACAGAAATTCAGAGGATGAACTGGCCATCACGTAGCCCAGACCTCAATCCAATTGAGCACGTCTGGGACATGATGGACAGACGAGTTCATAACCGAGTTCCTTCTCCAAGTATTTTAAATTTTTAAAAGATGCTTTGGTCCAAGAATGGGATCAGATTGACCAGATGAAGATTCGATATCTAATAGAGGGTATGCCATGACGCATTGAGGCAGTTATTCGCGTTTGTGGGGGAAAATACTCGTTATTAATTTGTAATAATTATTAGTGTATTTGTTGTTTGAGTTATTTATAAAATTATGTATTACTCTGCTAAAACTGAATAAAAAAATTAAGATTGTTGCATTTTCTTTAAACCGTCACATTGCACAAACAAATTAAGATATCGGGGTAAATAAAAAAACAAAATGTTGTAAACAAATCAGTCTTCTTGATAAAGTTAATTGTGTGCAGATCTGCTAGCAGAATTAACCTACACGGTGTGTCAAAAGTAGACGAAAAAATTGTGTTCTTTTTCCCCCTGTATATCCGGCGAGTACTAAATTACTTTTACATGTCCGAATAATAATGTTAAAACTACAGTATTTTATCTAAAATTTGCTAAAAACTTCAAATAAATCAGCCTCCGCATTTGAAAGTTAGAGCATTTTTAAATAAATCATTATTTTGAATGGATCGAATTTTAAATCGGTGAGTGTAGTCTATGCGCAAAAATAATAAAGACCGCTGGATTTATGTTTTGGGTACTTCTCAGGTAATGTTAGGTTAGGTTTGCAAACTGGTCGTGTTAATGCACTTGAAACTGGAGAATCAACCATATAAGGTCGATAGATACTTAAAGTAGTTCCAACGAACATGTAAAAGATATTAGCAGGAGGCCGGCGATAACTTGCTCAGGTGGTGATTTTAGTGGGTAAAGGGTAAAACTATTGGGAAAGGGAGAACCTGTACCGAATCTCTATAAGGGATTTCCACATATCAAAAAAATATCAAGAAGTTACTTCATCGAAAACTATTTTTTGGGCCAGTGTATCTAAAAATATACACAATCGAAAACTAAAAAGAAAATAATTTGAAAATGGAATGAATTATTTTATCACATACAAAACAACAATAGAAATCACATTGGAATAAAAAACAATAAGAAATCGTAGAATTTGAGGGTCGGCTTTGGCGCTGAACGTGTTAAATGTTTAGGATGTAATAAGATACTTAATTTAAAAATGTATCTATATACTTGCTGGATGTTATAAGAATGGCAGTTTTTCTGTAGAAATGGTATACTGTGACGTAACAACTGGATGTCACAAGATGCAAGGTTTTTCTGGATGTCACAAAGTGTTGTTAATAAAAATATATACCGTGTATACTTTGGATCTCACAACGATAGGACGTTTTATTTTTTTAAAATGTGTATGGTTGTGATATTTTTCGCTCAGCCATAATATTTTTTTAATTAAAAGAAGTCATATTTTTATTTTTTTCCTAAAGTCTTTGCAAAGGGTGGATGTCACAAAGTCAAAATTTTTGCTGGATGTCACATGATACGCTGGTCGAGTATATATATATATATATATATATATATATATATATATATATATATATATATATATGTATTTTTTATATTTAAAATGTGAAGATGTATTGACATGTAAAAAATAGTTTTCTTTACTAAATAAACGATTTTATATGATTTTCTCTAGAAAAGTAAAGATTTTATTAATTGATCTGACAAATAGGATTAAAAATTCTGATGCGTTGTTATACTGCCGTCCTAACAAGAAAGGTCCTATCTGCAAAATTAGCAGTTTTTTCAATTTCTTTGCGTTTGCCTACATTTTGTCTTTCTTGATACCAAAACAGAATATCCAATTTGCGTCGTAAAGTTACTAAAACGTTAAAGAGGTTTAGAAGATAACAAATATATGTCTGCGAAAAATAGTTAAAAACTCGATTATTTCCAAACAACAAATGTTCAGATAAGACCTTTCTTGCTAGGACGGCAGTAATTATTTTAGAATAAAACGTGTATTGGCTATTTAAAAATCATTTAAACATTTTTACTTTCAGGCAAGTTGATCCAGATTCTCTTCAAATGATTCCGAGATGCTTATTGGTTGGTCATACAGCTCCTATTTTGTGTATAACAAGAGCTTCCATGATACAGGACAATAACTACATTGTTTCTAGTTCAGAAGCTGGTGAAATGTGTACTTGGGATCTGATAGATGGCAAATGCAGAGAGGCCGTCAAGTTACAACAAGTTCACACTAATATGCAGGTAGATATTTGTTTATTTAAATTCCTGCTGTTCTGATCCAACTTTTATTACTTATTTAACTTTTTTTTAAAACATTGTATTTAAATTAGGCATATCATATGTGCAACTGTGAAGACTTACGACTCTTCTGCAATGGATACTATCCGGAAATCATAGTTATGGATCCATTCAGCTTAGAAGTACTGTTCATGCTATCTTCTAAGCAGAATCCAGATTGGATAAGCTCTTTGCATGTAAGATATAAAATAAAAGCGTTTTTTTCATAAAATAATGGATATATTTTTTTAAGGTATTGAGACCAGCAAAACGTAAAGACGATGTGGTACTAGCATTAACAACTACGGGTATGGTAAAAGTATGGACTTTAACGGGAGCTGAAAATAGACACCAAGAGCCTATATATGAAAATGAAAGTAAACAGATACGTACTTTGAATGCAGTCTGTTTACAATGTTGCAGTTACAATCAGAGGACTGTGCTTGTAGTTTGTACCAAATACTGGCAAATATATGATGCAGGTAAGAAAATGAGGTGACACAAAGTTGATCGAATTGGAAATTTGATCGAAAATACATTTTATTGAATGACATTTGATCGAAAATACATTTAATTGAATAACATTTGATCGAAGATATATTTTATCGAATATAAAATAAAAAATATATATATCGAAAATTAACAATAAAAATACTAAAATATAAAAAATTTAAATGGCACCATGCAACCGTCCGTCTAATCTCTACTACCGAGGAAACTAAACTCGACTCCTATCAAATTAGGTACTAATAGATAGATTAGATAGATTAGATAGATTAGATAGATTAGATAGATTAGATAGATTAGATAGATTAGATAGATTAGATAGATTAGATAGATTAGATAGATTAGATAGATTAGATAGATTAGATAGATTAGATAGATTAGATAGATTAGATAGATTAGATAGATTAGATAGATTAGATAGATTAGATAGATTAGATAGATTAGATAGATTAGATAGATTAGATAGATTAGATAGATTAGATAGATTAGATAGATTAGATAGATTAGATAGATTAGATAGATTAGATAGATTAGATAGATTAGATAGATTAGATAGATTAGATAGATTAGATAGATTAGATAGATTAGATAGATTAGATAGATTAGATAGATTAGATAGATTAGATAGATTAGATAGATTAGATAGATTAGATAGATTAGATAGATTAGATAGATTAGATAGATTAGATAGATTAGATAGATTAGATAGATTAGATAGATTAGATAGATTAGATAGATTAGATAGATTAGATAGATTAGATAGATTAGATAGATTAGATAGATTAGATTAGATAGATTAGATAGATTAGATAGATTAGATAGATTAGATAGATTAGATAGATTAGATAGATTAGATAGATTAGATAGATTAGATAGATTAGATAGATTAGATAGATTAGATAGATTAGATAGATTAGATAGATTAGATAGATTAGATATATTAGATAGATTAGATAGATTAGATAGATTAGATAGATTAGATAGATTAGATAGATTAGATAGATTAGATAGATTAGATAGATTAGATAGATTAGATAGATTAGATAGATTAGATAGATTAGATAGATTAGATAGATTAGATAGATTAGATAGATTAGATAGATTAGATAGATTAGATAGATTAGATAGATTAGATAGATTAGATAGATTAGATAGATTAGATAGATTAGATAGATTAGATAGATTAGATAGATTAGATAGATTAGATAGATTAGATAGATTAGATAGATTAGATAGATTAGATAGATTAGATAGATTAGATAGATTAGATAGATTAGATAGATTAGATAGATTAGATAGATTAGATAGATTAGATAGATTAGATAGATTAGATAGATTAGATAGATTAGATAGATTAGATAGATTAGATAGATTAGATAGATTAGATAGATTAGATAGATTAGATAGATTAGATAGATTAGATAGATTAGATAGATTAGATAGATTAGATAGATTAGATAGATTAGATAGATTAGATAGATAGATTAGATAGATAGATTAGATAGATAGATTAGAAAGATAGATTAGATAGATAGATTAGATAGATAGATAGATTAGATAGATAGATTAGATAGATAGATTAGATAGATAGATTAGATAGATAGATTAGATAGATTAGATAGATAGATTAGATAGATAGATTAGATAGATAGATTAGATAGATAGATTAGATAGATTAGATAGATTAGATAGATAGATTAGATAGATAGATTAGATAGATTAGATAGATTAGATAGATAGATTAGATAGATAGATTAGATAGATAGATTAGATAGATAGATTAGATAGATAGATTAGATAGATAGATTAGATAGATAGATTAGATAGATAGATTAGATAGATAGATTAGATAGATAGATTAGATAGATAGATTAGATAGATAGATTAGATAGATAGATTAGATAGATAGATTAGATAGATAGATTAGATAGATAGATTAGATAGATAGATTAGATAGATAGATTAGATAGATAGATTAGATAGATAGATTAGATAGATAGATTAGATAGATAGATTAGATAGATAGATTAGATAGATATATTAGATAGATAGATTAGATAGATAGATTAGATAGATTAGATAGATAGATTAGATAGATAGATTAGATAGATAGATTAGATAGATAGATTAGATAGATAGATTAGATAGATAGATTAGATAGATAGATAGATTAGATAGATAGATTAGATAGATAGATTAGATAGATAGATTAGATAGATAGATTAGATAGATAGATTAGATAGATAGATTAGATAGATAGATTAGATAGATAGATTAGATAGATAGATTAGATAGATTAGATAGATAGATTAGATAGATAGATTAGATAGATAGATTAGATAGATAGATTAGATAGATAGATTAGATAGATTAGATAGATAGATTAGATAGATAGATTAGATAGATTAGATAGATTAGATAGATTAGATAGATTAGATAGATTAGATAGATTAGATAGATTAGATAGATTAGATAGATTAGATAGATAGATTAGATAGATAGATTAGATAGATTAGATAGATAGATTAGATAGATAGATTAGATAGATAGATTAGATAGATAGATTAGATAGATAGATTAGATAGATAGATTAGATAGATAGATTAGATAGATAGATTAGATAGATAGATTAGATAGATAGATTAGATAGATAGATTAGATAGATAGATTAGATAGATAGATTAGATAGATAGATTAGATAGATAGATTAGATAGATAGATTAGATAGATAGATTAGATAGATAGATTAGATAGATAGATTAGATAGATAGATTAGATAGATAGATTAGATAGATAGATTAGATAGATAGATTAGATAGATAGATTAGATTAGATAGATTAGATAGATTAGATAGATAGATTAGATAGATAGATTAGATAGATAGATTAGATAGATAGATTAGATAGATAGATTAGATAGATAGATTAGATAGATAGATTAGATAGATAGATTAGATAGATAGATTAGATAGATAGATTAGATAGATAGATTAGATAGATAGATTAGATAGATAGATTAGATAGATAGATTAGATAGATTAGATTAGATAGATAGATTAGATAGATAGATTAGATAGATAGATTAGATAGATAGATTAGATAGATAGATTAGATAGATAGATTAGATAGATAGATAGATAGATAGATAGATTAGATAGATAGATTAGATAGATAGATTAGATAGATAGATTAGATAGATAGATTAGATAGATAGATTAGATAGATAGATTAGATAGATAGATTAGATAGATAGATTAGATAGATAGATTAGATAGATAGATTAGATAGATAGATTAGATAGATAGATTAGATAGATAGATTAGATAGATAGATTAGATAGATAGATTAGATAGATAGATTAGATAGATAGATTAGATAGATAGATTAGATAGATAGATTAGATAGATAGATTAGATAGATAGATTAGATAGATAGATTAGATAGATAGATTAGATAGATAGATTAGATAGATAGATTAGATAGATAGATTAGATAGATAGATTAGATAGATAGATTAGATAGATAGATTAGATAGATAGATTAGATAGATAGATTAGATAGATAGATTAGATAGATAGATTAGATAGATAGATTAGATAGATAGATTAGATAGATAGATTAGATAGATAGATTAGATAGATAGATTAGATAGATAGATTAGATAGATAGATTAGATAGATAGATTAGATAGATAGATTAGATAGATAGATTAGATAGATAGATTAGATAGATAGATTAGATAGATAGATTAGATAGATAGATTAGATAGATAGATTAGATAGATAGATATAGATAGATAGATTAGATAGATAGATTAGATAGATAGATTAGATAGATAGATTAGATAGATAGATTAGATAGATAGATTAGATAGATAGATTAGATAGATAGATTAGATAGATTAGATAGATAGATTAGATAGATAGATTAGATAGATAGATTAGATAGATAGATTAGATAGATAGATTAGATAGATAGATTAGATAGATAGATTAGATAGATAGATTAGATAGATAGATTAGATAGATAGATTAGATAGATAGATTAGATAGATAGATTAGATAGATAGATTAGATAGATAGATTAGATAGATAGATTAGATAGATAGATTAGATAGATAGATTAGATAGATAGATTAGATAGATAGATTAGATAGATTAGATAGATAGATTAGATAGATAGATTAGATAGATAGATTAGATAGATAGATTAGATAGATAGATTAGATAGATAGATTAGATAGATAGATTAGATAGATAGATTAGATAGATAGATTAGATAGATAGATAGATAGATTAGATAGATAGATTAGATAGATAGATTAGATAGATAGATTAGATAGATAGATTAGATAGATAGATTAGATAGATAGATTAGATAGATAGATAGATAGATTAGATAGATAGATTAGATAGATAGATAGATTAGATAGATAGATTAGATAGATAGATTAGATAGATAGATTAGATAGATAGATTAGATAGATAGATTAGATAGATAGATTAGATAGATAGATTAGATAGATAGATTAGATAGATAGATTAGATAGATAGATTAGATAGATAGATTAGATAGATAGATTAGATAGATAGATTAGATAGATAGATTAGATAGATAGATTAGATAGATAGATTAGATAGATAGATTAGATAGATAGATTAGATAGATAGATTAGATAGATAGATTAGATAGATAGATTAGATAGATAGATTAGATAGATAGATTAGATAGATAGATTAGATAGATAGATTAGATAGATAGATTAGATAGATAGATTAGATAGATAGATTAGATAGATAGATTAGATAGATAGATTAGATAGATAGATTAGATAGATAGATTAGATAGATAGATAGATAGATAGATTAGATAGATAGATTAGATAGATAGATTAGATAGATAGATTAGATAGATAGATTAGATAGATAGATAGATTAGATAGATAGATTAGATAGATAGATTAGATAGATAGATTAGATAGATAGATTAGATAGATAGATTAGATAGATAGATTAGATAGATAGATTAGATAGATTAGATAGATAGATTAGATAGATAGATTAGATAGATAGATTAGATAGATAGATTAGATAGATAGATTAGATAGATAGATTAGATAGATAGATTAGATAGATAGATTAGATAGATAGATTAGATAGATAGATTAGATAGATAGATTAGATAGATAGATTAGATAGATAGATTAGATAGATAGATTAGATAGATAGATTAGATAGATAGATTAGATAGATAGATTAGATAGATAGATTAGATAGATAGATTAGATAGATAGATTAGATAGATAGATAGATTAGATAGATAGATTAGATAGATAGATTAGATAGATAGATTAGATAGATAGATTAGATAGATAGATTAGATAGATAGATTAGATAGATAGATTAGATAGATAGATTAGATAGATAGATTAGATAGATAGATTAGATAGATAGATTAGATAGATAGATTAGATAGATAGATTAGATAGATAGATTAGATAGATAGATTAGATAGATAGATTAGATAGATAGATTAGATAGATAGATTAGATAGATAGATTAGATAGATAGATTAGATAGATAGATTAGATAGATAGATTAGATAGATAGATTAGATAGATTAGATAGATAGATTAGATAGATAGATTAGATAGATAGATTAGATAGATTAGATAGATTAGATAGATAGATTAGATAGATAGATTAGATAGATAGATTAGATAGATAGATTAGATAGATAGATTAGATAGATAGATTAGATAGATAGATTAGATAGATAGATTAGATAGATAGATTAGATAGATAGATTAGATAGATAGATAGATTAGATAGATAGACATGGCATTCACTTCCAGACAAGTGTTGCCAAACAAATTAAAAATACATTTTATAATAATTAATTTCTAATATGGATATTTTCCCAACATGTTCACAAAAAAATTCTGACAGAGAGTAAAAACAGAATAAAGGTAAAACCGTTTAAAATTTAATTCTCTTAAAATTGATTAGTTTTGTAAAGTTTTTATGCTTATCTCATTTAGTGTCATAATCTTAAAAATGATTTAAAAATGGTTTAATAAAATTCATAATATACTCTTATAGACTTTGACTTAGGTCTAATTTTGTCTTAAAATGTACATACAAGATTTGCTTACCAAAGACAATTTATTACCATTCAGTATTAGGAAGATTAAAAACTACAAAACATTTTCAATTCAATCTAAGATATTTATAAATGACAATTATTTATCTTTTATAAAACTAATGGACTAATTTACTTTATTTTTAATTTGAAATTTATTTAATAGAGTATAGGAAAGATATCAAACTTGTTGAATTAAAAAAGAAACTACGTTAAATACGTTCTGTACAAAACAAGTGTTAAATCCTTACAGTCTGTCTGTTCGCTATACTTACGCGGGTTTCGGATTAAAATTTTTTATGAGTATTTCCAGGTAAGTACCCGAAAGATTGATCTGTTCTTTGGGGAAATATCAACTGGTCAAATGAAATGAAAAATAATGTACAACTTTTTAATTAAATAATAATGGAGAATCTTTTGTATAATTGAGAGCAGAATTAAACTTCTCTATTAATGGAGTCTAATGTGGCTATTATAAACCTAATATAGTATATTACATTACGAGTGTGGAAAGTGACATTTTTCACACGAGTGGGAAATATTGTCGCACGAGGCACAAGCCGAGTGCGACTATCACACGAGTGTGGAAAATCACTTTTCACACAAGTGATGTACAATATTTTTCCTACGACCACAAAATATTTTCATCAAAAAATGTAAAACCAGGTTATTATAATAATTAAAATGTATTTAAAAAAATAATCAACAACAATCGTATTTATTCAATTTTCATATTTTTTAAACAAAAAAAAAAAATTGAAAAAAAAAAAATTCTGGCCCCGGCAGGATTCGAACGCTGTCGTTCGCCAGGTCTCTCAAATGGCAAATTTGATTGTTCGACGTCCTAACCACCTGAGCTAATAGCCCTTGTCTCAATTGAATGCTCTAATCGGTTATCTATTTAACCAAAATAAAGAACAAACATTTTAAAATTATTTTAATAATAATTGTTAAAGATAAATATCTAGGATCTAATTTACAATAATTTCAATAATTTAACAATCATCGATTTTAGTATTAATATGGACATTACATAGATCAAAATAGAAATTAGGTGTTTGACATTTTGTGACAACTACTGCGGAAAGTAACATATTCTCACTCGGGTGGAAAGTAAATTCTTATTTATACGCGTCTGATATAGGGCACTTTCCATAGGACTATATAGTGTGATATGTGTCACTTTCCTAAGTGGTCGTAGGAAAATAATTTTATATTACACTTCATACAGAAAATATGGTCTATGTATAATAAAAGGGTTTTTAGCTCAAATAAAATATTTTCTAACATAAAAATTTGTTCCATGTAGAGAATTTCAAATGAAAAATAAAAAATTTGAACTTGCCAACAAAAATGAAAATCGGTCATTATCATCCAAAATATCATAATCGTCATCATCATCACTGTCATCACCATTAATTGTTATTATGATTGGACTTATTTCGTTTATTTTATTTTCACGAGTCCACCAATCTTCTATTAGTTTCTTGCACTTGGATATACGGTTCCGCCACACTTCTGGAGTTGCAATTGAAAGTGCTTTTCGCCAAGTTTCCCGAACTGCGTCGTCACTATAACCATTAGGCCCAATATGGTTGTCATAATATTGTTTTGCTATTCCTCATATATATTCGATGGGATTAAACTAGCAATGATACGGTGGCAGACGTAAAACTTGATGACCGTAACTTTCAATAATCTGATCCACAACAAAGGTTTTTGGTTTTGCGTGTATATTTGCCAAGCGTAATAATTCTGATTTTAATATATATTGAGGAAATGGCATATGTTCCTTTGTCAACCATTCTTTAATTTTATCAACAGTCCAAGAATTCGTTGGACTTTTGTTTAATACTTCAGAATGGTAAGGTGCATTGTCTAAAATAATTACGCTGGGCTCACTTAAACCTGGGAGAAATTTTTCATGCAACCATTTTACAAACATTTCTGTGTTCATATTATCGTGATAGTCACTGGATTTTGATTTAGGTGAAAATATTAAATCAGCACCTTCTATAAAACCCGATTTCCCTTCTGCATGTAAAATTATGTGTCGCTTCCCTTCTCCATCGGTATGTTTGATGGACTTTACGTTATCATCTTGCTATATTATTCTCTTGGTTGCACCCCTAGAAAATATCCATGTCTCGTCTAAATATATAAAATTCGCCCCTTCTTCTTTAAATTTAGAATATTTTCTTAGAAAGTTAATTCTCTTGTGCACGACAGAACTTCTTTCACAAAGGGCCTTTCTGTTATCCTCCTTTTGAAATTTGAAACCCAAGTTATGTATCACTTGCCATAGACTTGTTCTGCCAATGTCGTCAAATTTTCTATCTATTAATTCCGAGAGAATTGTATTTAAGGTCACATGTTCCTTGTTGGCCCTCATTCGATAAATGGTATTACGAATTTCAAATTTCTTTCCATCTGGAATATCTTTCGTTTTCAATGATGGGCGAGTTTTGCGGTGATCTTCTTTCGGCAGTTCACTATTGTGATTTTGTAATACTCCTCTTAATTTGGTTTCACTAGGTCCTAGAGCATCGCATACACGTTGTTGTACAGATTTTCATACGTAAAATACTTATGTACACTACAAATTAGACTATCTACATATAACACACGTCAAGGCATTTTTAAAATTTCCACTAAATTTACAATATACATACAATGTCAACACTTGCAAAGAATCAATTCAACTGCAATATTTGTAACAAATTTAGTACCTACCCTAATGTTATTTTAATTTAAATCTGACCATTAGGGCAATTTTACCTAATTTCTTGGGAAGAGGCTTATTGGAACTGGTTGTCAATGACTAATTTGCATAATTTTGTTAATCCGAAACCCGCGTAAGTATACGTATAGAACTGTAGGTGCAATGCTATAGAAAATAAAAAAAAATAGTATAAGTGTTACCAGTGACATGATTTATTTAAATACAAGTTTGCTTAAAATAACAATATTGTAAGTTATTTCTATTTTAAATGTAAATATTTTGCAATGGTTTTAATTTATATAACCTCAATCTATTATATATAATTTAAATTAATTTTATTGTTAATACTTAGGATTTTATTATTATTTGTAATGTGTATCTTAAATTGTTGCACTACGTTTTAATGGGCTATGACCCATAAATAAATAATAAATAAAATTGATTTCGTCAGCATTCCTACCCCCACACAAGCTTAGCTTCTGGGTTCCCCCATTAGGAATGTGAAGGGATGCGCTTGTTACCTTGGGTTTCTTTTCTTGTAATTATAACTTGTGAAAAAGTTTTTTTGTTCTTAATGTTTTAAACTGAAGTCTTATTTTTAATTTACACTCATACTTATTTTAGATAAGCTCTGAATATGGCTTAAAGCTGAAATTACATTGATAATATAAAAAAAATGCATGAAATACAAGTTTTTCTTTGCTGATCTAAGCTGAGTGCACACAGCCGTTAATCTTTTTTTACTCCCTTTTAATATTTCATTTATATATTTTAGGGGATTTCAGTGTGTTATGTTCATATCTGGCTCCAAGAGGCGAAAGATGGATGTCCGGGGACTTTTTGGCAATTGACAGGATAATAGTTTGGTCAGATGCAGGAAAAGGTTACCTTTACAAATTACCCTCTAAGTAAGCTCCTTTTAACTAGCTTCGTACTTAAAGTTGTCGTTAATAACCATTAAATTTCCTGTTTATTTGGTTAACAAAAAATGTATTTTCTATATTTTTTGTCTAGGGTTTTTTAACGTAATGTGTATTTACTTAATGATAAATTAATCATATTTGATTAAATATTTTTCATTAAGAATTGCGAGTTCAAATCTGGAGTTTAGATAAAAATTAAAATCTTAAATTTTGTATTAGCCCAAGAAATAAAAGAATTTATTTTATAATTAATTTCATTTCGTTGCTGTTCGTTCAAAATGTCGTTATGTTGAAAAGTGCACTTTTTGGAACACTGAGAACATAATGTTAAATTGCTGAAACAGATGACTAACATAAAACATGACATGTTCTATAGGTCAGAAACCTAAAATATTTTGACCTAGTTGGCAAAACAATAAAACAAAAGCATAATGATATGGTGAAATAAAAAAAAAGTAATTTTTGACATATGACATTTTGCATGAACTTTAAACTATATGAAATCATAAATCTTATAATATTAAAGCACACAAGTGCGACTGTCCTATTCAATACAAATAAATATTACATACATTTGGGGCGGTCAATATTTATCCATGCATCATAAATAATGAGTGATATTTGATATATTATTTCACGAAAATTCACTGTAACCTGGGAGACTCTGGAGTGTCCTTTACCATAGTCTTTCCTGATTCATAGTCTGCTAGATAGACTGAGAGCCAGCGGTTATATTGACCAATGAGTTGAGCACAAGGCTGAACATTTGTAGATTTAATATTCTGGATAAGGAAATAATGGTCTGGCAGGGATACCGCGGTTGCGACATGTACATTTAAATTTTTGAAAGTGTCAAAAAAATTGTTATAACGTATTTTTTAAAAGGCTAAAACTTTCAGGAACAATATCAACATAACATCCTGCAGCAGTATTATTTGGATGGGGATGTTTAAAATTTGCAGATAAACTTAGAGCATCTTCTAGCTTCTTACATAAAATATATAATTCATCAATAGTCTTAGGTTCTTGCAACGCTAACTGAGAAATAAATGTAGGTAAAAGATTATTTTAATAATATTTAATCTTCTACATTCATCTGACAAGATAGTTAATCTTTTAAAAAGTTTTTCCATATAAGAAATGTATAATGTTGTACTTTCAGAATAAATTTGTTTTTTTTTATTTTCTTTTCATTTGCATTTGCAAAAATTTTTGTAACATGAATAGCTGGTTATTTTATCTACTTTGATATATGTGTTTGAGCTCAATTTATAGGGCGTGGGTTAGGTTTTTAAATAACTCGAATAACTTTGAAAAAGAAGTTGGGCACCAATATATTTAAAGCTTATACATTTAACTCTAGATTAGTGATAAAAATATAGAAAATCACTAACCACTAACAAATTATACTTAAACCATGCTTTAGATAAGGTAGTTATCAAATTCTAATTCACATAAGTTTGCACATAATTCAAATTTAAAACTATTGATTAAATCAATGGCACTTATCTGTAGGTAATAGACGGTAAGTTAAAGGTAAAATCAGGTATGTCTTCCTTCGTCTCTAACTACAGAGGTACATCAATCTCAGGCAACTTCTACCAAGTGATTTGGGGTTCTTGTTCATAACTCTCAATCGTGACTGTGTATGATCTTCAAGGTAATAGATTCTTATTTGTAATCGAACTCGAACGATCTTCAAGATAAATGATTCTTATTGTATTCGAACCAAAAACTGTCTAGAGATGAAACCGTCTAGAGATAGCCATCAGCTAAAAAGGGTTAAAATGTTATGGTAGATGAAAGGAAATTTGAAAAGGATTTAGATAAAATGCTTTAATTATTAAATGAATAATTTCACAGAGACTAAAATTAATATGAAAAGGAAAAATCTCATTTAATATAGTTGAATATAGTAAAGCATAATACCTTATTCCAAAAAATAATTATAATTTTATATAGAAGCTAACATATGTGTCATTCATTGTTGATATAGAGGTTATATTTAAAATTTGACAATTTTTTCAAGTAATCATTGCATACAATATAGATATTTAATAACATTATTAACAAAACATACCTTATAAAATCAGACGGTCATTAACATAAATAAATATAATTTAATGCATCGGAGGACCGAGATAAAATCAAAATTGAAGTGACCTAGTCGTTGCTGTCTGTTAGATCAAAATAAAAATGTCACTACTTCTGACAAAAAGCATAGACGACAAATGACATTTGAACATTTGAGTAAGAGGTGATTGTGTCCGAAATAACGATTCCAACTGTTACAAATTACAACTGCCAGACCTCTATGGCGGTTTTTAATGGCCGCCAGACAAGTATACAGGGTAGGCAACTGAAAAGTTCCACTCTCTTATCGTCCTTATCATTTGAAATATCCAAATGGTTTTTTTTTGTTTAAAAGTTTGGAATTATAACTTTATTATAACTGATATTTTTAAAAGAAAACTTCTATTTTTTATTGAATATTATAATTTATTGAACATTTAAAATGTTCTGTCAAAATGGCATATTGGATAATATTATTTTTAAATGCGTTACTAATAATTCGTTTTCGTGGATTACTCATTATATTATAGGCGTAAATCTTATAGATAAAAAACTAAAATTATTTACCTGATGCAGTATCGTCATCTTGGCAAGATTGTAACATCACTTCATATATGGACGGTGGTACAACGTTCTCTTCATAGCAGTTAAATAAATATTGTCCATCCATTATTGTCTATTCATTATTTTCAGGTTTTAATGATGTGGGGTGATGGGTGTTACGCCAAATACTGGTGATGTATTGGGTCCTTAGAAGTTGTTGGTTTAGTTGTGATTTATACGGAGACAAATTCGATGCATTGTAATTTAATTTTTTTTTTAAATAAAAGGTCCATTAGCATTTTTTGAACCAAAATAAAATCGTTTCGAACCTACGTTTATATGAACTTTTTGCCTTAAAGTTGAGGAAGGAATAACACCTTAAAGGTAAACCACATACTTAATACTTACTTTTCTTTAATAGTTTGAAATAACAATTTTACCATCTGGCACGTACTTGTAATGTAACCCACAAAACAGCCTGGACGTTTTTTAATTTGACATTACATATTAATTTATTCCTGGGTTTCTTTCATTCAGAGGGGGTGGGTCAGAACCCCCCCCCCCCCATGGAGGGTCCTCGCGTCACCATTTCTTCTATGGTATTGGCGCTGATCGCAATTGACTGTTTTTATTTACTTTCTTGATGGAACCCCCTCTCATAGTTCTCAAAAACCCCTCCCATGAAAAATGACTGGCTACGCCTTTGCTTTCCTTACACTGTTGTGTTCCGAATTTCTATTTGCCCTTTAATGTAGCAGCTTGTTATTTTTGGACCAGTGGACACTGTACAGGGTAGTCGTTTTGTTTGGTCCTAAGCCCTTATAAATAAAAATAAATATTACAAATGAAAAGTTTCAGGTGAATGTTTTTCCTGCTAAATCGTTTTCGTATTTTATGTACAGGGTACTTACATTCAGTTGTATTATTTTCTAAATGGCGAACCCTGTACATTTACATTTTTTAATCGTTGATCGCTGATAAGTTGAAAACAAGAAAATAGATGCCCCTAATACCATATCTAACCTATCTTTTTAGGCACAATTTAACAATATGCAGGATATTCCATCTAATAAAATGTAACTCTACCCTCCACGCTGTATACAGTGTGTCTACTTAAGTTGGAACCATATGGAAAACATTTTTATTATTGATTTTAGGAAAAAAAGTTATTCTTGATAAAAAGTCCTGCATGACGCAAAACTTAAAATACAGTCATCAGATATCAAATTTTTCAAGCCGTATACGAGGTTTGTCAAAAAATATGAATTTTGCTCAAGAGTAAAGCACGTTTATTTTTTTACAAAATCGAAAATTTTCATTAAGAAATTTGTTAAATTCTTCACAAACATCAACAAAAGGAAAGCGTATCATGTTTATAGTAGCTAACGTAATTTATAACGTTTTCAGATATTTACAATCAATGTGTAGAGTGTAGAGTTTATAAAAAATAAGAAAATCTGTTTTTTCAGATAGATCGGTGTAATTGCATATTTGAATGTAATATTCAATTCTAATCAACTTTTCTTAATGAAAATTTTCGATTTTGTCAAAAATAAACGTACTTTGAAAAATTTGATATGTGATGACTGTATTTTAAGTTTTGGGTCATGCAGGACTTTTTATCAAGAATAACTTTTTTTCCTAAAATCAATAATAAAAATGTATTCCATATGGTTCCAACTTAAGTAGACACACTGTATAACTGATAATTTATTATGTAGATATAACCAAATGTAAGAATTAGTAGGACTAGCAAGTTTTTCATGTGAGGGGATGGGATAAAACGAAGGCAAAACTGTATTCTCGTCACATCATAATAATATTTTAATCCGTTATTAAGAAAGTTCTTGTTCGAAGCTTCCAAACAAACAACAAAAATCAATTCGATATAACAAATAATAATTAAGATAAGAGCTGGTGGAATTTTTTAAAAGTTTACTAATAACAAAAATATTTAGATATGCCTCTGGAGTAATTTGGGTTAGTCTCAAAGGTAAAACTAAGGCTTACAAAAAGTTTTTAAAGGTAATGAATTCCCATAATATTCTTCCTTAAACGGGTTATTAGTAACACGTAGAAATCATATTATTCAATATGGCAGCCATTTTGACAGCTGACAGAACATTTTTAATAAAAAAATTCTTATCAAAAAATGTTCAATAAATTAGAATAGTCAATAACAAATTGGGAGTTTCTTTTAAAAATAAAAAATAAATTGCAGGTCGATCTGACAGTTGTAATTATGTTGATATAATTCAAATATTACTTGAAAGTAAAGACGCGTTAATTTTAACAATTTTTTTGACATGTTCAAAAATTTTAATGCAGATGTCGCAACTGCGGTATCCCTGCCAGACTATTATTTCCTTATTCAACTGATATTAATTTATAAATCTACAAATTTTCATCCTTGTGCTCAACAGGTTAGTCAAAATGACATCCACTAGCTCTTAGACTAAAATCTCTGCCTGAAGTAGATATTTCCGATTTGTTTTCTTAGATTTATTCTGAAATTTTTCAAAGTTCAAGCTATTTTGTGTATATTTAATATTTAGTGAATATATATCGTCTAAAAGTAGGTGTTGCTATTTTTTTCTTGAGGTAGGTGGTCATCTTTAGTTCATGAGATACAGCTACTGTAAGTTTTTAAATGGTCACCTATACAATATGTAAAACGAAAAAGAAATAATAAACTCAGAAACACATGACCGAACTATTAACCAACTGACACTACGATAGATCACAGTTTGACATATAATATTGAACTATTACAAATTTTTCAAATATGTTCTTTATTTCCTCTAATCAACCTCTTTACAACTTGATTCTTTACTATTTCTAATTAATTATTGACAACACTTTTCGTGCATTAACTTATGCAATTATCAGTAGTCCCAATTCCACTCATATTATATATGATAACGCATGAGTATAAGTCCACCGCTCCAAGTGTATTACTTTGTTAAAAATGAATAGTCTTGAATAAATTAAATTTCTTAACATAAAAAATAAATAAATGTGACTTTTTATTTAGTTATTACTGATTATAAAGATAAATATAGTCTGAACACAGAATAACCTACCTGTTACAGAAGCAAAGGCAAGGGCGGCTCAAAGACGAATTTACGGGGAAGCCATTGCCTTTAGCCATTCCCTTTTTAGCATATTTTTTTGAATAACAGGCCCATAAATCATAAGAACTTTAACCTAGGGGGGGGGGTGATTTTTATAATTCTATTTTTGTAAACAAAATTAATCTAGTAGTCGTTGATAGAAAAGCATCACCAATAATTGGCGTAACGATTCATTACACTGTTTTACACTAGCACTAACGTTCACTGCACTAGCTCAAATAGCTTTTCTTTCTTTCAAGTCTTCTGTGCAGAGTTGTCATATTTTGCAGGAACCTCTTTTTCTTATTTGTCTGTATGAAGATAATCGTTTAGATAGAGCCAGGGTGCATCAATAATACATCTTAGGACTTTATTTTGGAAAACTTATATTAAGGCACATCCTCGTAGCTGTATTTCATAAATCCAGAGTGGATTTGATGTACACATAAATTTGCATTTTTAGATGCATAATTATTAGAACTTTGAATTAAATTGAGATTTGAAGAAAAGTAATGTAGGAAAAAGGTTGTTATAAATAAAACACTATAACAATATAAAAAACTATTAATTGTAATAAACCAAAATACGAAAAACACGTATTATTACAAAAATCAAATTAATAAAAATCTCAATATGAAAAATGCACACCAAAAGGCACACAATTTTAGACAAAGGAATATGCCCTAGGTTCTAAAAAATTCAAGGTAAGCGCAAACTGCTTGTATTCATTGGAATGTGTTCTAGCTAGAGGCTTTTTGTTTTTAAATTCCGCTTGAGATTTAACTATCTTATCTGCAAATGGTTGGTTT